>CAXKVI010000004.1:101743133-101778133 GCA_964058755.1 Campiglossa producta
GGAAATTAAGGGTATTTTTGGGATCATTTTGGGGTAATTTTCGGGTAATTTTGTCATAATTTTGGGGTAATTTTCGTGTCTTTTTGTGGTAATTTTGGGATAGTTTTGAAATATTTTTAGGGTAATTTTTCGGTAGTTTTAGAGTAGTTTTGGGATCATTTTGGGGTAGTTTTAGGGTAATTTTGGGATCATTTGGGGATAGTTTTAAAGTCATTTTTGGGTAATTATTGGGATCGTTTTGCGGTAATTTTAGAGTATTTTTGGGGTGGTCTTGGTATAATTTTGGGATAATTTTAGGGTAATTAAGGGATAATTTTAAATCGACATAAAATATTTTCAATGTATTTCTATAAAATTTAGTATTTTTTCTATTTTTTTTATTAGGTCCAGAATAATGCGCCTGCCATACATAGGTCAAGGTTACACATCTCAAAATCACCGAGTACCTTGCCACTCTGGTCTGTCACTTCTTTTCTCAGTCTCACATTTTATTTGATCAAATAGTTAGGAAAAAATAGTTCGGCATAAATGCAACTACAACTACATGCATACATATATATATGTATATATATAGATAGGTACATATTTATGACACATGAACTTTGGACAATAATGCCAATTACTTAAATATTTCAATGAGCACAGTGGTCACGTTAGCCAAAAAATCTGCTAAAAAAATTGCACACAAATTTATGTGAAGCTTCAGCTTGATTCTGTCAGAAGGATTAGGGTGATTGGAAAAAATCAATTTTTTTTCTTATTTTTCTTCTAAAAATGGATTCTCGAACAAATTTTGTAAATTCTCTCCAAAAATGTATTTTCTGCTTTAAAAGGACTTTTAGATTTTTTCCTTAGTTCTATAGAAAAAAATGCATATCTATCTACCCAGTGTGCAGGGAAAATTTTACTCATTAAACAAAAATAATACAAAATCATCCATTAACTTTGTGGGAACAGCCTAAAGATTCTAAAACATTTATTGAAATTCGAAAAATCTTTATTCAAAATGGTAAAGAATTTTTTAGATGGTGCGTAAAGAATTTTTTCGGTTTCAAACCCCTCTACAGTACAAAATATTTTTGAAAAGATTTTATTGCACTTAATCCCACTGTGTAAGCATGCGTGCGAATTCCATGTGTATTTTCATATATGCCGGCACTGCCCAAACGCTTCATATTATAAAAACAACAAATAAATAAAAAAAAAAAAAAAAAAAACACTTCAGCTATTCATAAAGGCATTGTGTAATAAAAACTACAAAGTAAATGAATTGACAGACATTGTGTTTACGTTTGACGGCTGCAAAAATATAGCAATAAAAACTAATAAAAAATGAAAGTGGAGTTCATACAAAATTGTTGTTGAAAAAAATCAATTTATGCACAATGACCAACATTTTCAGAAAATTTTCTTTTTCTAAAGGTTAAAAAAAATGTTTTTTTTTTATTATTTTGCTTTTCTTGCTTTTCATTTACGATTATTTTAAATTTTTTCTCAGATTTCCATACGTCACAATACTGTTGCTGTCGCCGAACAGTGGGATGTTTGCCACAAAATCGAGCAGTAAATAAAATATCATCTTAAATTTCATACTCTAAGAAATTTGTTAGCAAAGTCCTAAAAACTGGTGCCGAAAAAAATGTTAAACAAGTAAGGAAAGTTGTCTTCGGCTGTGCCGAAGGCTAAATACCTTTCATGAATAAGCGCCTGTGTGAATTCAACTTTAGCTCATACCGAAATTATCGGAGCTATCGATTATATGGGGACGATGTGTTATATTGGTCCAATCTCATTGATTTTTAAAATCGACATTCCACATTCTAAAATAGCAACATTTACGAAATTTCACGTTCCTACCGATATAATTACAGGAGTTATCTACCAAAATTCGTTTATCGGAACAATCGATTGTATGGGGGCTATGTGAAATATTTATCCCATTTCAATGATTTTCAACATCGATATTTTACATATAAAAATAGCGATGCTTCCAAAATTTCACGTTCCTATGTGTTTAATTACAGGACTTATAGCCCAAAATCCGCTTATCGGAATAATCGATTGTATGGGAGCTATGTGAAATATTTATGCCATCTCAATGATTTTCAACATCGATATTTCGCATATAAAAATAGCGATACTTCCAAAATTTCACGTTCCTACCTATATAATTACAGGAGTTATCTACCAAAATCCGTTTATCGGAACAATCGATTGTATGGGGGCTATGTGAAATATTTATCCAATCTCGATGATTTTCAACATCGATATTTCACATATAAAAATAGCAATACGTCCAAAATTTCACGTTCCTACGTGTTTAATTACAGAAGTTATAGCCCAAAATCCGTTTATCGGAATAATCGATTGTATGGGAGCTATGTGAAATATTTATCCCATCTCTATGAGTTTCAACATCGATATTTCACATATAAAAATAGCAACACTTATAAAATTTCACGTTCCTTCGTGTTTAATTACAGGAGTTATAGCCCAAAATCCGTTTATCGGAATAATCGGTTGTATGGGAGCTATATGTTATATTGGTACGATCTTGCTGGTTCCGACAAATGATTCCTATATTGAAAAATGGTGGCCGCATACCAAATTTCAGCCAAATATCTCAAAAACTGAGGGACTAGTTTGCGTTCAAACAGACAGACAGACAGACGGACAGACGGACAGACGGACATGGCTAAATCAACTCATCTCGTCATCCTGATCATTTCGGTATACTTATTGATGTGTCTATCTCTTCTTCTTCTCATATTTACAAACATCGGACCAAAGTTATAATACCATTTCATGTTCATGAAAGGTATAAAAATATTGTTGACCTTTTGTAGAAAAAAATATCAACTCCAGAGTGTTAAACCATCTTATTCTATGGATACACACATGGAGATTACCTCCAATAAATCTTCTTTAATCAGATCCAAATTTTACCCTAACACACTCAAAATTGAAGATCACCAATCGGCGAACTTGTTGGCTTTGGTTGTAGTACTTGCGGTTTAAAACTAGATGTCACTCGTTTTTTGTGACTCTAGTGTCCAGTAGCGGTAAATTCGTAATTTTGGTAGTTGTCCTTGCTATTTTTGTTTATTTATCGACGACAGTGGCGGTCAAATCGTTATGATATCTGCTCAAATCTTCTTAATTTTTGGGAGTTTATAATGAAGATTATGCTGAAGTTAACTCCTAAAAGCGGAGTTAATTCGGAACTTGCGCTAATGTTACGGCTGATCATTTCAGCTAACCGGTAGAAAATGCTCTATCTCAGAATATTTTTAATATTTTTAAAAACGTTCTATATAGAGCTTTTTCTTCTAAGAGTTAGAGTTAATTCTGAACTAGGTCAGTGTTTTTATAATTCAGGGCGATTTTTCTAAAATTTGTCCCACTGTGCGTTATCGCACAACACTCCCACAAATGCAAATCGTTTGAGGTATGCTCATGATATACCTACTTACAAGTAGAAGAGGCTGGCAGATTAACGCTAGCGGCGCTATAAAAATGTTTTGGGTTGTATTTGTGAACGTATGAATGGGTGATTCCATGTCGATTCTATCCATCTAATAAAATTAATAAAATAAAAAAATAAAAATAAAAAATAAAGAAAAAAATTAAAGTAAAATAATAAATAAATAGGTAAATAAAATAAATCTATATGATACCTAGCTCAATATTAAAAAAAAAGGGGAGCAACCCTTGAAACCGCTCCATGTAGCAACACCCAAATGGAAAGTCTTAGAATCAAGCATACTATCTCTATGCCAAATTTCATCGAAATCGGTCAAGCGGCCCAAAACGATCCCAAAATGCCCCTTAACTGATCCCAATATGATCCCAAAATGATCCAAAAATTATCCAAAACGACCCGAAAATGATCTCAAAAATTTCAAAAATGCCTCTTAACTGATCCCTAAATGAACCCAAAATGATCCCGAAATATTTTCTGTATAATCCAAAATGATCCCAAAATTATCCTAAATTGATCCAAAAATTACCTCAAAATGATCCCCAATTTACCTCAAAATGATCCGAAAATTACCCCCAAATGATCCAAAACGACCCCAACATGATCCCAAAACTGTTCCAAAATGTCCTTAACTGATCCCAAAATGATACCGAAATGTTTCCTGTATAATCCAAAATGATCCCAAAATAACCCCAAAATTATAAATGATACAAATATTACTTCACAATGACCCCAATATGTATATACAAATTAATAAAATTCGGTAAAATGGCAATACTTGAATATATTTTAGTTCCGAGTTTTGTAGGAAAAATGCAATGCAGCACACAACAAAAAAAAACTACCTCGACATGAAACGCCCCACATGTAAATTACATAGGTAAACATAAGGCTGCTGAGTAGGCTAAGAAAGACTTCGAACACACAATCGATCGGTAAACCGCAGCCAATAATATTTTTATGAATATGGATATCGTTAATGTGCTTGCATACTTACCTACACTCGATTTTGGAACTCTGCTGGCGCAACTCGTTGAATCATCAAATAAAATATTTCGATCGTTTAGTTGGTGGAAAACTTCGACGCGGAGTGCTTGCTTTGCGCTATCAAAAATTTGTTTGTTTGTTAATAACTAAATCGAAGAAGAAGACAAAAAAAAAAAAAAAATTTTACCAAATTAGTTCAAAAACAAATATACAACAAAAAGATAAATAAAACAACAACGGCGCCATGCTTACGAAGGTACACAAAAAGTGAAAGAAGATAAAAGAAAATGTTAATAAATTCCTACGAATTTACGAATCAATTACGGTTGGCGGGGAAATTTTCAATAAATACCTACATATCTAGTTTAAACATAATACTGTTTGCGCATATTTCTCAACTCTTCAAGAAAAATTTTAAATAGTGTGTTGAAGAGTCGAGTCATGCAACGGAATAATTAGCTATACTTATGTCCATAAAGTGAGATATACATACATTTACTTAAATAGTCCCAACAAAACTAAACTGATTTCTACTTACTTTATTAGTTAAAAATTTATTCAATTTTCGGGGTTAGGCGCTAAAGTCAATACCGAAATTCAAAACTCGAAAATGAGCACATGCACGTTTCTAACATAATGAGAGAAGATATAATTATCTGTCAATTTATTTATACTAAATTGAGATGCATAATAATAATAAAAGTAGAATAAAATTGTAGAAATGTCTTGCCTTACGAGTAGTTATGCGCCTTATTTGTATTTGCAGTCACATCTTATCAAAGTGATTTTTAAATCATCATTAATTCTAATATATGCAGTGTGAACTGCATACAGTAATAATGTTGGCGCGGTACACTATATCATGAATGCCGCTAAAGTGAACGCCCACTGATTTTATTATACTTACTTAGTTATGTACTATCCAGTATTTATCGAGAAACATAATTCGTATGGATCATTGCTCTTACACCTGTCAACTGTTGTGCTCTTTTATTTGTTACTTTGTGACTACGATAATCGTCGGTGAACTTTTCATTAATTTATGTAGACAAATATACGTTAAAACCGTGTATTGAATATAATATAGGATAGTTGCTATCTATCAGAAGTTGTTGCTTTGATCAGCCGAAGGCTAAAGAAAAAAAGGAAAGAAAATAAAAGTAAAGGAGAAAAAAAATATAAAACAAAATAAAAATAAAAATAGCCCAAAATCCGTTTATCGAAACTATCGATTGTATGGGAGCTATATGCAATATCGGTCCGATCTTGCTGGTTCCGACAAATGATTTCTATATTAGAAAAATGGTGGCCGCATGCAAAATTTCAGCAAAATACCTCAAAAAGTGAGGTACTAGTCATGGACATGGCCAAATCAACTCAGTTCGTCATCCTGATCATTTCGGTATACTTCCCTGCGAAAATCGTTAGATTATGTGTCCAAATTTTTGATATTGGAGTACTCCAATAGTAATCCTTTGTATACCTCATCGGACCACGTTCAGCTTTTTGAAAGTCGATCATTACTCGTGCCTTATCGACGAAAATTACGACACTATCGCTCTTGCAGTATATACTTCAAAGAGTAACAACATTGGGCTACATTGCAAGGTACTCTGACTGTAGGTACTCCATGGAGTAGCAGCAACAAAGCGAAGGTTGTAGTAGGTGGCCCAGTCCTAGGGCATCGCAATGTTAATTGGAGCACAATTTTTATATGAAAAAGGATTACATTTGGAGTACTCTGATGCTCCAATCGGAGTACTATTTGGATAGGAAATAGAGTACTCTCCATTTGTACGGGGTTATTGATGGGTCCGTCTCTTCTTCTTCTCATACCTACAAACATCGGGGCAAAGTTATAATACCATTTCATCTTCATGAAAGGTATAAAAATGCTAGGACGACGATATACAAATCATTAAAACCTATAAATAGATTTTCGTGCGAGCTTCTTTTTCATGTTGGCGCGACCTACAGTTTTTTTGCCGACGCTACCTGCAAAGCAGATTAATTTTACCTGAAAGGTTTTTCATGGCAGAAATACACTGTTGTTGTTGTTACAGTACCTCGCCCTGCCTAGTCGGAAGATCCACTTATAAAAAGTTACGTGACGGACCAGACAGGGTTGTACTGATGTCCTTTGCGGATATGAATCCAGTAAGTTCCGGTTGTTGTTGTTGTAAGTTCCGGTGAATAGCACCTTGTGGCATTAGCCCGACTGTCTTGGGAACGATTTCGTTGACTCCGTAGCCGGGATCGCGCCTATTTTAAGCCCTTAACCCGCAGGGAGTGTAGAAATGCACTCGGATAGTTTTCCCAAACAATCGATCGGCGAGCCCCTTTAGAAAAACTTTTTCTAAAAAACGTTTGATGTTGCTTTTACCGGGTTGCGATACCTGAATACTTGGTAAGGTAGGCCTATTTTTGAATTATGTAAAAAAAAACTTCCTTTTGAAAAATTTGCTTGAAGAGCGCCCTATTTCTTTTTTTCTAGGCACTAGTTCGGTTCTTCAACCTAATTCTCGAATATAACGACCGTTTTCCATATCCATCTCTCACTTCACGTGGGAAGTGATATTTTTTATCAGTTACCCTATAAGTAGGGATAAAAGACTGGGCTCTCAGCTGTCTGAAATCTCAAGTACCTACTAATTGTAAAATAATTACAACGGTATGTTTTGAAACAATTGTTTGCACTTCATCAATTAAATTTATAATCAGATAACTCAACTTTGTAGCCAATGATATGATATGGGGCACGAGAGATTTCGCCGTCGCAATCAATTCCAACCGCTATTACGCTGGGAGCACTAAAGTATGTACAAAAGTGTGATAAGCATTTGTGTGGTGTCTCAATTCTATTCCAGGCGATCTCTTTGGAGTACTCACCTGTTCGGCTATCTACTCTAGTATCGCTCAATTGTTCTCTACCGGCATTCTTGCCAAATATAGCTACTTTGTCAACAAGTGGAATCAACGCGCAACCTTATCCAGTAGAAAGGTCTGAGCGGGCGCAGTTAATTAGAACAGTTGGGACGCCTCGCATTGTCAGTTCGTCGTTAGTGGTCGGTGAAGTTAGTATTGGCGCGCAGTTCTTTCAAACGAATATTTTTGCACTTTCTTTCAGTTTACGTAGGGCGTGCATGCCTTATTTTTTTTTTTTTTTGGCTTTTTTATCTGTTGGAACGCAAATAAAATTTTATTGTTTTTTAATGCGCGCAATTGGCGGTTAGTGGGTTTGTGCAAATAAATATATTTATCGACGTGCATGAACGAATGTAAATATCTCCGGGTACAAGTGTTATTTTGGAATTAACGAGTGTTTGACTAGATAAAACTTATTAACAGAAACTTGGTCATATCGCACAGTGGGAAATTTTTGAAAAACTTTGTGTTAAAAGTAAATATACTGAAAAGTTTCTTGTGTGTAAAGTAAAATAAAAACGTGCAATATAAACTCAGAAAAAAAAAATAAAAGAATAAAAAAAAACAAATATAAAATAACCACAAAATCAAATAAAGAAATAAAATAAAAATAAAATTAAACTATAATACATCAAATTAAAAAATTAAACAAAGAAAAAAAATTAAAAAAATAAAAATAAAAAAATAAAATAAAAAATTAAATTAAATAAAAATATGTAAAACAAAACAAACTCAAAATAAATTAAATTAATTGAAAAACAAATTAAATAAAATTAGTTTAAATTATTATAAAGTAAAACATAAAATAAAATAAAATAAAATAAAATAAAATAAAATAAAATAAAATAAAATAAAATAAAATAAAATAAAATAAAATAAAATAAAATAAAATAAAATAAAATAAAATAAAATAAAATAAAATAAAATAAAATAAAATAAAATAAAATAAAATAAAATAAAATAAAATAAAACAAAATAAAATAAAATAAAATAAAATAAAATAAAATAAAATAAAATAAAATAAAATAAAATAAAATAAAATAAAATAAAATAAAATAAAATAAAATAAAATAAAATAAAATAAAATAAAATAAAATAAAATAAAATAAAATAAAATAAAATAAAATAAAATAAAATAAAATAAAATAAAATAAAATAAAATAAAATAAAATAAAATAAAATAAAATAAAATAAAATAAAATAAAATAAAATAAAATAAAATAAAATAAACTAAAATAAAATAAAATAAAACAAAATAAAATAAAATAAAATAAAATAAAATAAAATAAAATAAAATAAAATAAAATAAAATAAAATAAAATAAAATAAAATAAAATAAAATAAAATAAAATAAAATAAAATAAAATAAAATAAAACAAAAATAAAATAAAATAAATTAAAATAAAATAAAATAAAATAAAATAAAATAAAATAAGATAAAATAACATAAAAAAAAAAAAAATAAAATAAAATAAAATAAAACAAAATTAAATAAAATAAAAAATAAAATAAAATAAAATTAAATTAAATTTTAAAAAATTGAATAAAATATATATAAATAAAACAAAACAAACTCAAAATAACTTAAATTAAAGTTTATAAAAATAAAAAATTAAATAAAATTTATTTAAATTATGATAAAGTAGAAAAAAATAAAATCAACTAAAAAAAAATAAATAGAAATAAAATAAAATAAAATAAAACAGGTTAGAATAACATAAAATTAAACAAAAAAAATTAAATAAAATAAAATAAAAAATAAAATAAAATAAAATAAAAAATAAAATAAAATAAAATAAAATAAAATAAAATAAAATAAAATAAAATAAAATATATTAAAATAAAATTAAATAAAAAAAATAAAATAAAAAAATTAAACAAAACAAAAAAAGTAAAATATAAAAAGAATAAAAAACAAAATAAAAAAATAAAAAAAAAATATGATCAAATAAATAAAAAATTAGAAAAAAAAATAAAACATGGCAAAGAGAATAAAAAAGTAAAATAACACATTTTTTGCTCTGCTATCTCTTTTTCGGTACCGCCTTCAAATTGTCCAGACACGCACCGCGCACGTATCAAACGAACCGGACGGCCTACGCATACTACGCTTGAAAAACGTACAACAACGACACTGCGGCGAAGTGCAATTAAGTGTAACACATCTGGGAAAACCGAGTTCAACGCTGCGTGCCTACACCAGCCTCATAGTGCTGCCAGGACGCGTGCCAACCAACGAAGACACAACACATGAACAAACAACTGATCATACAATTGAAGCTCTAGCCAAGCACGAACACGAAGAGAAACCTGCATGCATTTTGGAAGGACCACAGGATTGTACCGCTCTCATTGGTGGCAGCGTTAAGTTGAATGTTAGTTACGAAGCTGTGCCACGTGCGCAAGTTAGCTGGTTTAAAGGGGTAAGTGTTGTTGTTGTTGTTTGTTATAAGTATTTTGAATATCAGTGGGTTTACAGCCCACTTAAGTAGTTGCATTATGAGGAGTATAAGGTGTTTATTTTGCTGTTTTACCTTAAAAGTCTGAAATATGAAGCAATTTACCCTCAGCTGACAGTTGGCGTCTGGGCTGACGTTGATGCACCTTTAAAGGCATTCGTTTTGGAACAAGAAAACCAAATGCGTCATTGCAAATGGATGTATAAGTAAAAGTGACTTTCCACACTGACGCTTTTGCTGCCACATTAAGTCATTATTTTTATAGGAGATGGAAAATTACGGCTTGGAGCTTGGAAAATTGTGCATCAGTTTCGCAGTTAGATTACAGAAGCAAGCCGTGATTGTGCTAAGTAACATTTTCTGCCGTCAATTTTTTCTGAGTTAAGAATAATAGAAACGTCAAATACTTAAAATAAATAAAAAACTAAATAAAATCAAATAAATAAAATAAAATAAAATAAAATAAAATAAAATAAAATAAAATAAAATAAAATAAAATAAAATAAAATAAAATAAAATAAAATAAAATAAAATAAAATAAAATAAAATAAAATAAAATAAAATAAAATAAAATAAAATAAAATAAAATAAAATAAAATAAAATAAAATAAAATAAAATAAAATAAAATAAAATAAAATAAAATAAAATAAAATAAAATAAAATAAAATAAAATATAATTCAAATAAAATAAAGTGAAAATAAAATGAAATAACATAAAATAAAAAAAAAAAACAAAATAAAAAAAAATTAAAAAAAAAACAAAAAAAAAACAAAAAAATAAAAAAAAAATTAAAAAAAATAAAAGAAAAAAAAAAAAATAAAATAAAATAAAATAAAATAAAACAAAAATAACATAAAATAAACTAAAATAAAATAAAATAAAATAAAATAAGATAAAATAACATAAAATAAAATAAAATAAAATAAAATAAAATAAAATAAAATAAAATAAAATAAAATAAAATAAAATAAAATAAAATAAAATAAAATAAAATAAAATAAAATAAAATAAAATAAAATAAAATAAAATAAAATAAAATAAAACAAAAATAAAATAAAATAAACTAAAATAAAATAAAATAAAATAAAGTAAAATAAAATGAAATAGCATAAAAAATTAAAATAAAATAAAAACAAAATAATGTAAAATAAAATAAAATAAAAAATTAAAAGAAAATAATATAAAAAAATATTTAAATGTAATAAAATAAAAAAAAAATTAAATATAATTAAAATAGAATAAAGTGAAAATAAAATGAAATAACATAAAAAATAAAATAAAATAATGTAAAATAAAATAAAATGAAATAACATTAAAAAAAAAAATAAAATAAAATAAAATAAAATAAAAGAAAAAAAAATAAAATAAAATAAAATAAAATAAAATAACATAAAATAAAATAAAATAAACTAAAATAAAATAAAATAAAATAAAATAAGATAAAATAACATAAAAAAATTAAATAAAATAAAAAATAAATATAATTAAAATAAAATAAAGTGAAAATAAAATGAAATAACATAAAAAATAAAATAAAATAATGTAAAATAAAATAAAATGAAATAACATTAAAAAAAAAAAATAATATAAAAAAAATAAAATGGAAAAAAAGATAAAATAAAAAAAAAATATAACTGAAAAGAAAACTAAATGAGGCAAAAGAACTAAAACGACTAAAAACTACTAGATCAGCCGAAAATGTTGAGTAAATTTTTTTCTTTTTTTTAAAGCACAAACAAACCCCTAAAAGAATCCCATTCTAAAATACTTATGTATTTATTCCAAATAGCATACCCATTACTACAGATAAACTATTTCTTATTCAAATGCACGTTCTTCTAAATTGTTTCGCTCTAAAAATTCGCATTATAAATCGATGTCATTTGACTTGAGGTTTTGTTAGCTCATCAATTGTTTTTGAAACAATTGACGTAAGCAAAAATTTTGGAATATGTAACATTATAACAAACTAATAACAGCAACAAAAAATTATCACTTAGCACTACAAAAAAAAAAATATAAAACCAAAGAAAAATGTCACGATCAGTTTGCGGTGAGGTAAGCACCTACGCCATTCAAAAAGTCTGTCTTTGCACCAAATCGATACAATAAACTTTGTACAATTTTAAACAAATACCCGTACAAAGATAAATAGACGAAAACCGCAAGAACAATTTTCTGTAATTTTTTTGTTTTTATTTTTTGTGGCTATGTGGGTACGTGCAACCAGGGTTTGCTTACATTTCCAAGGGCTTAACAATCGATTATACATAGTAAAAGAAATACAAAATACTGGTACTGCGGTAGAAGTGGAACCTTCAAAAAAAAAAAAAATAAAAAAAAAAAAAATAAAAAAATAAAAAAAAAAAAAATAATTTAACTTTCCTAACAGCTGAGGTGTTTGAACAAAGATTTCAAGACACCCTACATAACCGAAGAAGAGAAACACGAAAAAAATTTATTTCCTATTTAGGATGAAGTGACCAACCCATTGTTAACAGTACCTAGAATTACACTGTACAACAAGATTGTAGTTTTTGAAAATCCCACCGTGTTTCTAAACGTTTGCTGGAGCTTTGGGTATGCTGCATCCGAATCTAAAATCCGAAAATTTCCAAAAAAAAACTTACTTTTTTTTTTTTACTATTACCGAGCTCTGACCTCTGAAGAGAAAGCTTATGATGGCCCGAAAAATCTGACTTCAATATTCGGATTCAGCACACCCAAAAGCTTCAGAAGCCGATGAGAAACCCTCTGGGATTTTTGGCTGTTTTGCTGAAAGTATACTTATGGCATATCTCATTTGTTTCCAAAAAATGCAATAGGTGGTAATCCTGTAAAAATATTTTAAGTGGCAACGCGCTGGTAATAAGACTCTGACTAAACAAAAACAGACTACTTACCGTATTGTTTTCGGAAGTTTTTTTCGTATCTTCTAGTTTCAAATAACTCTCCCGCTAAAGAAGTTTCACTTCTAAAATCATGCCGAACGCTTGCGCGGGTGATAAACTGCCATGAAGAGTGACTGATTGACTTACTGACGGTCTTACGAGTTTGACTGATTTGTTGTCTTGTAAACTGTGCCCCTAAGTGCCGATGTGTTGAGCTTTTGATCGATCGCTCATACATTACTCAGCTGTGCTGTGCCCCTGGATTCCTGAGTCGCGAAATGCCGATGCGAAATGCCTGATTGTCGCATTTTGCATTTTTATTTTTCGCAATGTTATTATTGTCTCTGCTTTACAAACATATGTATATTAGCTGTCAATTCAACACCTAACACCACATCAAATACCGATTTATTGTTACATTTTAACAGTATTGAATGCTCGAACTAATTAATATTCCCAATAATCTGTATACAAAATTTGAATTTCTTTGTAGTGCCGTCCCATTGTTGAGCAGCGTAACATTTCAATACGTAGTAGCGCTAAGCGTTCAACACTTCTCATAACCGATATTGTGGCCGATGATAGTGGTAAATATACCGTGGAGATAATGAATAAGTTGGGTAGTGATGCAGCGGCTGCTTCGGTGGCAGTAGAAGGACCACCAGATGCGCCCAGCGGTAAGCCGAGTATCTCGCAAGGTCCCGATCGTATTGCAGTAGCTTGGTGTGGACCACCCTATGATGGTGGTTGTATGATAACTGGATTTATGTAAGTTCAACCCAAAAATTTATGTGCTCTTATGAATGTGCTGTTATTCTTTGCGAAATTTCTAGAATTGAAATGCAACAGCAACAACAACAACCTGTTGACTTGAATATTGATTGCAATGATTTGACTGATGGCGAAAGCGATGCATGGCATGAAATTGCTACCGTTGTGGACTCATTAGCGTACACCGTCAAGAATTTAACACCGAACGCCACGTATCGATTTCGTGTGCGCGCCAAAAATGTGCATGGTTGCAGCGCACCCAGTTTGCCTAGCGATGCGGTTGAATTGCAAGCTCAAGAAGTCTTAACTGAAGGTAAGTTTGTGGGTATGCTAAAGCTGTTCTGTTGCACTTATTATATCCGCAAGTTTCCTAATCAGGGTTTTTGAGTAGTGAGGTCCCGGAAAGTTTTGTAAAATGCTTTGCGTTTTCGAGTCCGCTGTCGGAATGCCTCGGCTACAGAGGTTTGCTACACGTTCGCCAGTAAAATCAAATTTTCTCTGGAACTCATTAGAAAAAAATGTTGGTTATTTCATTTTGACACTGGACCCTGTAAAAACCTCTTAAGTAAATAAATGGGATAAGGTGGCATCTCTAATGTGTAAATCTACCTCGAAATATTTTTTGTTGAAATACCGCGTAAAATATTTTTCGTTTGATGCCCATATTGGCATACCAGATTTGATATTTTGTTAAAGTTTAGATAGGTGGCAACCCTGTGGAAGAAAATATAACATGAAAAGGTGGCTGCTCTAAGGTGTACTCCTCCTGGAAATATTTTTGTTGAAACATCGCGTAAAATATTTTTCATTTGATATCCATATTCGATAGCATACCACATTTGATATTTTTATAAATTCATATAGGTGGCAACCCCATAAAATTGTCCTAATTTGCCCCACTTAAGTAATGGAGCATATATTGCAGCACAAATCCTTTATTCAAAAGTTCACCACTATGAGTCAAATATTTTTCGGAATAATGGCGGATATAACTAAGTAAATTATTGTTATGTGGCAACCCTCGGCAGAAATGCTCCCTAGGAATAGTTTTGATGAAATGCGACATAACAAAATATCTTCTTTTGGATTTTCATATTAGAATATTAATTAAAAAAAAAAAATCCAGTCTAGGTGGCAACATTACAAAAACATTTTTAGTGGCAACACTAAAGTAGAAAGCGGATAGGCAAGAAGGGGTCGTTTAAAGTTATAAGACATAGCATCGATGTTGTTGTTGTTGTTTTTAACAATGCATTAACCCGCCTACCTAGAGTGTATGATCATTCCGAAGATCTTCATCAAGCTCTTCTAACGGAAGTCCAAGGAAACGCGCAGTTTCAACAGGGTTGGACCAGCGGGATAGAGGGGTTAGAAGAGCAGGTTCAATTGGACAGTTGAAGAAATGTAGGGTATCATGGGGGGTCCTACCACATGCAGGGGTTCACAGGTCAAGATCTGACAAAAGTGTCAACCGACTCGGTGTGGATATCGGTTAGAGCCCGCTTATGATTCCGCAGATCAAACGGCAAGGTAATATGGTGCCGGATCTCGTGATAATGCTTACGGAGATGTCTCCTTATGTCTCTCGGTTACCGATCTGTGTCCAAAAGATGATGGTTTGGATGTCCCGGCTTGATGCAATTGTGGAGTTAGGGACGATCGGAGGTGGTCGGCAAATTTCTCCCTGGTGTATGGTTTACTAAATCGTATACCCCCATGTTGTTTGGGATGATGATAGAGTATTCCCCAATAGGAGTCCAACCGGGCACATTTTCTTCACGGTCTTGAATTGGCAACTTCTCTAGGACTTTCGTCTCCTTCATTTGAACCATATCTTTGCAACTCGGGGTGTCACAGAGCTTCGATTCCGGTTTCGAAAGGTCGGAATTTTCGTTTGATCAATGGAATATGAAAAATCCGCTAAACCCACTCACACTTAGGGATGTCCTAATTGAAACACAATTTTATACTGTACACGTTACTGAGCTATAAGACCCAGGCTTTCATAGCTGCTCTATACAATTATTCAACATAGGTCTCTCTTCTTCCACAGATTTCCATAGAACAATAAGCGTAAAGTCGGGTGGCGATTTTAAAAGTCGCTTCGAAATACTCGAAGAACTGGGCAAGGGTCGCTTTGGCGTCGTCTATCGTGTGCAAGAGCGTGAAGAGCCACGACAAATACTGGCAGCAAAGGTGATAAAATGTATTAAATCGCAAGATCGGCAAAAAGTATTGGAAGAGATTTCGATAATGAAATCGTTACAACATCCAAAACTGTTGCAACTCGCTGCTTCCTTCGAGAGTCCACGCGAAATTGTTATGGTTATGGAATAGTAAGTAGATCTATAAAAAATTATCTAAGGACTTATTAAGTCGCATTTTTCTTGCAGCATTACAGGCGGTGAACTCTTTGAACGCGTCGTCGCCGATGATTTTACACTCACCGAACGCGATTGCATACTCTTTCTGCGCCAAGTGTGCGAAGGTGTCGCCTATATGCACACACAATCGATTGTGCATTTGGATTTGAAACCCGAAAATATTATGTGTCATACGCGTACAAGTCATCAAATTAAAATTATTGATTTTGGATTAGCGCAACGTTTGAATACGAACACACCCGTGCGTGTACTCTTTGGCACACCAGAATTTATACCACCCGAAATTATAAATTACGAACCAATCGGATTTCAATCGGATATGTGGAGTGTGGGCGTCATTTGTTATGTGCTGTAAGCTACCTAATGAGGTGTTGTTGAGTAGCTTAAATTTTAATTATTTCCATAATTTGTAGCTTATCTGGCTTATCGCCTTTCATGGGCGATACGGATGTGGAAACCTTTACGAATATTACACGCGCCGATTATGATTTCGATGATGAAGCTTTCGATTGTGTATCACAAGAGGCTAAAGATTTCATATCGAATTTATTGGTGCATCGCAAAGAGAAACGTTTAACAGCCACACAATGTTTGGAATCCAAATGGTTGACTCAGGCTCACGATGAGAATCTTAGTAATAAAATTTGTACTGACAAATTAAAGAAATTTATTATACGACGAAAGTGGCAGGTAATTTTTATTCGATTTTACTATTCAAATGTATTTTTGTTGTATTGCATGATAGCTTAAGATAAATGTATGGATAGATGCTTTGTTAAGTGTACTCTCGAAACGAAAAAAATAAATAAATAAATAAATAAAAAAATATACAAAAAAAAAAAAAAATTGAATAAAAAAATTAAAAAAATAAAATAAGAAAAAAAAAATAAAATAATATGAAGCAAGAAAAAAAAATAATAATAAAAAAAAAATAAAAATATCTATAATCAAAAATACAATAAAAAAAAAAAAAATAAAAAAAAAAAAAAATAAAATAAAAAAAGATAGAATTAAAAAGAAGGTATTGAAAAAAATAGAAAAAAATTAAATAAAATAAAACAAAATAATAATAATAATAAGATAAAGTAAAAAAAAAGTTGATAAACTAAAAAATTAAAAAAATAAAATAAAAAATTAAAAAAAATAAAGTAAAAAATAAAAAATTAAATAAAAAATTAATAAAAAATAAAAAAATAAAATAAAATAAAAAAAATTAAAAAAAAAAAATTAAAAAAATATAATAAATAAAAAATAAAACAAAAAAATTAAATAAAGTAAGGTAATAAAATAAAATATAATAAAAAAAACATAAAATAAAAAATGCAAAAAAAAAAAATAAAATAAAATAAAAAAAATTAAAAAAATATAATAAAAAAAAATAAAACAAAAAAATTAAAAAAGATTTTATTAAAAAATAAAATAAAAAAAAAAAAAAAATAAAGAAAAAAATGAAATAAAAAAAATAATAATATGAAGCAGGAACAAAAAATTTAAAAAAATAAAGTAAGGTAAAAAAATAAAAAAAATGAATTTAATAAAAAATAAAATAAAAAACAAAAAAAAAAATAAATAAAAAAATTAAATGAAAAAAGTAATAATATGAAGCAGGAACAAAAAATTAAAAAAATAGATTAAGGTAAAAAAATAAAAAATATGTATAATAAAAAATAAAATAAAAAATATAAAAAAATAAAAAATAAAATAGAGATAAAATATAATAAAAAATATATAAATAAAATTAAAAAATAAAATAAGTAAAAAAAATAAAAAAAGTAAAATTAAAAAAAAAAAAATAAATAAGAAAATTAATAAAAAATGAAAAAAAAAAATTAAATTCAAAAAAAATAAATTAGAAAAAATTATATTAAAAAAATAGAAAAAAAAAATTTAACAAAATAATAATAATAATATAAAGTAAAAAAAAATAAAAAAAAAATAAAATAAAAATCAAGTAAGGTAAAAAATAAAATAAAGTAAGGTAAAAAAATAAAGACAAATAAAAAAAAAATAAAAATAAAAATAAAAAAAAAATAAAACAAAATGAGAAAAAAAAATTAAAATAAAAAAATAAAATAACATAAAAAAATAATATAATTAATTAAGAAAAAGAAGTAAGAAAAAAAAAATAAAACAAAATGAAAGAAATATGTATTTTTTCAATTTTATTAACACGTCTGCCCTGTGTGACGTTTAGTATGGTACATATTTAAGGAAAACGGTTGTAAAAATTCATAATTAAAAACAATAAGGTAGAATAAAAAAAATTAAAAAATAAAATAAAGTAAATAAAAAAAAATAAAAAAAAAAATAAAAAAAAATATAAAAAAAAAATAAAAAAGTATTATAAAATTTTTAAAATAATAAAATAAAATAAAATTAAATTAAAACGAATTAAATCGCCTTATTTAGCTGTATGTATGTATATTCAATTACCTAATTTTTATGTTTTAATGTTTTTAAATGTTCATATTCCGTTTATTATTTTTTATTTTTATTTACTGCCCGCTTCTTGCTTAAAACGCCCACGCCGCACATCCAACGTCACGCACGCTGCTTACCTTAACCACCCGCAAACCCCAGAAAACCGGCAATGCTATACGCGCTTTAGGCCGCATGGCCACATTATCCGCATCACGACGCAACTCCGCCATTTCCAACGCAGGCAGTGTGTCCAACAGTCCACGACCTTCAATATCCGGCCTCCATCACATGTATAATCCACACAACTCCACGCAAATGGGTTCACTGCACGAAGAGGACGATGATTTTAGTATTGAGCCAAATCAGACAACACTCGAAGCGCCGAGACGCTATCAAAAAACGTTGAAAGTGCGTGACAAATCATGCAGCGAACGTAGTGACTCCGGCTATAGCGAGTGTTCAAATTGTAGCGCAGGCGGAAGTTGTCCATGCCACTGCACTGCGGCGAGTACATCTGCTGTATCGGTGATAGTGGAGCAACATAGCACAGTGGTTGATTTGGATACAACGACAGCAGTCTCTAATGGGGAAACCTTGCTCTCAGTTGGTGTGCCGCACGAAGTACTTAAATCGAAGTTGGAAGAAATAGCGCAGCAAAAGGACATAGATGGCGCGAGAAGTGGTCGCGTGGAAGTGGATTCACGGCATGTGAGTGTGGATGAGCTGAGTGAACGCATACATCAAGCGAGCTTACAACCAACAGCCCCTATGACAGAGAAGTATGTTACGAATGACGCCTGCTTTCAAGCGCTAGATACCATTGAGCCTACAGTACCCATCGAACAGCCCTTATCCATATCACCGCCCTCATTGCCACACGTTAACGTCTTGGATACAACTGCAGTGGTGGTGTCACCTCCACTACGTGAGCCAATTATGCGTTCAGATTTCACGAATACAATTAAAATGCGTAAGAAATCGTTAGAGAATAATGCGCTGCGTGAGAAACCGAAACAACAGTCGAAACCGCTCTTGGAAGCGGCGGGAAAAGTGTCACAGCTAAAAAATAAGTTTAATCATGCATCTGACGAAAACAAGCGTCAAAGGGTTAAAAGTGTCAGTGATGGGAAAAAGAGTAGCTCGAAGTTGGCGCCAAAACGAAATTCACCGCCACCGCCAACAAGTGGTGCGCGCGAACACAAAAACATGCTGGATACGAGAGTTAAGCATGCTGCTTCCAAAAGCTTCGCCAGCAATAGCCAAAGTATTATTATTTTTATATTAATTTATTTTTTTTATTTCAATTACACAGTAGGGTGGGTTGAAAAAAGGTGTATTTCAAAAATTGGGCAAAAAATTTCAAAAAACTCTGAAAATCAATTTAACTCTTCTACTATATACTTCAACATAGAACTAAAGGGTTAAAATATCATAAAAACTAATATCTGCCGAATGATTTTTTCTGCTTAAACCTATAATCGTTTTCTAAAATCTTTTAACCGTTTCTCATGCTAATTTACTCTTTTATTTCGTCTTTAAAAAATTAATGAACTACGAAACAATTTCGTATGGCGCTAAAGGGTTAAGATGTCTTATAAAAGTATGTTTCGGTAAAACTTTGCCTCATATTCTTAAACTAAATAATTTACTAGAAGGCATCGAGTCCCAAATCATTTTGACAGTCCCGGAATTTCGGGATTTTAAAATGACATTTCCGGAATCCCGGGGTTTTTCGGGATTTTCTCAGATACTGTTTAAAAAGGTCGGGCGAGGTATCAAAAGACTTCGGTATGCATTACTCGCAAGCAAAGACCCGATATTTTATTTCTACAAAGAGATATTTCAACTCAAAAAGGTGTTTTGCACATAAATAACATGGGTCACGCCCCACTATTGGGATCGGGATGTTTAAAAATTATTGAGTTTTAACCAATAGCTTTTCAGTGAAAAACAAAACTTAAAGTTCGGCTTTCGGATTATTGAAATCGTAACGCGTCTTCTGATACGTTTCCCGACATTTTCGGGATTTGGGTATTTTCCGGGATTTGAATAAATATAATTCCGGGATTTCGGAAAGTAAAAATGACCTGCGAGGCCCGGCATTCGGAATAGGGATTCCCCGTGCTCGATGCCTTAGTGTAAACCGGGCATCCCGGAATTCGGAATAGGGATTTCTGGAATTTCGGCATTTTCGGGATTTGAATAAATATAATTCCGGGATTTCGGAAAGAAGAAATAGCTTGCGAGGCCCGGCATTCGGAATAGGGATTCCCCGTGCTTGATGCCTTAGTGTAGACCTACCATACCAATTGTCCCAGTTTGTAGTCGCGGAAGAGATATCATTGAAAATGGGTAAGCAGAAAGGTTCGAATTTATTCATTTATGAAAAGTACGTTGTTTTACATTCGCATAAGAAGCAAAAAAGTCCACATCGCTCTCGTTCGCGAATATATTCGCGAATCATTCTCGAATCAACGTATCTATATGTTACGTGGAGCTAAGGGACATTTTCGATACTGTTTTCCGATCATTTCGAGACTATTTTCGGAATCCTTTCGTCACTTTTTCGGGATTGTTTTCAAAAAAATTTCAGCTTACATTTTATTTCACTCGTGAATGAAAAACGATTAGCTCCGTAAACGCAGTTGCGCTGTGTAATGTATGCACCTTTTTTATTTCGCTTTCCTTTTTTTCAGACATTTTAGTTTCTTGAAATAACAAAACTTTTCTCTTCTCCTCTACACAGCAACAACTACAAGCGCCACAACAAAATCCACTGCATCAACATTACAACAACAACAAAAGCATCTACAAAAACCCCAATGCACTTCTACGCCCACTTCACCGTTACTTGGGCGACCTACAACAACGCCACTTCGGATAAGCAGTCGCGTACGTGAGGCGACCGAGCGCTTGGCACAGCAACAAACCGTTGCAACGAGCGCGCGACGCATTGAGGCGCGTCGTTAGTTTTGCAATTAGCGTAAGCAAGTAAACATAAGCGGCAGAGTAGGCGGCAGGCAAGATGAAATCGAGATAAGCGTCATAGCGCATGCCGATTACATCAATGTCAGCAGAGGCGCAATGTAGTCTGCACGTGGTGCATGAGAGGTGTAACACCCAAATAATAAGAGTCACTTACTTACAAAGTATGAGCGCAGCCTCAAGCGTCTGATTGCCGGCGTATCAAGTGATGACAATGAAATTAATACGTGACGAAAGCGCCCCTTTGTGTGAGATGTAAATCGGGTTAAGGCGTTGCTTATGTAGCGCTTCGAATGCACGAATTGGGGCGACGCGCAACTGATATTGCAAATGAAATTTAGTAAAACAAATTTGTTGTTGTTAAATATTTTATTCCTCAAAAATCTCATGAAATTTGATGTGACAAACATGCAACTGAATATATTTTTAGTGTATTAGTGTTTTTACCAATTTTGACACTGCATAAAATTGCAACGAATAATTTTTACTTTTCAATTTTGTTGAAAAAAAAACAACGAACAAACTCGAATAAATGTACATTGCCGCGCGCACAATTTAATCATTTCATATAGAGCGCTCCCTTGCAACTCTCAGCGGCTAGCGCGCGCATTTTAGCACCGCTATAGATTTTCGCAAATTCATTCTCTCTAAATGCGCATAACTTTCTCTAATTATGTGTTAACTTCATTTTATTTTACGTCCGATCGTACTTACAAGAATTTTCATATACCATACACACACACATACATACAACTATATATTGTTTACCCTCTCTTAAGAATAATTGTTCTAACCATTAATTGTAATTATGCATTATCTATAAATAGCAATTAATTTAAACAAATTAATACATAAATACATTCATATAAAAATACATACAAGTAGATACATATATATGTACTTAAAAAAAATATCATAATTTTTACGATGTTCTTATATTTCTATTGTATTAAATCGCTGAGTTGATTGAATAAAACATTTAAGCTCAAAACTTTGTTTACTTTATTTAGACTTACTTACTTAAAATAGCCTTTAACCGCTTAGGCGATTTTGGCCGTCCAACATGTTACGCCAGTCGGTTCTTTGTTAAGCCAACTGGCGCCAATTGGAGACACCGCGTCTTCTCAGATCTGCACCCAGAGAATAAATTCAGTAGAACGAACTGGATTACAGGTTAAAACAACAGATTTCACATTCAAAAACCATCCAAACGATAAATCTTGAAACAACAGATGCTGTTCGTTCGTGAACAGTTTTAGCTGTTGTTGTAACAGAAAATTTTGTTGTTTTAGGTATTCCGAGTTCGATTCTCGTTGAAGTCAATATAATTTTTTTATTTTTTTTTCAAAACAAAAACAAAAATTTTTTTTTCAGAGTTCTTATATTGTGAATTCACCGAGAATCGAAACTCAGGGCTCTTGAACACTCAACCCAGGTGTCTACTGTATAACCATTATGCCATCGCTTACTTATGCTTCCCAGCGTCTAATTACAGCTTTGTTCTAAATGACACTTTCCAACGTTGATTTGTTGCCTGCACCGAGAATCGAGGTCACGCTGCTTTGACTGCTGAACGGAGATGTTAACCATCAGGCCATCGCGTACTTATGTTTGATGACGTCGAATTGCAGCTTTGTTCTATGACAGTAATGGGAGTATCTTCGCTGTTGAATTACTGTTAAATCTGTTGGATTCACTGTAAATCTACATTACTTGACCAGATTTCCGTCAATTCAACAGTTTTTGGTATTAACGGTAGAGGACTGTTGATATAACTGTGATTTTTTCCTGCCATCTCAGTGGCCAGTGGGTGCCGATAAGGATACCTTCTGGGCCGGAGCGTCTTCGTTCATTCGCACCACGTGTCCTAGCCAGCGAAGCCGCTGAGTTTTAATTCGCTGAACTATGTCAAATTAAAGAAATCGCACGATAGGGGTCGCCCTGCCTGAAACCTCTTTTTTATTTTCGATCCTTTTCTCACGGTTTTTTTTCGTTGCTCGTCGTATATGGTCATCCGTAGTACAAGGTCCCCAGCATAAACGAACTTCTCAGGCCACTTAACTGTCCTCTGATCAAAGAACAATAAACCACGGTCCTGAACGTGCGGAGTACTACTGGGAAGTATATATCTCAATCATTACGTATCGCCGCTGAGGACACTATAGTAGAGAGACGCCTTTTTAGAAAAAAGAAACGTGAGGGCGTGAGGAAGCCGCCATAATCGGGTGGTGGGGCATTTTTTTCCATGGTCAATGATTGGGGTTCGTCGTCTCCGTCGCAATTTCGCAATGAGGAGAAGTGTTCCCTTTATAGCTTAAGTACTTCTGTACCATGGTTTCAAGATTGCCATCATTGTCACTGCAGCGATTTTGCCTTCCTTCCGTCATCCACCAGATCTTTTGATAGAATTATCGGGACCGCTCGTCCCCCCATAACACCAACCACCTATTTACTTGCTCTACGGAGCCCACTCTTCTAACACCCATCTCCAAATCCTAGAGAAGACCCACGATAAGAGTCTGTCAGAATTGGGAAGGTCCTCTCTTAGGCATTCTAAACCAAACGAAGAGTTGGGTACGATTCTTTAATGGAATGCTGGAGGAGAAAATTCGAGCAGAAGAGCTTTACCGCTAAGGTGCATTCTGTTACAAGAGCTACGATTCCCGACATATACCGATGATATTGATATCATTGACCTCAACAACAGCGTAGAAAGCTCTGCCATCTTTAGACTGGGTAAAGAAGCGAAAAATGTGGAGCTTGCGCTGAACTGGGACAAGACGAAATATTTGTAAATCCAACGGGGAACCACTATTGTTAACAAGTGCTACTTTGGATTGATTGGGCAAAAAAAAGTAAGGTTCTCTCTCGACGAACAAAGTTCGCGCTCTATAAGTCTCTCTTCATACCTGTCCTGATGTATAGCTCGGAATCATGGACAGTGCCAAGATAAGGTGGGATGCCCTTGAGGTGTTTTAGAGAAAAGTTGTCCGTGTCGTCCTCCCCACGGCTATAGGTAGCATTCTCTAGAATCTCAAGTACGAAAAGAGATACCGGAAAAATCGACTTATTCTGGAAAATTTGAGATTGGCTCTTTGGGAAAAATGGTCACTTGACCTCTAAAATGACCTTTAAAGGTGATGTACTTATAAAAATTTGTATTTCGTATAACATAATTCCTACTAACAACTACAAATGAGGAGCTTCAAACCATAACGCAATAAATGTATACTGAATTAGTGTACACTTATTGCGTTTTGGTTTGAAGCTCCTCAAATACATTTATTTTATTACTAATCATTACAGGCTAACAAGTTTAGTTCACTGCTGCATCAATCGCTGTAATCGACCAGTGAATGCTCGCGTGCCTTCAAACGCACCCATAAACCACCAGACGCGCGCAATGTAATCCGAAATGTGGCATGAAAAGAGGTCTTGCCAGGCACCGGCAACAATTGATAGCTTCTCAGTATGCGCGATATAACAGTTTTCATTTCCATAATTGCAAAACGATTACCAATACAATAACGTGGACCAGCGCTAAATGGAATATACGCATAAGGATGTCGAGTTTCGGAATTTTGTGGCGAAAAACGCTCTGGATCGAATTTCTCCGGATCAGGATAAATATGTGGCAAGCGATGTGTGGCATAAGGACAAACGAAAATATTGCTACCAGCTGGTAGGGTATATTTACCCAAACGCACTTCTTCGCCCAGCTTGCGTGCCAACAATGGTACACTGGGACACAAACGCAGCGCTTCTTTAATGCACATCTCCAGATAGCGCATCTCACGTAAATCATTCATTGTTGGTGCACGTTGATCGTCGGCGAAGATGCCGGTGATCTCGGCTATGCATTTGTCTTGACATTCGGGATTTTGTGCGAGCAAGAAGAGCGTAAATGCGACAGCGGCGCCAACTGAATCTTGTCCGGCCAACATGAAAGTGCATGCCTCATCCACGATGTCATCTTCAGTGAAATCGGCATTTTTATTCGATACTTCAATCATGTAGTCCAGCAGGCACTTGCGTTCGTTATCCTCGCCATTGGCCATCATTTCGCGTCGTTGTTGAATCATTTTGCGTGTAAATTTATCGAGTCGTTTCTTTTGGTCGAGTTCTTCGGTGGCGATTTTTGTGAATTTATAAATGCTCTCGAACAAAAGCCAAGGCTGTAGGAAACGTTCACTCACGACCACTTTTCCTCTGTAACGAAAGTGGAAGTAAAGTGAAATAGGACAGATTTAGAGAGTTGATTTTTTTTTTTCATTTTTTAATTAGAGTAAATTTATTTATTTATAATAAAATACTTTATTTAATAAAATAAAATAAAACAAAAAAAATAAATAAAATTAAAAAATACACAAATAAAAAAAAATAAATAAATAAAATAAAATTAAATTAAATTGAATAAACTAAAATAAATTAAAAATAAAATAATATAATGTAAAATATAATATTATATTAAAAAAAAAAAAAATTAAGCAAAATTGCAAAAAAATTCAAAACTTAAAGAAAAGTAAATAAAATGAAAATAAAGAAATTTACATGACTAAATTATTTAAACTTGACTATGACTAAATTTTTATTTTATTTTATTTTATTTTATTTTATTTTATTTTATTTTATTTTATTTTATTTTATTTTATTTTATTTTATTTTATTTTATTTTATTTTATTTTATTTTATTTTATTTTATTTTATTTTATTTTATTTTATTTTATTTTATTTTATTTTATTTTATTTTATTTTATTTTATTTTCTTTTCTTTTATTTTATTTTATTTTATTTTATTTTATTTTATTTTATTTTATTTTATTTTATTTTATTTTATTTTATTTTATTTTATTTTATTTTATTTTATTTTATTTTATTTTATTTTATTTTATTTTATTTTATTTTATTTTATTTTATTTTATTTTATTTTATTTTATTTTATTTTATTTTATTTTATTTTATTTTATTTTATTTTATTTTATTTTATTTTATTTTATTTTATTTTATTTTATTTTATTTTATTTTATTTTATTTTATTTTATTTTATTTTATTTTATTTTATTTTATTTTATTTTATTTTATTTTATTTTATTTTATTTTATTTTATTTTATTTTATTTTATTTTATTTATTTTTATTTTATTTTATTTTATTTTATTTATTTTATTTTATTTTATTTTATTTTATTTTATTTTATTTTATTTTATTTTATTTTATTTTATTTTATTTTATTTTATTTTATTTTATTTTATTTTATTTTATTTTATTTTATTTTATTTTATTTTATTTTATTTATTTTTATTTTATTTTATTTTATTTTATTTTATTTTATTTTATTTTATTTTATTTTATTTTATTTTATTTTATTTTATTTTATTTTATTTTATTTTATTTTATTTTATTTCATTTTATTTTATTTTTGTTTTTGTTTTTATATTACATTCTGACCACAGTCGTGTACTCACTGTCTAAAGGGTGACTCTTCCATATCCATGATGGATCCCTCTCGCTTTACGGGCACACCCAAAACAGCTTCTGCAATTGTGAGCATAGGCGGTAAGCAAAATGAAAGAAGTTCTTACATTTAACATATCATCTCATCACTTACCATTTAATATATTGATAACACAATTATTGACATATTTGGCGATATTAATCTCTTCACTGCCAGCTGATTTCAAATTTTCAAATAGAGCTTGCGAAGCATCGGCGAATGTGCCAATAAAACGTTCCAAAATCGTTAAATGAAACATGGGTTGTATGAACTTTCGATGCGCATTCCATTTCTCACCACTACTCGTTATTAAACCATTACCCAAAAAATTATGCATCAATTTGTAGATAAATACTTTTTCTGTATGCTTCTTCGAAGAGAGTATAATTTGTAAATCATCCGGTTCCAAGACGACGAAGAAGGGAAGTAGTAACACCCAAATGCGTATTAGAGGACCATATAGACCAAAGGCTGTGGCTACGCGGTTAACGAGCACTGTAATAGAGAAAGAAAAAAGAAGAATTTCAAATTTTTGTTGATTATTTCTTTAGTTATTGTTGTAGCATACTATTTTTTTCCTTTATAAGCAAGCAGTTTCCCAGTATGGGTAGTGCCTCTGGTCCAGAAAGTTTGAGCGAGAGCAACACTGATTTAATGTAGTCCCACAACGCGTATAGAGAGAGTGAGATGACCAGTAGCGTGGCGAAACTCCATAGCTCTGAACGTGTCACATGCTCAAACTGTAAGAAAAATGAAAAAAAAAAGTTAAAAAATAAAAAAAAAAATAAAAAAAAAATAAAATATAAATATTAAAGAAATGCAATAAAAAAATAAAAAAGAATAAATTAAAAATTAAAAAATGAAATAAAATAAATAAAATAAAATTAAAATAAAATAAAATAAATAAAATCACAAAGCAATAAAAAAATAAACTATTTGAACTACTAAAATGAGATTAAAAAAAATATAGGAAAAAATAAATAAGTAATAATAAGTAATAAAATAAAATAAGTTTAAATAATTTAAAATAAAACTTAACTTAAATTGAAAAAAAAAAAAATACAAACAAATATTAGTTCATTAAAACTGACGTTACGTAATTTCAAGTAACTGCTTTTAATATAGCGCACGAAATAAAATTTTCAATGCGACCGAACATAGTTTGCGGTTAATGACTATTTTCACAGCTAATCACTATTTTATGGCCATTATAATGGGTTTCGCTTTTACCTGAAAAGTAGAACTTTGACGTAAAAAATACCTTAGTTTTATATCCCCAACAAAAATACGAAAATAAAATTCTAGCTGTCCTTCGGCAAAGTATCTTGTTTTGATCCCTAAAACACGATTTTCCTTGTCACTTGGGTGATTTTCAAATCGACCCGCCTTCTTACACATAGTACCGCTGTAGGACGCTAGAGACCAAAAAATCTGATTTTTGCTGCATATCTTGAAAACTTAAAGTCTTTTCCAAAAAAAAAAAAGATATAATTATGTAATGAATGTCTCTCGATGGCACATGTCCAATAAGGTTCATTCATTGTCAATTAGTGCCAAAAAATGGCGTCAAAACCGGAAAACCGGATGAAATTTCCAAAAATTCCAACTTCTGGCTTGAAAAACATATCATACTTTTTTTAAATGAATAAAACACTTTATATATTTCGAAAGTGTTAACAATTCTCTACCAAAAACCGTTGAGAATTTTGAAATCGGTTGAAAATTGGATTTTTAATGAATTTTTTTTTACGAGGAAACTAAAAAAAACGGTTTTTTGGCCTAACAACCAGATTTTGGGGGTGTTACAAACTTTTTAAAGGGCGTTTCATGGGTAACTCGACCAGATGAACAATCTCTACAAGGTCGCTTTAAAATTGTAAAATGGCACTGTGTAATCAAGTTATGTTCGCCTAAAAGGAAATAAAAATAAAATATGGGAATTTAAAAAATAAATGAAAACGAAATTGAATTGTGTGAAAAAGCTAGCTTAACTATAAAAAACTGAATGCAAAGCTATAACAGAACTTGAACGTAGACTAAGTGTTAATAAATTAACTAAACAATATGATATACTTATAGATTAGATGTGTATGCATGCTTTTTATGAGTGCATTATTGTAAAAGTATTAGTAGAGTGTGCATAGTTCATTACCCAACTAGGGTTAATGTAGTGAAACTTTAAACTGCTATACTTAAGTTTTTTTCTTATAAAAATATATATTTCAAACAACTTTGGGCTGTAATTATCTTAATAGTTAAGATAATCGCACATGGCATACCATTTTGGAAGCTTCACAGTTTAAACTTTAAGAGTATGCAAAAATATTTTCAAAAAAGTTTCAAAAATTAAAAGAAAATTCACTTTGAAAAAAAAAAAATGCCATTTTTTCCCATACAAAATGTATGGGAAAGGGCGAAAAAAATAGCCACCCCTATGGGTTAAGTAAGAGCGCTAATTTTTTGCAAGGCCTATTTTCTCATAAATACCTAACTTTTTAGGGGGTAAGGCCAAGTCGAATTTATTTTGAATCACCCTACTATACATGTTAGTTTCACAAGACTTGGTACTAGAACCAAGTTCTTGTTAACTGTAACTCAATATTTTCTCGCCTTTTGGATTTTTTTCCACTCTGTAATGCACTCTAACGAAAGACTTAAGAAACGAACTTGGATAGTATTTTTTTATAATCGAGAAACGTAGATGGTTGGGTTTCACGGCAACAATTTTACTGTTAGCAATTATTATTAAAGAACAGGAATCACTAAAATTTATGCAGCTTGAAAAATTGAAGTTGAAAAACAATCATCAACAAAACTCAACTATCTCCATTTCTCGACTGTACCAAGCTACTCTGCAAGTTCGTCGCTTAAGTGTTTCGTTAGTAGGCATAATGAAATAAATTCACTGCATCGTTTTACTGATTTGATAGAGAGGATGTAGACTTTTCCAATGCCATACATGATAGTTTCACAAGACTAGGTACTAGAACTCGGTTCTCTTTACTCGTGACTCAAGATTTTCTCGCCTTTCGGATTTTTTAACTGATTACCTATTCTATTTCTACAATTTACAACAAAATGAGCATAACTTGCCAGGAATTCCTACCACTATCAATTTTGTACCACTCTGTAATACACTCTAACGAAAGACTTAAGAAACGAACTTGGAGTGTATTTTTTATAGTCAAGAAACTTAGATAGTTGGGTTTCACGGCAACAATTTTACTGTTAGCAATTATTATTAAAGAACAGGAATCACTAAAATTTATGCAGCTTGAAAAATTGAAGTTGAAAAACAATCATCAACAAAACTCAACTATCTCCATTTCTTGACTGTACCAAGCTACTCTGCAGGTTCGTCGCTTAAGTCTTTCGTTAGTAGACATAATGAAGTGATACAAAATTGACAGCAAGAGGATTTCGTGGCAAATGTTACTACTTCCACGATTATTTAATGTCAACTACATACTTCGTTTTTACTTATACAGTAATGAGACGTTGGGGTAACATAAAGTTGTATAAAGCCATATAAAATATGGCATATGTATGTGTCTACATATATTGCGTGAGAAAATATCTAAAGCCACCTACACACAATATCTCTACCCATCTGTGTGTATAACTTGGTTTATTTGTTTGTTGACTGACAGGTCAAGTTTATGTGTTCGCTTGTGCCGATTGTGTTTTGGTAACTCAAATTTGTTGACAACCGATACAATGCAATGGATAAATGATAAATAGGAAGTGTTGGTCTATATGATGTGTTGTCAAAAGTCTTTTTACTAATTACTTGAGAAATGCGTACTAAATATTACACAAAACGCAACACACAAATATTACTTGATTTCATTTTCTTTCAACTGAATAAATTCATACATATATGTATGTTAGAGCGTCCCAAAAGTGTATGGAAAAAATTATGAATCGAAATTTGATATGCATATGCATTTTAGCCCAAATAACATGTGTGCGAAGTTTTATTGTTCTAGGATAGCGGTAACCCCTACCGATTTTAAGTTGAAATTTTATCTAGCAGTTTATACTAAGTTCGCAAAAAATTCCATTAAGGCTTCGAAAAGCACATAATTTTAATATTGTGTCCATATATAAAAGACTGTGTAACTAATATCTACTTTCAATTTTTATAAGGACAACAGGATCCTTTACCAGTATATTAAAAAAACGTATTCCCATTCACAAAGGACATTGGAATTTCAAGAGTAGTTTAGTACAGTGCGTAACAGTGTGTTTTCTAGCAAAAATAATTGTGTATATCTGGAAATTTTGCAATTGTAGTTCACTTTATATAGGTCATACGGCGTATGAGTAACAATTAGTTCTTCAAGTAAGAAAAGTTCAGATTAATTGTAGTCATGTTTTGGTTGATAAATCCAAAACGTATTGAGATATGGAAACAAAACTTACACTACGTTCAGCCTCTCGTGAAAACATTTAATTTGATACCTACAGTCGGGCAGTACCGCAAGGGCGTACCGGGCTCATTCGGCCAAGGACTAACAATTTCGACATCACTCCCCAAAACCTTCGGGGAGTATTTATGTCGTTAACAACAACAACACCAACAACAACAACAAAATGGTATCTCCTGTCCATCCTTAAAATTTTCTTTTTCCAGAAAATTGAAGGATAATGATTTTAAAGGACATTATTTCCATTTAGACTAGTTAGGTAGGTAGGTTGCAGTGGTCGCTAGCAAAAGAACCAGCACACATAGGTAGGACCCGGAGGTTCCGTTGTGATACCACATGGATCTGAAGGTAGAAACAATTCCCGTTGACGCCAACGCCACACCCACAACGGCAATCAGCTACCCCAGCCAAACCTACGGAAATCAATGTAACCGCTTAAACTTGCCATGACCTGGCGCCATCGCGTTTACATTGACCTCCGTAAGGCCGGCCGGGACACGGGTATGGCGCCAGCGACAACGAAGACTGTTTGTACCTTTACTGATCTCCTACTCGAACAATTTTGTGGATTCCGCGAAGCGCAGAATGTCCTTTGGCTTAATTAAAGATAATTCGCCGAGATGATGGAAAATACCAGAACCAAGATATCTCAACCTACTGCCTCACAGCGCGAGACATTCACATAGGAGATGCCTCACCGTTTCAGGCTCCTCCTCATCTCTACAGCTTCTGCAGAGGTCATTAAAGGGAATACCAAACCTTTCTGCATGCCTGCTTAGATCTATATGCTCCGCTATAAGCCCCATCAGTAAGGAGAGTTCCTTCCTTCTGAGTTTGAGTAGGTCCTCCGACCTAGTCGCTATGATCTCTGGCCACACCAGCTTTGCATGACTGCAAGTACTGATCTTGTCAGTTGCTTGTTGGAGGAACTTATGCCTCGTTAAGAGCTTACTGGTCGCGAGCGGCATGCCTAAACCCTTCCAGGAATGTGAAAGTGGAGCGGATGTGCCCCCTCTAGCAAGCTCACTTTTTTCACTTTTTTTTTTTAATTTTTCGGGATGAGTTACAACTTTGAATCCTTTAAGGGATATTCTGATAATCTGTGAATTTTTGTATGAATACATTCACGGTTAAAAATTGCAGCCTAAGTTTTCAAACATTAAGCGCGTTCACAATTTTTAAATTTTTTGTAGTAAATTCCAAAATTTTTCAATTACCTTCAAAAGTAGTATGAAAAGTAAAATTTAGGCTAAAATTTTTAACCGTGTATACAGATATAATTTAAGTGATCACAACAAAATAATATTTGAATGTTCCAAAAATCGCACAAAAAAAAAAGAAAAAAAAAATCTTTTTCCAGAAAATCATTAATCTTAATAATTTCTTGTTCTAAATTCAAAGGAATCGTCCAAAAAGTCAATTAATGGCAATTTATTATGTAAACAAAAGATACACGCAGCACATATACTTATGTAAGCCATACAAAACGTGGCATTCATTTTTGGCAACAACAATTAGGCTGACACCAACACTGTGTTAATGATTACAGAAGAAGAAGCCTGAAATCTGTTGTTGCCTAAATACATTAATATTTCTGCAAATACTAGGTAATTTTACTGGTTTTGTGTTAAATCAATATTTGTTTGCTCTTAGAAATCTTCCTGTTTAAACGAAGTAACAAAAAATCATAAGTCTAAATTTAATGTTTACCTAGAAGTAGCGTTTACGTGTTAAGTAAATATTAACAAAAAAAAAAGTCTTCCGCAAAAAATTTATATTTAAACATATTTACATCCAAAGTTCTAAGCATTTGAACATTTTGCAATTTTTTTTTTTTTTTTGTTAATTTTATTTTGCTAAAAAGTAAATGCTGCTGTGGATGCTGTTACTGAAGCTAAGTAATTTGTCTATGTGTTTGGGCTATTAATGTGTTGGTGAGCATGTGCGCTTCTGCTGCCGCTTTTGTTGCCGACAATTGAACGTGAGCACATGCGTATTGCCTGTTTTATTATTACTATATTTCAGGTTAAACTCTATTTTCTTTTAGTTGCTGCTTCTTTATTATCATTACTAATTAACACTTTAATACTAATAGAAATAAATTATTATTTAATATGAAAGACGTGTACGAGAGTAACTTTGTGAAGCAATCTAAACTAAATTTTGCTAGACAATTTAGGTGTTGGGACTTCTATGAATTTTTAAATATAAAAAAAAAATATTTTCAATGAATGAGGACAATCTTAGAAGGGTTAACTGTCGGTTTAATAAAAAATCAAATCAAATAAAAAAAAAAAATAAAATAAAATAAAATAAAATAAAATCAAATAAAAAAAAATAAAATAAAATAAAAATAAAATGAAAAAAAAAAATAAAATAAAATAAAATATAATAAAATAAAATAAAATAAAATCAAATCAAATAAAACAAACTAAAACAAAATAAAATAATATAAAAAATAAGATAAAAAAATTTAATTAAATAAAAAAAAAATATAAAAAAATAAAACAAAATTAAATATAATAAAATAAAATAAAACAAAGTAAAATGAAATAAAATAAAATAAAGTAAAATAAAATCAAATAAAATAAAAAAAAATTAAAATAAAATCAAATAAAACAAAAAAAAAATAAAAAATAAAATGAAATAAAATAAAATAATATAAAAATAAGATAAAATAAAAAAAAATAAAAAAAATAAAAAATAAAATTAAATTCAATAAAAAAAATTATAAAAAAATAAAACAAAATTAAATATAATAAAATAATATAAAACAAAGTAAAATGAAATAAAATAAAACAAAGTAAAATAAAATCAAACAAAATAAAAAAATAAAAAATAAAAAATAAAAATAAAAATAAAAATAAAATAAAATAAAATAAAATAAAATAAAATAAAATAAAATAAAATAAAATAAAATAAAATAAAATAAAATAAAATAAAATAAACTAAAATAACGTAAAATAAAATAAAGTAAAATAGAATAAAATAAAATAAAATAAAATAAAAAAATAAAATGAAATACAAAAAAAATTAAATAATTTAAAACAAATTTAACATAATAAAGTAAAAAAATCGGGATGGAACATATATCTAGATTCTTAGATTCTCACCATTTTTTGTATGAACATTTTGGTTTAGATTCTTAAAAATATTAAAACATTAAAAATCTTTCTACGAGGAATGATCGAGATTTTATTTTTTTATTTTTTTGTCGTCGTTTACGGATTTTATAAATTTACTTTTGTTATGTAAATGCTACGCGGTGACTTTTAAATGTTTTTTTGTTTTTAACAAATTTTAAAGTTTTTTGAGATTTTTTTTTAATTGTAGATTTTGGAGTTTTTTTGCCAATATGTATGTAAATTGTAAAATATTTATTCTTGTTCTTTAAATTCAGAAAAAAAACTGTTATATTCTTCTTTCAAAATTTTTAGAATTTTTTATAAAACCATTATTTCGAAGATTATTGGGTTTTTTTTCAAATTATTATTGCAGAAATTGATTTTTTAATTTTTCGTGGCAAACTTTCAACTTTTTATAAATACTTTTCAGTATAATTATCGCAAGTTACTTAGTTATTTTTTTTTTTAAATACATATTGTTTTAAACATAAATGACTTTTCCAACTTTTGCTCTTCATTTATTTTATAAACATTTTTTTTAAGTTTTTTATTTTTTCTTAACTTTTTTTTTCAATTTTTAACAAAGTTCTTAAGGTTTAAAATCGGAAACGTCTTTTTATAAATACTTTTTAATAAATAATATTCA
>CAXKVI010000004.1:101783133-101833133 GCA_964058755.1 Campiglossa producta
AGTGAAAGTGATTTGCCATGTAAACAAAAAAATACCACCAAAGGTTGCGTTTAAATATTGGATGGTTACTGAGATATACGTTCATTAAAGAAAAAGATCAAGCTTTAAAATAAAATTTAAAAAAAAATATTAAAAATGTCCAAATTTGAAAAAATTAAAAAAAAACTTTAAAAATTTTTACTAAACTTTTTCTATAATTTTTTTTTTTTAATTCATATTCGAAAATAACGGCTAAAAATACTTTAGAACGCGGTTTCCAAGTTCTTTCTTAGCACGTCTATGACATGACATCTAATTGAAAGAAATGACATCTAATTGAAAGAAAAAAGGCTTACAACAAAAAAATGCGAATTCAAGCCCGTATATCTCGGTAACCATTCAATATGTAAACGCGACCTTCAGTGATATTATTTTTTACCCGTTTGAGGAATTTTACCCCTATAGTGTATGTTGTAAAACTACACTAGGGTGAGTTCAAAAGAAGAATGTTGCTAAAAAAAACTACCAAATTTTATTTTCAGGTACTTATTTTAAAGAAACCAAAATGTATTAAACAATTTTTTAATACAAAATAGTATTACATACATGTAAGATTTAAGATTAACAAAAATATTTGGGAGTTCCATCGATTTGATATGATTTCTAATTACAAAAAAAAACTACCAAATTCGAAAAAGTAAAAAAAAAACTACCAACTGCCCACTGTGGCAACCGAGAATTTGTACTTTATAGAAAGAGAAAACTTAAATTTAACTTGAAAAATATTTGACTTGGCATTTTGATCAAATGGCTTGGTTTCACGGTATGAGCAGTAGGTATTTTAATAAACACTAGAGTTCGCCCAGTGGTTGAAATTCAACCAAAAAAGCTTATTTTATTTTCCTACCTTTTTGCTGTTTCTTAAATTTGCCATTCTTTTCATATTTTTTATATTTTTGGTTTCTATACATTCCTGTTCATTTTGCCTTTTCCTCCCTCTTTACACCATTCAGTAATATAGTTTCAATGTTGATAATTATTTATTCTTCTTAGGTAGTCTTCATACGTATTTCTTTCCTTTCCTTTCCTCTCCTTTCATCTCATTTTATTTCCTTTCCTTTTCTTCCCTCTCTTTTCATTTCCTTTTCCCTTCTTTCATTTCATTTTATTTTCTTTCTTTCTTTCTCTCTTTTCTGTTCTTTTCTTTTATTTTCCTTTCTTTTCGTTTCTTTTATTCTCTTACTTGACATTTCTTTCCATTTCCATTACATTCCTTTTTTCCTTTTTTGCTTTTTCTTTAATTTCCTTTCATTCCCTTTGCTTTAGTTTCGTTTCCCTTAGTTTCCTCTCATTTTATTCATTTTTTTCATTGCATTTCTTTTCTTTTATTTTTTTCTTACCTTTATTTTCTTTCACTTTTTTCCTTACCTTTCCTTACCCTTACCTTTCCTTTTCCTACCTTTCCTTTCCTACCATTTCCTTACTTTCTTTTTTCCTTTCCGTAACTCCTTTAGTTTTCTTTCTTTTCCATTCATTTCCTTTACTTATTTTTTAGCTTTTCATTACCTTTCTTTCCTTTATTTTTCATTCTATTTATTTTCATTTGTTTTCCGTACCTTCCTCCTCGCTACCTTTTCTTTCCTTTCTTTTTCTCTTCTTTCTTTTCTTTGTCTTTCTCTATTTGCCTCTCTTTTCCACTCCTATACATTTCCTTTCTTCCCTTCCTTTTTTCTTTTCCATTCCTTTCCTTTCCCTACCTTTATTTGCCTTTGATTTTTCTCTCATATTTTCCGTTCCTTACCTTATCTTACCTTTATTTTCCTTTTATCCATTCTCTTCCTTTCCCATTCTTTCCTTTATTTTATACTTTTATTTATTTCATTTTGTTTTATTTTTATTTATTTTATATTCTTTCCTTTCCTTTCATTTCTAACAAATTTCTTTTTTTACTTTCAATCTCTTTTCTATTTCTTATTTTACTTTTTTTAGTTTTATCAATTTTCCATTTTTTTTTATTTCACTAAGTCTAGCCACGAAGGGCCTTTGTGCATTATGTAGCTTATTTGTGCTTTTTTTCACAACATCATGTCTGAGCAAGCATTTGCTACTCTGAATGCCCACTCACAGATTTTGTTCACTCAGTAAAGTTGACGTCTTTAAAGTGAATGCGTGTTTGGCACTTTTAGTGGTGTGACTTTCAAATCATATTATAATTAATTTTTTTTAATTTTTGGTTTGTTGTCGCACACCCTGCTCGGCGAGACCTATCGATACATATCAAATTGTATATACCTTAGAATTGTGGTTATTGCAAAAAAGGGATAAAACTTTTAAGCATTGCGCATTTATATATAATAGATGTTTCGATATTTTTTCAGGCAATTCAACCCCCTTATATGGCTGATACATTAGTGCAAACTCTGCTTTTGGTACTTAACTTAAAGCGATAAATCAACAAAAATAGCAAGGACAACAACCAAAATTACGAGTTTACCGCTACTGAGTCACTAAAAAATAAACAAACCTCAGCGACATCTAGTTTAAACCCGCAAGTACTACAACCAAAGCACTAGATGGCGCTGATTGTTAATCTTCAATATTGTGTGTGTCAGGGTAAAATATGGATCTGATTAAAGAAGATTTATTGGAGATAATCTGCGTGTGTGTATCCATAGCATTAGAAAACCTGAATGTATCTTCTTTTATACCTTTTGCGTTAAGTCGCGAAACAAAATAGAAAAGAAAATATCCCAGTCTAATACGCATAGAACATACATACATACATATATAAGTATCCCATATGCATCTCATATGCAGTATCTCATATGCAGCTTCGCCACTCGTGCGTAATTTGTTATTGGCAATTCCAACGCTTTAAATGTTTCGAGTTTGTTTATTTTGCTGCACCGTCATGGACCAGTTCAGTAATATTTGAAAATATTTAGTTGCATCTTCATTTCAATCTCAACTGCAAAGTGTGACCGAACGCAACTCACAGTAAATATGTTTACGGTTTAAACAAATAGGGCCCTTAAGCCCAAGTTAGCTAAAACCAATATTTGAATCAATTAATCTGTCAACGATAAACGTTTTTATGCTTCAAAGCTACACACTTGCAAAAAAAAAAAACACAAACAAATCATATCTCTGTGATCGCGTTGCTTTTTCGCTAAGCTGCTAACAATTTTTTTTGGTTCGTCCCAAGTGTAGTTTTAGAAATAAATATTTTTAAAACGTCTTTTTTTTCACATAAACTTTCAAATAAAGGTGGCACGCTGAAATTTTTTTTCGATACAACCTAATGTATGTACATTAGACTGATTCCAAAAAAAATGTCGACTTGGTTGGATGAGACCAAAAAACACATTTTTTTTTTATTTGAATCACCCTAATGTACTTATTAGATTGCTTTTTTCCCTATAAACAAAAAGAAAATTTTCTGTTCGCTTCCATTCCTAAATCCAAAATTTATCCGGTTAATAACTTTTGTTATTCAAATTTAACGGTTTAAGATCTGTGCTAACAGATTTTAGCTCGTAATGGAATACAATCCAAATGAAATTTTATTTTCCATAATGTAGATGGTATACATAGATGGCGCTGCAAACACACAAGGTGCTTCAGAGTACTTAATTTTTGTTTCTGTAGTAAGCAACAGATAACTGAGGCTGATTCTTTTTTACGTCTATGCTATAGATATCACAATTGCCGACATTACCCTGCAGCGAAACCTCACACTAGTCAGAAAAATACTAGTATACAACTAGATTTTTCTGGATGAAATCATACCAGTTAAAAAATACAAAATTCATTCCTTTCGTTGCTTCTTTTTTCTCTTATAATTCACAGATGCTTTTTCGTGATATGGTAAATACAAATAGTCGCTGCTTTCTTAAGAATAAACATGAACATAAAGGCAAATGATAAAATAAAATGTAAGTCATGAAAATTCTGGTTGAAATCATACCACTCTAGGTTCAATGCTTTTTTGGACTAGTATGGCGCTAGTATATTTCATATTAGTCCTTTTTGGACTAGTATGGGGACTAGTTCATTTTATGGAAATCATACTTGTCCAGGTTGAACTAGTATGGGACTGGTATTTTACAACTAGTATAATTCTAGTATATCATGACCAGTAGATGACTGCTATGTTCTAGTCGAAATCTGGAAAAAAGACAAAACACTGACTAGTTGGGGCCGGTGCAACAACTAGTTGTAAAGTAGTTTTCAACTAGTTGCTTTCGCTGCAGGGCTATGTTTGAATTGATTGTCAAAGTTGTAAAAATTTGTTTACAAATAAAATATGAGATTTTAAAAGAAAAAATAAAATCCTGTTCAAGTTTTGAAACCATCATCATCATCAGCTTCCGCAACCCTTATTGGAGAATAGGGCCTCCATTAAAACCAGACCTGTTAAATAGGATTAGTAATTAGTAATCAATTACACTGTACAACAACCAAAAAACCCCAGAGGGTTTTTGATCGGTTTCTAAAGCGTTTGGGTGTGCTGAATCCGAAAGTGATGTCAGGTTTTTCGGGTCACCCTAGGTTTTATCTCCATAGGGTGATTTGTTCAGAGATCGGTAGTAGTAAGAAACAAATTTCTAAATTTTTTTTTAAACTTTTTTTCTTAATAACTCAATATGCCTCAATTTTTTGCACTATGTATAAAAACCAAATTAAATTATGGTTCATTGATCCCAGAAAAATTGTTATATTATAAAAAAATATTTTTTTTTTTAACTATCTAGCCTGGTCAAAATAAACATAAAAATCTTGGTTAAATAACAATATATTCCACAGAGCCAAATTTTTGTAGAGAACTTAGGTTCGCCGTCAGAAAGAAATTTCATAAGTCCCCATCGATCCATGTGCGCTTAGTAAAATATTCGGGGTGAAAGGTCCAAATTTTAGATTCTTAGGACTTTGATAGAAAACGGTAAGTTTTTTCGACCTTGAAATTCTTTACAAATATAGGTTAGGTTAGGTTCAAAAGCTGCCGCAGAGGCAAATCTAGGGTAGTATTAAATGACCCGTTGTGATACCACCAACACTAGGAAAGGCAGTTCCGGGACCCCGCCAGATGGAAAATCTCTGTATTATCGGGATTCTCCACATAACAGAATCCAGGGACTGGTGCTCCTAAACCGACACCGTTACTCCTCCTCGATATCCAGCTCCGTGACCTAGCGTAGGCTAATCAGAAGGGAACTCCCAAAAAGCGCATTCTCGCGCCACTTAAAGCCGGGCAGTTGCAGATTTGGTGCTCCACAGTTTCCTCCTCCTCGTCATCTTTGCAACTCTGCGCGCCCACCAATACACCCATTGATATGGAGATTTCTCTTCTCCTTAGGGCATAAATGTGTCTTGATCTTTTATGATCCCATTTTGGCCAGGTTTGTTTGGATGTCCGGCACCCTGGAGATTGCAGCCATCTTTCGTTGGCTTGGCGGAGTGTGTACTCTTGCAGCATTAGCTTGCATTTGGCAAACGGCATACCCAAGCGCTCTTTATCCCGAAGAACCTGCTTGGTCGTGCCGTGCCTCGCAAGTTCGTCTGCCTTACAATTTCCCTGAATGTCCCCTATGCTGGGCATTTCTTGTAGAAATCGACGACAGCTGAGCGTCAGTTCAGAGTTGAACGAGTAAGAGCCAAGGGATTAGATGGCCGCTTGGCTGTCGCTGAGAATAACAATATCCTGACCGATAGTGTCTTGACCTATCCAAACCGCGGCGTCCATGATTGCTGAGACTTCACCCTGCAAGACACAGAGTGATCAGGTAGTCTGAAGGAGCGCTCAAGGATCAGATCCTTTGAATAAACCTCTCCTCCAATTCTGCCGTCTAACTTGGAGCCGTCGGTGTAAATGGAAGTTCCGCCATGACTAGCGGGACTCCCTTCCGTCCTCTCCCATTCTTGCCTGCTGGAATTGTTTATTATAAAACTGCTATGTCCGACAGTTGTGGTCGCACAACGATCTGTGCTCAGCGGAAGAAAACTGTGGGATCCTAAAATACTGGAGTGTCCAGTAGTGCTTGCGCCCCATCCGGACGTTTCCCTTAGAAGCAGAGCCGATGCTGCTACTACCCGATGCCCTATCAGATCGAGTGGCAAAATGCCAAGATAACAAATATATCGCAATTGTAAAATTAGCTCTGGAAGTTATATGAAAATATACGCCACGTATGGACTTTTCAGGATTTTTCTCGAAAAATTTAGTAAGTGTAGACAAATTTTCTTTTACCTTTTATTTGTCACAAAGTTCCCCAGCCACAGTGAAAATAGTTACTTTTGTAAAGTTTATAGTTCTCGAGCTTGAGCCCCTTTTTCTCCATTCAAGATATCAAAAAAAACTAGTCCGGTAAATTTAGTATATCTTGTACAACAAAAATTCCCACAGAGCCATTTTTTTTGTCAGGAGCTTAGTTTCTAGCACACATGGGATCGATAGGGGTTTTTGAGATTTTCCATCTGAAGGTGAAGCTGTATGCAAAAATTTTGGAATTTTTATAGTTTCAAATGTCTATATAGACCGGACTACACCGGTCTCTTTTCAAACCACCCTCTGGAGAAAAAACCTAGGGTGACCTGAAAAGTCTGACTTCAGTTTCGGATTCAGCATAGCTATATGCGTCACAAACCCGGTGAGATTTTCAAAAACTTCAATTTGGTTGTACAGTGCAATCAATTAAACCGATATTCATTACGATTAGTAATCACTATTTAACAGGTCTGTTTAAAACAGAAGGTTCACGGCTTCAATAACTTACCTAGAATTTGTGCCAAATAAATTACAATAAATAGTAAACGATTTAATTTAATATATAATTTGAACAAACATATGTACATATATGTATTATAGGAGTAATAATAACGATAAGATTAAAGTCAAAGATCTCTAGATTAAACTACATATTTACATTGAAAATTTGTGATAATGTATAAGAAAAAATATCCATGTACACTAGAGCGTATCACCAAAAAAAGTTGAAAATGTTCCCCCCCAGTTTGAACACTTACCTTATGAGGTTTTAAAAAAAAAAATTTTTAATTTTTTTGTCACCCTGTAAAAACAGCGAAATTTGTTTTTTTTTCTATAACTTCTATATTTCTAGTTCGATTTTCAAAAGTGATACATTTTTAGAAAGGTATTCCCCAAGGCAATATTTCATCAATAGAAACTTTTAGCCCTTTTTTTCTTAGTTTTCCGGAAAAAAATTTTTTTTTTCAAATACAGGGTGTTGGTTTTAGTAAAAATAGAATAAAAACTGAACTTGGCATGAAGGGCTAAAAGTTTCTATGGATGAAATCTTGCCTTGGTGAATACCTTTCTAAAAATGTATCACTTTTGAAAATCGAACGAGAAATATAGAAATGATAGAAAAAAACAAATTTCGCTGTTTTTACAGGGTGACAAAAAAATTTAAAAAAATTTTTTTTAAAACCTCATAAGGCAAGTGTTCCTCCATACACCGTGATATGCTCTAATGTACACGTTGAAGTATAATATACAAATACAAATATTTCTACAATAAAAGGCAAGATTTTCTTAAGGTTTTTATTTCTGTATGAAGTTTGTTTCATATATATAAGATCAGTGATAATCCGCTAAGAGGTTTTAAACTGATGACTCCAAGGGTTTAGAAACCACAAAAGAGGGGTAGAGATATTGATAACAAAAAATTAAAATTAAAAAAAAAAATGGCCTAACCTAAAAGGTAATTTACGAAGTTCGTTCATTTTCTTTTAGACAAATTTTTCGACTAAAAATTAATTTTATACCATTGATACAATGTTTTTTAAGTAAGAGAAATTTATAACTATAATTGACCTTATAATAATGAAACAAACTTTACAATTTACTATACAAATTTACTTAATTTCTTCCATCGAAGTGGTGCGCAGAAATTCAATAATGCCGAATTTAGAGCACAGCCAATAAAGCATACCAGCGAGAAAAGCGATTTTGCAAAACCGGTCCAAAACGTATAAGCTGCGAGAAAATAATAGAAAAGAGAATAGATATTAGTTGAAAAAAAAAAAACCAATTTCATTCTAAATTCCCCAATCATATTAAGTTAGGCCCTAATGCATCAAAGGCGAGCATTTGCTCAGACTCGAGATTTTGAGTAAAAGCTACATTTTTTAGATGTATATTGGAACGATTTTTCAAGAGATGACGTATTCACCCTGTCGAAAAAACACAAAACCAAATTAACCCGAGATTTTTTTTTATTTTGTAATAAAAACAAGCCACCTGAGCAAATGCTCAACTTTTATATGTACATAAGCACCAACATTTTGCACTCACAATTTGAGTTGTGTTCTTGCGCGTGGCAATGAGGACAGAGGTTCTTTCACCACATATTGACGACCACCGAGTATGCATGTGCGTAAGTAATCATAGTCGTCGACATCGTTCATTTCGATTTTGAAACTGCATAAAAAGAAAGTTCATCGATATTAAGAGTATATTTTAATTCAAAATTTAAATAATACTAACATTTTATTATCCTCTGCACTTAAAACGTCTTGAATTTGTTCAAAATTTTTCGACTTGAAATCCCAAATGCGTGTCGTGAAGAATTGAAGCATTTCAAGGCCAATGGCAATGCGCGTCTGAACTCGAACCATGCTGAAGAAGAAATGTTTTTATGTAACTAAGATCTTTTCCTACATTCACTATAATATTTTTGCTTACAAACGCCTTTGTCCAAATATGGTTAGTAGTAAATCAATAAAATAAGCTGGCAACCACATGAACATTATAACGCAGAACCAATGATAAAGCTGTAAAAATAAATAAAATAAATTTTGATTTATATATTTTTAAAGACGAATATAAATTTCAGTATACGAGTAATATTTTATATTGGCCAATTTTTTTAATTTTATTTTAGTTATTTTTATTTTACTTTACTTAATTTTTTTTTAATATAAACTATTTTTATAACATTTGATTTTAAATTTAATTTAAGTACCTGAACTTGCTCGGTGTTTTCGATTTTTACATTTTTTTCCAAAATTCTTACTTACCAACTAATAAACTTTTCAAAATAGATTTCCAAAAATATATCAAATAGGTGGCAACGTTATGAACCGCTCAAGTGGCAAATCCAATTAGAAAATCTTAGAATGAAGCATACTATCCGAAAATAAAATTTCATCCAAATCGGTCAATATATGAAGATATAAATAAAAGGCGGTAAGGTGGCAACCCTAGATGCCAAATCATTTTTAAGATATCATGTTTGGTATGCGACTGAAAGTACCTTTGAATTGATCTCATATTAGCATACCTTGCTCAATATTTAAGAAACAATTAGATAGGTGGCAACCCTGAGAACCGCCTCAAGTGGCAACACCCACCCAATAATACCAAATTTCATCGAAACCGGTCAAAAATTACCCCAACATGATCCAAAATAATCCCCAAAACGACCTCAAAATGATCCCAAAACGACACTAAAATGATCCCAAAATGGCCCCAAACGACAGAAAAATTACCCAATTACTCTTTAATGATTCGAAAATGACACCAAAATTATCCCAAAATGATCAAAGTTGAGCCCTAAATGATCCGAAAATAATCCAAATATGATCCCAAAATGACCCCAATATATGCAACTACAATACGGTAAAATCCCCCAAAGTGGCAACACCCAAGTGGATAATCTTAGAATCAAGCATTCTATCAGGTGGCAACTCCCAAGTGTATAGTGTAAGAATCAATCATACTATCTATATGGCAAACTTCATCCAAATAGGTCAAGCGGTTCCCAAGATAGTACCGGATAAAGAAATATACAAATATTAAAATATACAAATATACAAAATAGTTCGTTTTTAAGTTATACAATTTAATTTAATATTTTTCTTATGTTATTTTTTATATTATTTTATTTCTTTATATTATTTAATTTTTTTAATTTAATTTTAAAAAAAATTTATTTTAGGTTTTTTTTTAATTTTTTTTTATTTTTTTTATATTTTTTTTTGTTTTATTTATTTTAGGTTTTTTTTTTAATTTTATTTTTTATTTTTTTTCTATATTTTTTTTTTGTTGTATTTTAATTTTTTCCAAAAAAAATAATTAACTTACTTTGTTGGTAGTTATGTTACCATCCGGATACCAAAGCCCAATTTCAAATGGATATTTCTTTCCCAAATCGCGCCCCACATCCATAATCCATTTCCAAGTACGTTTTTTCGCCTCAGGTACAGTTAGATTGAAAACCGGTATATTTTGAGGTCTAAAATAAGTTTTTAGAAAGTAAAAAAAAAAGATTGGAAACTTTTTCGAAATTAATAACAAAAGAAAGGATGTGCGACTAGTCGAATAAACTATTTTTTAATTAATCATTTCTCGATTAATCAAAACTGCTGATAAATCAGATTCGAAAACTCGTAAACTCTAAAAGTAAAGTTTGAGACTAACAAGTTTGTGATTACTCTGTTTTTATGAACAAGATAAAATATTTTTGATCGAAAATTTACTAAACGAAATATTAATCATTTTGATTATTCGCTAATGATTAATCTCTAATTAATTATTTAATTGATTAATCGCACATACGTAAAATAAACCAAATAACATCTCTACCTCGTTTCCATTATATTAAAACGATATGGTAATAAAATCAATCCATTTATGGCCATATCGACAGGTATTATCTCAGACCTCAGTTCGCCATTGCAAATCATTGAACGTATAACACCTTTGCCAGCGCCAATCATTACGCCAGTTGGTCCATTTAAATTGTCCACCCAGCCAGGAAGTGGTTCCTGTACAGAGGGTGTAACTGTACATAAAATATTTGAGAGCATTTGTTAATAAATTGTTTCAGGTCATTTTATACATAAATATTCGACTATTAGACTATAAACTTGAATTGAAAAATATTTTGGTCGAGTAACGCTAAAATTTATTTTAAAATATTTTCTTTTTAAATTTAAATTTATAATTTTATCGATTTTTTTTAAAGATTTGTGCGCTTATACATATATTATACTCGTAGTTCAAGTAATTCAAACGTGTTTGAAAAAATTTTACATTCAATTAATTTTTTTTCTCTTTTATTTATTTTTTATAAAATTGTTTTTTACAAAATATTTCACGTTACATCCATTTGATACACCCGCTATAAAAATTTCTTCATAACAAAGCCTGCGCCTTTCGTATACTGGCCGTGTGTAAGAAGCGTGTCAAACATTATTATATGAATCAGTGCAAATGTGAGTTCTGCGCATGCGCAAGTTTTGTTTGTGTTAGTGAATTGTAGTAGCGCGTTTAAAAAAAAATATCAAAGGGCTCAAAAAGGGTCACTATCCCCATTACACAAATTGTGCATAGTTTTAGTTATAAAATCTTTGATTAGTCGATTAAATAATGAAAATACCAAAATAGTAAATCACAAAATAAATAAATAAAAATGTTCGTATTTGTTGTTTAAAAAATAATAATAAGCTACAGAGAATTTTTTCATTTGGTAAAATAATGTTATATCCGCTACCTTGGGTATTTTTGGCATGGTTTAATGTTAATTAGTGAAAGGAGTGATAAGAAAAACGAAGTAAATTTATTTACATTTTGTTAAAGTATGCATTTATTTATGCCCCTTTGTTTACAAAAGTTTAACGACATCCTTGAGATTTTGTCTCCTTCTCTCATGGTATATCTGTACTGTAATGTTTGACACGCTTCACTGTTCGGTATTACTGATATAGAAGTATTACATATATGCTTCATAAATAAGTTTAATAAATTTACATTACATAGTATATATTTACGCATCATAAAATTATAATTTTAAAAAAAATTTCATAAGAGTCACCCTTTAACAGAGTTGGGCCAATTCGAATAAAAAATTATTCAAATAAAAAATAAAAAAATTATTCATCATTTATAAAATTTTGAGTTATGAGTGACAGGTTATTTTTTATTTACTCATCATTTTAAACACTCAACACTCAAAAATAAAATAATGCCCATCCCTGCCCTTAAACTAGATTATGTAATATGAGCTATGATAAACTATATATATGCACGAGGTAGATTAGCTATATAAGTATTATATTTGAACATATAAAAATATATTTTGTTGTCTTAAACGGCAAGAAGAGGTAGTTTTTTTTTAAATGTAAATGTACAGTGCAGTATATCTAATACTGCAGCACCCCGGTCCACTTCATCAGATAATAGGCGAAAAATCCCACTATAGCAACTTTGCAGACACGATCAAGGATGTACATGCTGGAAAAACAGGAAAATATAATTAGATATAATAAAACTCATCACACCAATGTCCCTATATAAAATTAAATGCAATTTTCAGGCATGTATTGCTAGATGTCCAACTAAAGGTTAAGAATCCATTTCAATGCACGGAAGTACTTTATTCCTTTATTTACTTAAATTGTTTTCTAACCTTATTATAAAGAAAAAAATTTACCCCGAAACATTTTTTTTCAATCTATACATACATTAGGATGGGTCTATTTGCATGTTCCCAAAAATTTTGATAAATTCCTTGAATTTCTAACCAGCAATTTTTTTTAGTTTTTTTTTTTTAATGTGACTTCCTGTGGAAACATCTGCATTCAATTCGGGCTACCAGAAGCCGGTTCGGTGGATTTTTTTGTAGATTTTGTACGCCTTTTTTTTCAAAAATCCACCAAGTTTGGAATTTCAAATTTTGAATGTGGAGTGTTGTGAAAAAGTCCAATCTGGGGGTATTTGGGATCGCAGAATACATTTCCGGCACTATTTTTATTATTGGAGGGCCACAAGAGTGCGGGATGGATTTTTACGCCTTTTTTTTCGAAAATCCACCAAATTTGGATTTCTGATAATGAAATGTGGATTGTTGTGAAAAAGTCAAATCTGGGGATTTTTTGGGATCGGGGAATACATTTCTAGCACTCGGTAAATTTTTTTTTTGAAGATTTTGTACGCTTTTTTTCGAAAATCCACCAAGTTTGGATTTCTTATAATGCATTTTCAATTTTAAAATAACCTAAAATGTGGAGTGTTGTGAGACAAGCCAATCTGAGGATTTTTGGAATCGGGGATTACATTTCCGGCACTATTTTTATTATTTGAGGGTCACCAGAGAGCGGGATGGATTTGTACGCCCTTTTTCGAAAATCCACCAATTTTGGATTTTTTTTGGATCGTGGAATACATTTAGGTACTATTTTTATCTTTTGAGGACCAACAGAGAGCGATCTCGTATTTTGGATTTGTACTAATTTTTCTTGAAAATCCACTAAATTTGGATTTCTTATAATGCAATTTCAGTTTTAAATAGCCCAACTCATAGAAAAAAATTAACTTTGAAAAATAATTACCCGACCCCAAAACATCAATGCTCACGCTTTGGACAGAGAAAAAAATTTTTAGTTTAAGAGCTGAACGATTTTTTGAAGAATAAAAATATGTAACTATATTTCAAAAATCGTTGTCTCGAAATTTATTTTAGATCTATGGTTCATTGGGCAAAAATTCCTGAAACTACCCTAATAACCAGAGTAGCGATCTAAAAAATTTGATGCGCCCTAATAAACATACTTCTTTTATGTATTCAATACTTACAGCTTTTGATGATATCTTGCTCTTGGCAAATCCTCATTTTTCTCTTTCAAAATATATTGACGACCACCCTTAATGCAACGAATCAAATAGTCCTCTTCGGTAAAATCGGGATCCATGTTCATATTGAAGCTAGATTTTGCAAAAATTAAATAAAATGACAATATTAATTAAATTACAAATATTGAAAATTTGATGGACTTTTGACCAGTCGAATAATTTTATCAAATAATTTTTTTGAGTTTTGGCGAAAACAAGTTGAAAAATGCTGCAAAGAATACCACCTACGATGTTTGCAATTTCGATCTTGTTGAAGGATCTTGTCAAACCGCTTTGTATTGTTGCTTACTGTTGTTTACTGGTCATAGAACCAAGGAGAGGAGATTAGGAATTTCTAAATTCGATGACCAGTAAAGGTGATGAAAAATTTCTAAGCAAAAATACAAAGCGGTTTGACAAGATCCTTCAACAATATTGAAATTGCAATCATCGTAGGTGGTATTGTTTGTAGCAGTTTTCAACTTGTTTTCGCCTAAACTCAAAAGAAATACTTAATAAAATTATTCGACTGGTCAAAAGTCTACAAAATTTCAAATAATGACCAATAACAACAATAACTAAATTAAATTAAAAATAATAATATTTTCACAAAATACCCTATCAAACAATTGCAAAAGGGGCATATAAATAAAAAAAAATGTTCCAAAACACACTTACATCGCCTTATCTTCCTCGGATAAATTCGCCCATAAACTAGCGTACTTCTCTGACGTAAAATGCCAAGGATGAAGTGTGAAGAATTGCAAAACATCAAGACCCGTCGAAATTTTATTTTGAACATGCACTAAGCTACAAGAAATAAATTCGATATATTCAATTATTCCAAAACAAAAGTGTTACCGCAGAGTACACTTACAAACGCTTTTGTCCACAAACAAATAACAGAAAATCGATAAAATATGCCGGCAACCAATGGAACATAATAACATTGAATAGATGATACATTTTATTTGTAGTTATAACAGCATCTGGATACCAGAGACCCACATCCAAAGGATATTCGCGACCTAAACGTTTGCACTGATTGATTATGTCACCCATGGGTGTTTTACGATGATCGGCATTCGTTATATTGTAGACTGGAACTTCGGCGGGACTGTAGAGAAAATTATTTGGTTGAACTAAAAATAACGTCGCCTTTTTTTTATACCCGCCACTGTACTTACCGTTCACGACTCTTATAAAATTCGTATGGTATCACAAGCAATCCATTTATGGCATAATCGACTGGTATAACTTCAGCACGATTTTGTTCATCGACAAGCACCGATCGTATGACACCTTTACCAACGCCAATCATCAAACCTGTTGGTCCATTCAAATTGTCCACCCAACCTTCTTTGGGCTCAACTGCAGCGGGTGATACTAAATATTGAAAGAAAAATATAATTTTTTTTTTTTAAATTTCTTAGATTGACCAAAAAAATAGTTTTTATTGTATATTTACCATTGAACCGCGTTAAGATGAGGGTATTAGTTGGCTTTTAATGTGATTATGTGTTTAAGTTTCTGTGAATTGCAAATGTATATTTTTGAAGATGTGAGTAAGTGCTTTTTGAAAGTGCAGTTTTATAAGAATGAATTTTGTAGTTAGTTTTATATTGTTTTTGTATGTATGTATGTAAGTATATTGGACTGGGCCAACAAAAATAATTTCGTTTTTTTTTTCAAAAATTATATTAGTTTTATTTTTAAGAAAGGTGAAAAAAATTACTGTAATTTTTTCAGATTTTTAAATTAAAGTCTAAAGTTCTATCAGCGCTAGTTTAAATTTTACAGACTTAACCTCATATTTGGTATAAAAACGACAAACTATTGTTGTAAAACACCATATACCTGAACATATTTTTGTAGGAAATTGAATTCCCTACAAAGGCTGCCTAAACTAAAATTTTCTCCGACTAGCCGTTTTCTAGTATTTTAGCCTCAAAAATTAGCATGTTTTCTCGATTTTCCATTTTTTCTTTAAAAAAATTTCAAAAAAGATAAATACAGATTCTCAAAGAAAATTTAATGTGCCTCAAAAAAGTTTAAACTACTTATTTTTGTAAATTTACTCCTTCAAAACTTATTTAGCATTAAATTTAAAAAAAATCATAATTTTTGAAAACAACAATTTTTTTTTTTGCCCAGTCTAATGTATATTTTTATATATATTCGAATGATAGTACTACTAGTAGATCCTACAGTAATTTGGAGTCTTTATTATTCCAAAGGTGTGTTAAATTTTTTTGTGGGTGTTTCCTGTATTTTTGTAGAGTAGTGTAGCCACTTTAACCCTTGAACTGAATGTTTTTTTTCACTATTAAGATCACTTAAAACATTAACGATTTTTTTTTAAATTTATTTTAACGTTTTTCAAAATAAAACAAAAATAAAGTAAAAAAAATAAGATAAAAAAAAAAAAAATAAAAAAATTAAAGAAAAAATAAAGAGAAATAAATAAAAAACTAAAACTAAAAAAAAAAATAAAAAAAAAATTATATTCATTTAACTGCCCATGTATGCAATAATTGCGAAGCTACAAAGTTGCCACTACCGTTAAATGAGTGAGGAAAAGCATGGGCCGGCTTGTCATTTCTAAAAGCATGGTTCGGAATTTTTTGTTTCATTTCTGGAATTCCGAAATTTTTCGGGAACATTCTTGATTTTTCTGAGATCGTTTTGGAACTTTTCGGTACCATTTCGGTATATTTTTCGGGACTGTTTGGGACTGTTTCGGGACTTTTTCTGCATCATTTCGGGATGGTTTTCGGGATTATTTCGGGCCCTTTTCGGGACTTTTTTGAGTTCATTTCGGGATTTTTTGTGATAATTTCAGTACTTTTTCGGGATATGGTCTAGACTTTTTCGGAATCATTTCCTAACTTTTTTTAGATCATTTGTGGAATTTTTAGAGACCATTTCCGAATTACTGTTTTCGCGATCACTTTTCCCAAAATGGTCTCAATGGTCCGAAAAAGTCCCGAAATGATACAAAAATTGCGAAACATGTCCCAAAAAAGTACCGAAATGATCCCAACTAAGTCCGGAAATGATCCCAAAAAGTCCCGAAATTACCCCAAAATAGTATCGAAAACCATTCCAAAATGATCCCGACAAAGTCCAGAAATGATCCCGAAAACCATTCCGAAATGATGACAAAAAACTTCAGAATATATCGCTAAAAATACCGAAATGACCCAAAAAAATTCCGAATTTTGCAAACCAAATTTCATACGAAAAATAATTACCCCCTTAAAGTGAAATAAAATAAAATAAAAGTAAACTAAATATAATAAAAATAAATATAAAAAAACTAAATTAAAATAAAATAAAATAAAAAGTTGTTTAAATCTCCAAGCAACTGTTTTTACAATAAAAAATAATTCTTTTTTTCCGACCAATGAGAAGGTTTTTTTGAAGTCGAGTAATTTCTTTTTTGAAGGCCGCCAGAGGGCGCTTTTGTTCTTTTTTTGTCTAAGCTCCTATTTCCCAAAGTGGGCAACATATAAGGGAGCGTCCTCTGGCAGCCCTTAAAAAGATAAAAATTCCTCTACATGCACTTTTCGGCAAGTAACTAGAAAGAATCGCTGGCTCGAAATTAATTTTCGACCCATGGTTTCTGGGTCAAAAGTGTTTGAAATTGTCCAAATAATCATTGTCGCGAAAGGTCTCTGTCCATTTTTTCCGCCTATAAAAATCGACCCGCCCTCCTAAGAATGGCCTCTTCATCCAGAGTTGGACTATGCACAGTGCATTTAATTTTTAAAAATAAAACACTGTTAATTTAAAAATATGCAATTTTATTTCAACATTTATCCAGATTAAAATATCCAACGCATTTTTATATAAACGTAAATCAAAAATGTATATGATTGGTGCGATTATGATACTTAAATCTAAACGATGCAATTTATAAATAAGTAAAAAATGTAATAAAAAAAAACTAATTAACCCTTAGGTACACATTGTGCATATATAAAGCATTCGGATCCTTTTCTCGTCAAGCATTTAATTTATTAAATTTATCCGCCACTTCATCTTTCCTTTAGAATAAAAGGCAAATGGAATGGCCCCTAAATTCAAAATTATCTTCGAAGGCTCGATGAGAAAATAGCCCTTAGAAGCAGAAAACTTAGCGCAGAAATATTTTTTTTTTTTTACAACAAATCTCATACAGCAACTCAGCTGCTTCTTCACCCACTTTTTAACTTTGTAATCTCAATCAACACTGCTCAAACTCAGCGCGACCGCTCAAACGGTAATAAACGATGCTATACGATTATAGAACCAATATACCACTGAACTAACTATAACTGTCTTGCAGAAGCGATCCAGCACGTAAAGACTGTAAGAGAGAAAAGTAGTGTTATGTGAGAGGAAGGCTCTCGAGTTTTTCAAACTATTCACACTTTATGCTTACATTTTGAGATTACGACGCGCACGTGGCAATGATTCAGGTGACTCTTTCATTAAATATTGGCGACCACCATGCAGACACGAAAGCATATATTCCTCAATGGACTCTTTGGGATCCATGTCCATATTAAAGCTATATAAATTTAATATTTTATATATCTCTTTTTCTAAAAAAAAATGGTATACCCACTACAACATACATCAACTTATCTTCAGGTGTCAGTGATTTCCATAGTCCATCATAAGCTTCCGATTTAAATACCCATGAGCGCATCGTGAAAAATTGTAAAACATCGAGTCCAGTTTGAATCCGTCGTTGTACACGTATCATGCTGAAAATTTAGCATATCAAATTAACCTTACTCATGTGACCTCATCAACCACACACACACAACCCATACAACACTTACAAACGTTTCTGACCCAGCAGAAAGAATATAAAATCAATAAAATATGCCGGCAACCAATGAAAGAGTATAACGTTGATTTGATGATGTAAACGATTTGTTGTAATACAACCATCTGGATACCATAAACATGTCTCCATTGGATAATCATAACCAATTTTTTTACCCATTTCGATAGCTTGACCCCATGGCAATTTACGATGATCAGCTGCTGTGACATTATAAACGGGTACCTCGGCGGCACTGTATTTAGGTAGGTAATGTAGTATAAATTTATATGTTTGACAATATCATTTTCTTAGTCTATAAAAATTCAGTATAAATCATACCGCGTTGTTTGTTTATTAAAATCGTATGGCATAACGACAAGTCCATTGATAGCATAATCAACTGGTATTACCTCGGACTTGAAACGTGTATCGATGAGCATTGAGCGTATAACACCTTTGCCAGCACCCACTAAAAGACCAGTGGGTCCATTCAGATTATCCACCCAACCAGGCACGGGTTCATATGCTGATGGTGATACTGGATAATATATAGGGGAAAGGCGATATTAATTTTAGTAATAGGTTTAGGTAGGAATATTTAGTAAATAGTGTATAGAGTCTTTTTTTTTTTAATTTAGAAAGAGAGGTAGATAGGTAGGTAATGCTCTCACTAAGGAGGACTAAGGTTATCAAATAATAGATAAGGTTGGAGGAGGTAAAGGAAAAGAGGTTATAAAAAGCTAGAAACAGAAATTATATCGAAAGTATGTGTTAACTTTCTTAGTCAGTTTTAGTTTGGGGACAAATAAAGTTTCGGTGTTGTGCCATCATCAGGGTTCTTGCTCGTTCTTTGAGCGTGTGTTCCATTTTCAGTGTGCGTGGTTGAGAATAACAACAACAAACACTACCGACGACGGACATTTTATAAATAATTCAAAATTTAATATTTGGAAAACTCGGTACTTGAAACTTAGGGCACACTAGAGAACGCGTTTAGTTTGTTGATTGATGATTTTTCAAAAAGGGAGTTACATTTGGAGTATCAAAAACTGGCCGATATGGGGTTTTTGGGGCCGAGGAAAACTTTTCTGGCAATAATTTTATTTTTTGAGGGCCACCAGAGGGCGCTTCCGAATTTTTTTTATTTTAACGTCTTTTTTTTTTCAAAAAATCCACCAAATTTGGATTTATCATAATGCATTTGCAATTTTTAAATACCGTACCTGGGTGACCGATCTTGCTCGGTGCTATCAATTTAACGCTAACTTTACTTACACAAAATTATCCCAAAATGACCCAAAAATAATCGCAAAATAATCCTAAAATGATCTCAAAAACACCCTTAAATGTTCCCCAAAAATAATACAAAATTGAACCCAAAACGACCCAAAAACGATCGAAAAATGATGCCAAAATGACCCCGAAATAATCCTAAAATGATCCCAAAGTGATCCAAAAATGATTCCCAAATGATCCCAAAAACACCATAAAGTGATTTCAAAATTAAACAAAAATGTTCCCAAAATAATCCTAAAATAATCCCAAAACGACCCCAAAAGGACCCTCAAATGTTCCCAAAATGACCCAAAAAATATTCCCAAATGATCCCAAAAACACCATAAAATGATCCCAAAATTATCCAAAAATGATCTGAAAATGATCCCAAAATGACCCCGAAATAACCCTAAAATGATCCCAAAATGATCCAAAAATGATTCCCAAATGATCCCAAAAACACCATAAAGTGATTTCAAAATTATACAAAAATGTTCCCAAAATAATCCTAAAATAATCCCATAACAACCCCAAAAGAACCCTCAAATGTTTCCAAAATGACCCAGAAATTATCTCAAAATGACCCAAAAATGATCCCAAAATTATCCGAAAATTAAACCAAATTTTCCCAAATTAATCCAAAATTGAACGCAAAATTATCTCAAAATAGCCCCAAAATTATTCCAAAATGACCCCTAAATGATCTCAAAATGATCCTTAAATAATCCAAATATGATCCATAATTTAAAAAATTTGAGATAGGTGGCAACCCTGTACACTCCCAAGTGGATTGTCTAAGAATCAATCATACTATCTATATGCCAAATTTCATCCAAATTTGATATGTATACTCTGAAATGGGGAACGTTGTAAGAAGTCATATTTTGTGGATTTTGGCGAGAATGTTGGCAATTTTCGGAAAGAAGACGTTTAAATCATAAAAAAAGAAAAAATATTTTTTTCCTGTCAATACAGCTGTTTTAAAAGGTGAGCAACTTTAAGAAAAATACTAGATTGCAAAAATCTATTGCTCGAAAATAATTTTAGACTTATAGTTTCTTGGGCAAAAAAAACTGGATATGACCCAAAAAATCAGAACGGCAAAGTGTTTTTCATGAAAAAAAAGTTGACCCGCCTTAATATAGATAGTTTTTAAAGTGAGTTCCTAACGAGCAAGGAATTCTAAATTTGGGCCTAGCTCAGAATCCGATGAAAGTTCAGCATACATAGAGAGAACAGAGCTGTGACAGGTGGCGCAAGCATCGAGATATTTAGAAAATTCCTCCTGTGTGTGAGAAAACGCAGCATGGCGGGGAGTTAAAACTTGGAACCTGGTTAAAAACATCATAAGACTATGCTAAGAAACTTCGTATATATAATTAAAACACTCAAAATGATTGAAAAGCGTAGCATAGAAAAATTATATGGCAGACAAAAAGGACACTAAGGTAAAAAAATTTAGTTCTAGGATTTATCAAAGATTTTTGGATTATTTTTTTAACTACATGGTTCATCGAAAAAGTTGTTTTATTTAATATATATATGTATTACAAAAAATATTAATTTATTTGAAATTATTGCTTCAAGAAATATTAATAACTCGTTTGAAAGATTTTATATGAAATCAAAATTCAGATGAGATTGAGACAATGCAATACAAAAACGAAAACAAGTAAGGATGTCTAAGTTCGGGTAAACCGAACATTAAATACCCAGCGGTAGTTTTCATATGATTTTTCGAAATTTTCCATTTCGAAAGTGGGCGTGGTTGGGAAGCGATTTCGTCCAATTACAGCAGGTATTCCCCTATTATGCTAGTATACCTTGTACCAATTTCATCGTTTAACCGTAATAAGTTTAAAAGTTATGACCCGTGAAATTTTCAAATATGCCTGCCTGGAATAATGGAATGACTAGGGGGTTCACCATACCAAAGTATATCATTTTAGCCATTTCCGTTACCGTATTATGTCAATTTAGGTGATTTTCCAAGTTTTCGATATCGAAAGTGGGCGTGGTTGGAGAGCGATTTTATCCACTTTCATCAGATATACCCCCAAAGATACTAGTGCCAAATTTCATCGTTCTATCGTAATCAGTTTAAAAGTTACGACCAGTCGAATTTTCAAAAATGCCTCCCTTAAAAGTGGGCGGAACCACGCCCACTATAAAATTTTTTGGAAAAATCATAATAGAATGATCAGGGGGATTCTCTAATAAAATTATATAATTTTAGCCATTTCAGCTACCGAGTTATGTCAATTTATGTTATTTTCGAAATTTTCGATATCGAAAAAGGGGGCCCGGTTATCATCCAATTTCGCCCATTTTCAATAGCAACCTACCTTGGCCAGAAAGTAACCTGTATACAAAATTTCATGCAAATATCTCAATTTTTACTCAAGTTATTGTATACACGGACAGACAGACAGACGGACATGCCTTAATGAATTTTTTTTTTCAACCCAAGAACTTTCAAATATGGAACACTATATCTATCTCGATTATTTTGTGCCGTTACGTGTACCTACCGTTATGTGAACAAAATTATAATACCCTTGTACTAGTACTAGTACGCTGGGTATAAATATAGACAAAAACTAGAAATGATAAAATATGAACGAAAAAATTTTAAAAATTTCGGAGATGGAGCTAATGACATTTTATGAGTACCAACTCTACACACACAAAAAATTAAAAAATAAAACAAAAAAAAGGTTTCAAGGAAAATGTGTTTGTGCAGCTAGAGCATTACTTAACTAAATACTGGGAAGGAAGGTTAGGAAAGAGGGAAATATGTAGTAGGATCAGAAATTGCAACATACCGTTATTTACAAATACTGCATGTGGGTATAAGTGAATGAAAGCAAAGTTCACTGGTTTAAAAAATCTATAAAACTTTTTTATATCGCTGGAGGTGTTTTTTTTTTTTGCTGGTAATTGCAGGACGGTATACATTGTGTGGTATCAGCTGATTGTGAAGCTTGATATGTAGTGTTGCCAGCCTTGCAATATTTTATAAGCAATTTTTCTCTGTTTTCCTTAACACTTTTTTTGTGCGTGTTTTGGCGTCGACGATAATGTGGAGCTTGTAGAGGCGAGCGGTATTTTGTAAAGCACATGGGTAAGCTTGAGTTGGTTTTAATAAGTAAAAGCCTTTTTGTTGGTAGGTACGCTCTGTAAGCATTTACCGTAAAGTGTAGTGTGCATGTGGGTATAGCTGTAGGCTGTAGAAAGGAATTCATAGCACTTTGCAATCGTTTGAGTAGTGTTTGTGGTGTGATTTTTTTTTCGTTGCTGCCGAGTTGATTTTTTCATTAAATTTTGTTTGATTCTAATTTTATCTTTCTAGAATTTTTTTTCTGTAAATTTGCACTTAAATTTTTTAACATGTTTGTTACACTTATTAATTGTTTGAACTTAAGAAAATGTAAACCATAACTTAAGAGGATTTTGTAATCGCACGAGTTATGTTATTTGTTGTGTTGTATATTTTGTATTTTTTTTTTTTTTTTTACTTTTTTGTACTTTTTTTAAGTTTACTGTTTTTAGTTACACAGTGTAAGCGAGCTAAAAGCAGAAGTGTCTCAAAAATTTTGTAAGCTTTTATTTGAGGTATTCAAGCACTTAACACTATTAAAGATTGAACGCAAATTGTAAAGCGAAAGTAAAGCGAGCCTCCGGCACAAGCGTTTGTAAAATTTCGATTAGCATGAATTTCATATCAAAGGCTGAAAAAACGTACATTTTGAACTCGACCCCCTCAGAATTTGATGAAAATTTGCATAGAGGTACATCTAACCTACCCAAACACAACCTCATTTCTATTGAATTGAATTTTCGAAGAATTGTGGGCGTGGCAAGGTATCGAAATATTCGAAAATATTCGAAAAAATTACCATATAGGCACTTTTAAAGTGTGATTACTACGCAATGGCTTTACCGATTTCAAAAATCTTTATACTATTAGAAAGGTATTGAAATTTGCTTTCAAAAATATACTGTACAAATTTTTTAGTACACTGAAAAAAAAAATGTTTTCCAAAATAAAATTTGAAACTGAAAAAACACTTCAAAGATCAAGCGATTTTAAAAAATAATAATTTTTTTTTAGAAAGATCTATTTAATATATATAACATATCTGAAAACTAAAATGGCGTTTTTCCTTTTTTTAAATTTATTTAAGTAAATGCATCTCTTGGTTACTTTCTTATATTTTGATATAACGCGTAAACTAATCAACTGAGTTCAAACATTTTTAAACCGTTGGAAAAGTATTAAAATCACCTTTTGAAAACATACACTGTAAAAATTCTAAATTACACTGAAAAAAAATGTTGATACCACGCGTAAACTAATCAACCGATTTCAAAAATTTGTACGCCGTTAGAAAGGTATTAAAATCACCCTTTGAAAACATACACTGTAAAAATTCTATATTACACTAAAAAAAAATTTTTTTGAACCTTTCTAACGGTATAAAATTTTTGGAAATCGGTTGATCTTGATATCAAAATATAAGAAAGTAACCAAGAGTTGCATTTACTTAAATAAATTTAAAAAAAGAAAAAAAACGCCATTTTATATATACATATCTTAAATAGACCTTTCTAGAAAAAATTCTTATTTTTCAAAATCGCTTGATCTTTAAAGTGCTTTTTTTCAATTTCAAATTTTATTTTGGAAACCTTTTTTTTCAGTGTACTAACAAATTTTTACAGTGTATTTTTTTTGAAAGCAAAGTTCAATACCTTTCTAATGTTATGAAGATCTTTGAAATCGGTGAAGCCATTCCGTAGTAATCACACTTTAAAAGTACCTATTATCGTAATTTTTCGAATATTTTCGAATATTTCGAAAATGAATTTTTAAAAATTAGGTTGTGTTTGGTTAGGTAAGATATACCTCTATGCAAAATTTCATCAAATTCTGAGGGAGTCGGGTTCAATGCATATTGGGTTTGATATGAAATTCATCTTAGGTGAACTTACACAAAGTTTATGGTAAGCTTCGAAAGCGTGTCTTATTAAGTTATATCTTATTAAAAATAAGCAAAATATACTGTTTTTAAATTAACTTAAATTAAATTATTTCATAACAAATATCGAGACTCAAATTTAATAATTAAGTTTCATATACAAGAGAACTACATTCATATCGCACCCTAAATGACTGAGTTTTGTGCTAATGCACACACATACTTAGTAACACGTATAAAATCTAGTAAATTTTAAATGGCTCTAATTATTTTAATAGGTAAGATAATCGCACAAGACTTAGCATTTTGGAAGCTTCAAGGCTTCAACTTTAAGAGTATGTAAAAATATTTTGAAAAAAATTTCAAAAATTGAAAGAAATTTCACTTTGAAAAAAAAAAATGCCATTTCTTTCCATACAAAATGTATGGAAAAGGGCGAAAAAAATAGCCACCGCTAAGGGTTAAGTTAGAGCGCTAATTTTTTGCAAGGATTATTTTCTCATCAATACCTAAAGTTTCAGGGGGTAAGACCGAAAAAAAAACAAAATTTTTTTAATTTGAATTACCCTAATTTATATATGTTTTTGAAAAACAAGCATAAAATGCCAGTTTTGAGAAACTGTGACTGAAAAATGTCCTCGAAATTACAAAAAAAAAAAAAAAAATGTTGAACCCTTCCCTTCCCAAAATTCTAGACCCGCCACTGTCCAAACATATTTATGTATTAAGGTGATCCTCATTTGTAAGGACACTTTTTTAACGTCAAATTTGCGAAGGCTCAACTCCTGAATCGATAGTACTATAGGAAAACGAAAGCCTTCAACTATGCAGTTCTCTTCATACCTATGTAACAGTAATAAAGCAAAAACTATTAAGAAAAAAGTTAAAACTTACTCGTTCAAATGAACAATACTTAACTTAAATTAAGTTATTTATTACTTAATTTGCTAAATTTACTTTTGTAGAAATATAATTTGCAAAAATTGAGCTTAAGCGTTCATTATACCATAAATACGAAAAAATGTTGAGCAACATGTTGCAGAGACACATATACAAGCATAATACTTAGTTGGATGCATCTGCAACAATACAAACGAAAGCCATTATATTAGGCTAACAATTTGAGTCGGCTGACTGGATTTTCGCCCAATTTCGAATTTATTTTTACTTAACTATACAATTTTCTAGTAAATAATGACAGATAATAACCTAATCTAGGTTATACTTAAAATACTTAGATTTAATAATAACCGTAAAGCATTAAAGCAGATTAGCTTGATGGGTGACAAAAGGCAAAAGTTATACCTACAAATTGCTGTACGAATAAATTAATACCGTATGTGAGAATATTAGACTCTTCTGAAAGGCGTTGAGATTCCTCAGATCGCAAAGCAGCAATTAGGCTTAGGCTTGATCTCAAATGATTAAGCAAAACGTCATTATTAAGCTAATCTTTAACATACGACATTAACTTAAACGAACAAGGATAAATGAATCAAGCCCATTTCCAAAAAAAAAAAAAAAAAAAAATATTATCATTAACTTAAATTCATATTTACAAGAACGAGTATATCGATGGCTGAATTAAAGATCCCCCTATTTCAAAATAGTTTTTAAAAACGTTTTAACTCAAAAATTGATCAAATAAGGTTTTATTCAAAATGAGCGTTTATCAAAAATATTTTGAAATGGGCTGATCTTCCTCTTGCACTTCGATATGCACTTCTATGTTAGCTTATATAAGAACCTTTCAACATTTTTTTTGTACTCACCGATACTGGGACGCGCTATAATCACCGGCATTGTTTCATAATGATCACGCACCAATATCTCAGCCAAACGTTTCGAATATGTATATGTGTTTGGATGTGGCTTCAACAATTCGGGCGTAATTGAGTCCAATGTCTTTACATCCATCCATTCAACCATGCGCATAAGATCATCTGGCTTGTGTGGATATTCATAGACTTTCTCGTACATAATTTCTTGATCGCAATTACAGAAAGCCGTTGAAATGTGAACAAATGCCTCAAGACCTTTCATTTGTTTGGCAATGTCTAGGGCACGACGTGTACCGCTTGTGTTCATATCGATGGCATCTTTGAGATTACCCTCTAGCTTGAGCGTGGCAGCCATGTGGAAAACAATATTGGTATTCTCAATGACATGTTTCAAATTATCGCCACTCAAACCGAGATCTACGGGATAAGAATTTTAAAATCGGGATGAAAAATATTAACAATAGGAGAAGAATAACTAAGTTAAAAAGAAATAAATAAGTAACTCGGTACTCACTTTCATATGTCACATCCCCATGAAAGCTGGTCACCTTTTTCAACACTTCCGGTTTCTCTTCGCGTATACGTTGGAAGATGGGCAACTTGAACATTTCTTCCAAACGTACCTCTGGACTCTTGCCACGCTTTGGTCGCACAATAATAATAACTTCCTTTAGAGCAGAACAAGAATACAACAACTTTTCCACCAAGACTTTGCCCATAAATCCAGAGGCGCCCGTAATAAATATGGTCTTGCCTTTGTAGTACTCCTGCACTGGTGTTAATTCGGTCATTTTGAAGGCTGAAAGTGATTAAAGAGAGAAAAATAAATTGGTGAATTGAAATTTTAGTGAAAACAAAATCTTTGATGGCAAAACGAAGCAAACGAACCAATGCATTCAATAGAGTCTACCTTAAGTCTATAGCACCCGAGCAACCGCGAGGTTGCCGTACAGTTAAGTTGTTTTTAATACCCATTAGATAATACGTCTTGAAAACGCTTTGATACCTAAATTGATATATTGCTTGAAATATGTCGCAATATAGATTTCTATTGATTTTTTGAAGCTTCAGAAAGGTGGCAACGCCGTAGAAACATTCTAAGTGGCATCACGCTTATATTGAAGCATACAACTTTATAAAAATGCATAATTTGTCAAGTAGTTTTGGAGATCATAGCAGATTTTCCAAAAAATATATATAATATAAATAGGTGGCAACCCTATGGGGTAAACCTATGACAGTTGGTAACAATTTTTTTTTTCGAAAAATACATGAATACATTTTTCAAAGCATGCGAATGGGGTTCCGGAAAATCGTAGGATACACCAGTGTCATTCTGAGATTTCCTTATTGGCTATTGCCATTCGGGGTGGTTTACAGAGTTGCCACTTACTTTATTTCTTTTAATACTAGGCAAAGATATACCAATATGGGTATAAAATAAAAGCTGTTTCGGCTGCATGCAAACTAAAATATGCCGCAGTAGGGTTGTCGTCTAGAGTTGCCAACTAACCGCATTTCATGTATTTCTTCTATTGTTCCTATATCGATCACTATTTCGAGAACGCCTAAAGCGATTCAGATAAAGTTTGAGATAAACATATTTAGTATGCTTCATTCTAAGATTTTCTATTTCGGTGTTGGCACTTGGGACGTTCTACAGGGTTGTCCCTTATCTAATTTTTTAAAATTAATTGAGATATACCAATTTCGGTATTAAGTGAAATGTATTTTCCTTCGCATGCCAAATGAGATATTTTCAAGTGGAGTTGCCACCTAACCGCATTTCATTTATTCTCTCGTGTATCGACTATCTCGGTTGAAGCGATTTGGATAAAATTTGACACATGGATAGTACTAAGATTTCCTACTGGGATGTTGTCGTTTGGAACATTTTACAGGATTGCCACCTATCTGCATTTTTTTTTTAATATTAAAAAATATGCATCGCAATATCACTGCCAAACAGCGCTAGAGATAGTGAAAACAAAATCAAAAAATTTTTGCTGAGCAATACCAACAAATTACTGTGGGTAAAAATAGGCATTCAGCATGATAGAACCTCGCTGAACAAAATTACCCACTTTTTTATCCTGTTTTTTGGTAAGCGCTACCCAGTAATTTCCCAAGATTTTTTCCACTTTTTTATCCTGTTTTTTGGTATGCGCTACCTAGTAGTTTCCCAAGATTTTATCCGCTGCTGGTTAGCAGGGACCTAAATAAATTCCAACCAGAATATATCGAGGCCTAACCGCCAAACAGGCTTAAGTCACTTGATTCTAGGGTTTGCTCTTTTGAAAATGTATTTTTGAAAGCTTGCTAACACAGGTACTACAGGAGCTGTAAGTCAAAAATTTAGTTACAGCTTCCTAAACTGTACGCGCTTGAGGTGCTGTCTCAACTTTTGTTGCTTTGTCGCTAGTTGGGTATATAATGAACTCAATATATCACTCATGGTAGACAGCAGCTATTAACACTAGACCAAATACCATACATTATTTTGCAAACTCATAATTGAAAACTTGAAGTTATTCATTTCAAAGCTATTTAGGTTGTCAATCTATTTTAACAAAGCCACTTTGTCATGCAACAAAACAAATTTGTTGGTGCCACATAATGAAGGGTTCAACTAAATGAGTAATAAGTACTTAATACACTTGGCCACAGTTATTACAAACATGAATGCTCGCTTATACCCACAAACAGGTGTCATAATTTAAAAAAGTGCTTAATGCCACAAAAATTAACTCCAAGCGCCAAACAATGATACTCCTCATGCTTTTGTAAACCCTTCACGTGCATAGCTAAATAAATCAATGGGCGTTGAGCACCTTGGCGCAGCCACAACAAACGGCAGCAGACAACTGTTGAAAAAAAAAAGATTACTGCAGAGCAATGGCGTGGCAGCTGACTATTTGTATTGTAGTAGCTAACTAAAAATGCAAGCTCATTCAGTTAAGTGTGGCACACCAAAACACTTGAGGCATGCCAACTTGTTGCAATGAAAACATACAAATCTTTGTGAGTTTGTATGATCCGACAGGTAAGTACAATAGTAGATTAGTATCCAAAGTTGCAACAACTTATTGGTTGTTTGTTTGTTGTAACGGAATTTGAAAATTTTGCAATGCATCTTTCCTTTCAAAATTGAGAATGCGAATTATCAGACGTCGTACTATGGGGTAATGAAAAGAAATTTTCATAAAACAATTTTTTTAAATTCAATTATTACTAAGAAAAAAACAGTATTTTTTGCAAAAATGGAACAATAGTAGCTTTATATCATCGAAAAGGAAACCCCAGTATTTTGCTAATATCAACAAAAACATAGTATTTTTCGAATATAAGAAAAACCCAGTATTTTTTATCAAAACGAAGCCCCAGTATTTTGACAATATCTGAAAGAGTATTTTCCTATATTCAAAAAGAAACCCCAGTATTTTGATAATATTTGAAAGAAAGCAGAGTATTTTCCCATATTCAAAAATAAAACCACAGTATTTTTTATATACAAAATAAATCCCAGTATTTTAACAATATCTGAAAAAAGCAGAGTATTTAGCTATATTCAAAAATTAAAGCCCAGTATTTTTTATGTACAAAATAAACTCCAGTATTTTCCTAATGTCAAAAATAAAACCCCAGTATTCTCATAATATAAAAAATAAACTCCAGTATTTTCCTAATATCAAAATGAAACCAGAGTATTTTCCTAATATAGAAAGAAACCCCAGTATTTTATTACGTACAAATTAAACACCAGTATTTTCCTAATATCTAAATGAAACCAGAGTATTTTCCTTATATCAAAAATAAAACCCCAGTATTAACCTAATATCAAAAATTAAACCCCAGTATTCTCATAATATACAAAACAAACCACAGTATTTTCCTAATATCAAAATGAAACCAAAGAATTGTTCTTATATACAAAGAAACCCCAGTATTTTTCTAATAATATAATAATAATAAGAATCCTCAGTAATAAAGTCCCAGTATTTTCCTAAAAATATAATAATAATAACAATCCCCAGTATCATCATCCAAAATAAAGTCCCAGTATTTTCCTAATATACAAAAGAAATCCCAGTATTTTCCTTATATCAAAAAGAAACCAAAGTATTTTCCTAAAAATATAATAGTAATATATCATCATCCAAAATAAAGTCCCAGTATTTTCCTAAAAGTATAATAATAATAAGAATCCACAGTATCATCATCCAAAATAAAGTCCCAGTATTTTCCTAAAAGTATAATAATAATAAGAATCCACAGTATCATCATCCAAAATAAAGTCCCAGTATTTTCCTAAAAGTATAATAATAATAAGAATCCACAGTATCATCATCCAAAATAAAGTCCCAGTATTTTCCTAAAAATATAATAATAATAAGAATCCCCAGTATCATCATCCAAAATAAAGTCCCAGTATTTTCCTAAAAATATAATAATAATAAGAATCCCCAGTATCATCATCCAAAATAAAGTCCCAGTATTTTCCTTATATCAAAAAGAAACCAAAGTATTTTCCTAATATACAAAGAAACCCCAGTATTTTCCTTATATGAAAAAGAAACCAAAGTATTTTCCTAATAGACAAAAGAAGCCCCAGTATTTTCCTTATATCAAAAATAAACCAAAGTATTTTCCTTATATCAAAAAGAAACCAAAGTATTTTCCTAATATACAAAGAAACCCCAGTATTTTCCTTATATGAAAAAGAAACCAAAGTATTTTCCTAATATACAAAGAAACCCCAGTATTTTCCTAATATACAAAATCAACTCCAGTATTTTTCTAATATCAAAAAGAAACCAAAGAATTTTTCTCATATCAGAAAGAATTCCGAATGCCCGTTATTTGTCCAATATCAATATGAAACTCCAGTATCATCATCCAAAATAAAGTCCCAGTATTTTTCTAATATCAACAAAAGACCCAGTATTTCTCCCCTACTGAAAGGAAATCTAGGTATTTTCTAAACATCAATAAAAACCAAAGTGATTTTTCATCATTGAAAAGAGAATCCCAGTATTTTCCTGATATCAATAAGAATAAAAAGTATTTTCCATCATCAAAATAGAAACCCTAGCATTTTTCTAACATCAATAAATAATCCCAGTATTTTACCATCATCGGAAAGGAAACCTCAGTGTATTTCTAATATCACTAAGAAAAAACAGTATTTTTTCATCATTTTTCTAATATCAATACATAATCCCAGTATTTTTCCATAATCGAAAAGGACAACCCAGAACTTATTCAATATCAATAAGAAATCCCATTATTTAAAAAAGATCTATGAATAAAAGGCAGTATTTCTCCAATATCAAAAAAGAAAAACCAGTATTAAAAAATATTTTTATCAGTGTTGTATTCAAAAATTTGCCCCACGAATTACCTATGAAAATGATAGCTTGCTAAACTTTACCTTTTTTTTCATTTCAGTTAACTTGGGTTCAACGACCTATGCATTATCATCATGTCGTTTTCAAAAAAAATATCAACAAAACACCCCACTGTGCAAACCCGTGTAAGCACCTGGTGAAACAGGCTGCTTCTAAGCAATGGCACTCAATTTTTAGTTGCACGCCGCATACTAACGTCTTGGGATTATGTAATGAAAGTAATTTTGAAACGGAATAGTGGTATCATATTGGTATAAGCGGGTAAAAATAAATAGGTAAACCACAAAGCCACTTCTAAGGCAGCAGCACAAACGCAGTTGAATGAGGTCAACAACAACAACTAAAATAGACATGAAATTGCCGCTACTGTTGGCGTGGCTAGAATTTGTGCGCAACGAATGTGTGCCTGGAGTGTGTGTGCGTGAGTGTATTTGTGGACAAGTGCGCTTCGCTGTATTAGCTAGCTAATAAGTGACGGCAGTTGCTCGATGTAAATGGTCAATTGAATTTGCAATAAATAGCGGTTATAGAAAAGATTTGAATTGCGCAGCACTTTTTCGCTATTCGTTGCTGTGTTTGTGACAGTGTCTAGGTTTATTGTTGTTTTTTATGAACAAGGCAATTTAAGTTTCCAAATGTTCATATAAATGTTGTTGAACAACTATGCTGGCGTGTTGCAGATGTTGCAATATACCAAACAATTTTATGTATCTACTTAGTTGTAAAAATATTTATGGAACAGGAATGGTTTGTTTGGAGCCCCATGTTGGGATTTAGCTTTCAAACTCATAAAAGTTGCTTTTAAAGCAAACAAAAAAACAATAAATAAAGGAAGACTGGCAGTTGAGGAAATACTTCGAAATTTAGCTGAACTGTTAACAGTAATTAATCCTCTTAGAAAATGCATGTTAATGCGTCTGGAAAGCAAAGTTCAATGTACTATTTTTAGCGGCCAACTACTACAACTACTGCCAATGTCCGATAGCTATAGTTCATCAACTTTTATATTCAAATATTTTAATTGTTGTCTCTACTTAAGCTTGATTGCCGTTTTGACGTAAAAATAACTTTACAATACTTGTGAGTAAAACTTTGATCATTTAAAAACCTTTGTTAATCAAGATTAAGTGCAGCTGTGTATCACTGCTATTAGACGGTTTTGGATTTTTTAAGTACAATTCTGTTCAGTGTTCAAATATTGAATTTTGGAAAGTTACAAAACGTTACTATAAGCAATATTCAAAAAAAAAATATATATATTATCCTATCCTTTTCTTTTCTTACCTTCTCTTTTCTTTCCTTCCCATTTATATTGTTTTATTTTATTTTATTTTTTTATTTTTTTTATATTTTACTTTTTATGTTTATTTTGTTTTGTTTTATTTTTATTTTATTTTATTTTATTGTGGTAATTTTTAATAGCGTTATATGTAAACATTTGAAGTATTTTTGTGAGCTCAAGGCCGTTTGTGTTTTTAATTTGGATTTTAATAATTAATAATTAATTCAAATTTGTTATATTATTTAATTTTTATTTTTATTTTTTTTGTTTTTTAGTTTTTTGTTTTATATTATTTTATTTATTTTTTTAATTTTTTTTTTGTTTTCTTTTATTTTAAATTATTTTATTTTACTTTATTTTTTATTATATATTTTTTTTTTCTTTATTTTATTTTAATTTACTTTATATTTTTTTACTTTTTTTTCTTATTTTTTTTTATTTTTAATTTCTTTAATTTTATTTTTTTTATATTATTTTATTTATTTTTTTATTTTTATTTTTTTATTTTATGTATTTTATTTTATATGTTTTATTTTATGTATTTTATTTTATTTTATTTTATTTGTTTTGTTTTACTTTTTCGTTTTAATTTATCTTATTTTATTTCATTTTATTTTTATATTTTATTTTATATTTTTTATTTTATTTTAATTTATTTTTTATTATATTTTATTTATTTTCATTTTATTTTGTTAATTTAAATTTTTTAATTTTATTTTATTTTACTTTTTTATATAATTTTATTTATTTTTTTCTTATTTTTATTTTTTTATTTTATGTATTTAATTTTTTATTTTATTTTATTTTATTTTTTCTTATTTTTATTTTTATTTTTTTATTTTATGTATTTAATTTTTTATTTTATTTTATTTATTTTTTTATTTTTATTTTTTTATTTTATGTATTTTATTTTATATGTTTTATTTTATGTATTTTATTTTATTTTATTTTATTTGTTTTGTTTTACTTTTTCGTTTTAATTTATCTTATTTTATTTCATTTTATTTTTATATTTTATTTTATATTTTTTATTTTATTTTAATTTATTTTTTATTATATTTTATTTATTTTCATTTTATTTTGTTAATTTAAATTTTTTAATTTTATTTTATTTTACTTTTTTATATAATTTTATTTATTTTTTTCTTATTTTTATTTTTTTATTTTATGTATTTAATTTTTATTTTATTTTATTTTATTTTTTCTTATTTTTTTTTTTATTTTTTTATTTTATGTATTTAATTTTTTATTTTATTTTATTTTATTTTATTTTATTTTATTTTATTACATTTTATTTTATTTTATTTTATTTTATTTTATTTTATTTTATTTTATTTTATTTTATGTTATTTTTTTTATTTTTTTTTTTATTTTTTTTATTTATTTTTTATTTTTTTTTTTATTTTTTTTTATTTTTTTTTTTCATTTTATTTTATTTTATTTTATTTTATTTTATTTTATTTTATTTTATTTTATTTTATTTTATTTTATTTTATTTTATTTTATTTTATTTTATTTTATTTTATTTTATTTTATTTTATTTTATTTTATTTTATTTTATTTTATTTTATTTTATTTTATTTTATTTTATTTTATTTTATTTTATTTTATTTTATTTTATTTTATTTTATTTTATTTTATTTTATTTTATTTTATTTTTGTTTATTTTATTTTATTTTTTGTGCCTTAAACTTTACTAGGCCATGTTACGATAATTAACCACGTTTGGTCCGACCCAAAATATTTTTCTTTCGGTGCCTTATTTCGACAGCAACGTGGTAAATATAATCAGTACACGGTTAAAAAAATGAGGCTAAATTTTAAACCCGTCTAAAGTATAAACGATTTTTTAAACTTTTTTGGGATATTTTAAACCTTCCAAAAGTTAAGATCTAAATGAAAAAGCAGTATACATTTTTTTTTTGGTTTTTTTGAATGTAATTGAATTTTACCCACAAAAACTTTACGTGCGGCAAAGCTCAGCAGTAGAATAGTCGGCTGTGACTCCTAAGTGCTTTTGTTTGAATCCTGCCATGTACTACATTTTTTTAAATTTAATTTTATTCTTAAAAGTTTCCGGTTTAAAATTGAAACTGTTCGGTTTAAAATCTTTGTTTTGTTTTCATTTATTTGAATTTTGCCAACAACATTTATGTGTACGATGCAGCTCAGTGGTAGAGCAGACGGCCATGATGCGGGGAGTCCTGATTCGAGTCCCAGCCAACGGATAAAATATTATTTTTTCTTTAGAAAATTGTTAAAATATTTGTTGTTTAAAATTGAAACCCGTTTCATTTAACCAATTTTCTTGAAAGCTGGTCTAGTTTAAATTTGAAACCAAATTTGGTTTGGTCATACATATATGTATATAGTCCAAAAAGGTGTAAAATTTAGGTTCAAACTTTTAACCGCGTAAATTCAAAAAAAACGTGTGCCATTGTCATTACCAAAAACTGCAAACTTTAAACAATTGAAAAGCAACATAAAGACATTAATGTACAATGTATAATGAAAGAATTGGTCTTTGTTTATACACGCATAGCCTCTCTGGTTATCTTTCCAAGGAGATCAGGTACAAAGGAAAACAATTAAATGTCTAACAGTAAAACAAACGAGCATAAAAGTGTTTCAGCTTTTTTAACTGTTTCTCAAAGTTAATTTTCTAAGTCAAACGACTTGCAGTTCAACTATGAAATATGTTTGTACATAAATACATGCAAGCACTCGACTCTAAAATGCGATTTTATTACTTTTGCTTTTCAATGCAATGCTATGCCTTACACAAACACACATACATATAAAATTGAAACATATACCTATTTTGTATACGTAAGAATATTAATAAATAGCAGGTCAATGCACTAACTGGTTCCAAGTCTAGTATTGCTCACCATTTACAAACCAGACACTTTACATACCAAAACAGAATAGCATACAAATATTTGTTTTTATAAAAAAGTAAACAATTGCAGCATTACACACGCACACATACCGCTTAATTTATAAGGTAATCCAACATATGAGTTGCAAACGAATACACTTTTGTTTGTATGCGTTTGCTGCAGCCGCTGCACAGCCATATTTCTATGCTCTAATTACGTTGTCGCGTCACTTTGGTATTTTTTTGAACATTTCAGTGTAACTTCAAAATATTTGTAAGTAACAGAAGACAAATGCATAAATGTAATTTAGAAATATATCCAAATACAGAATTTACTGCAAACAACATTTGTTTAGTTATTCGAGTATTTGAGGCATTTTTTGCAATCGAGCACGTCTGATTTTGTAAAGCAAACTAAATACTCAGCTTGGTTTTTGTTGCTCGTATGTGCAATATGCTTACCACAATTTACTCTAATGTAATTGCATTTATGCAGCTTTTTTGGCGTGCTAAAAGGCCCAATTAAACATTTGCCCGGTATGACTGAAATTCAAACAAAAGACTTAAGCAACGAACCTGTTCAATTAATTTATGATAGCGAATGAGTTTGTGAGCTTTTGAGAGCTGCGTGCGTATATGTAAAGAATTTGAAGTGAGGAAATAATATCAAAATAGTTGGCAAAGCAATGAGCGATGATGCCGATGGCTGATGCATATAAGATATAACTAGATCGATAAGAGTGCATTTGGAAATGTGCATGTGGGCAGATTACAATGAAATTTGATTATATACAGAAAGAGTGGAAAAGAAGGGCAAGCAATAAAGCTTAAAACATTCGTAGAGAAAGAAACGAGAATATATGGTAGAGAGAGAGAGAAGTGAAATGAACACAGAGGAAGATATGAGAAGATAGAGGAATAGCGAAACAAACCGAAAAAGGGGTAACCAAGATAAAAAAAACTACAAGAAGGTTTAGAGTTTGTTCATATATTGTAGAAAAAGAATTTACACAAACAATATGTACTTTAACACTCGCTTTTTAAATATATATAAAACAATATGTTTGTCCGAAATTGCAAAAAAAAACATTCTAAAATTATCTCAAAATCACTTTTAAACTAACCTTGTCTTTTATTACCTCTCAAATCAGATATATACTGGCAGACAGCATCTATTAACGTCGATTTAAGGCAGTTAGGCTTGTCAAAATTTATTAACAGTAAGACTTCGTCATGCAGCAAAACAAATTTATTAGAGGCTTAAGGGCGTCATAAATCTGTTTCACTTAGCTTGGAAGGAATAAAAATTAACTGTAATAAGTAGAGAGGTGTGAGTTCTGGTGAGATAAATTTTATGAAACTCCTTATAAATAAAAATATTGTTTTCTTTTTTTACCAATTCGACTCAAAATCCGCATTTTACAACTTTTTTTACGAAAAAAAACCTAGACACCTTAAGAAAAAAATTCGTAAAAAATCAACGATATGTCGTAGGTACTTAAAACTTGCACTTTGTTGGACTAAAATTAACTGCTCTATAAAACTGCATACTCAAAATATTTCTTCTTATGGGGCTTAGAGTAACAAAAAATGCAATTTCAATTGCATTTCACAAGAGTGCATTTCACAACAGTGGACAGATATTTTAAAAGTAAAACATAGAGATGGTAGAGGTTTTAATCCTCTTTCAGAATATATAGCCTTTCCAATATGTGACAAGAAATGAAGTTTTCCGAAGCACTTCAAAAACGAACTTGAAAAACGGCTCTTGCGATAATTTTACTTGTTGCGTGACACTTGTTTATTTAGCTTATATTATCATAAAGTAAAGCTAAAAGTATTGTACTCTGACTTCGAAGTTAAAATCATTTCAGGCGAGCAGTGCAAAAATTTAAAAAAAAAAAAAAAAACAGATTCTGAAATTTTTGTTTAAACTTAAGTAAGTAACTCTGTTAATTTTTGTTGGATTTTCAATCAAAATACGTTTTTGAAAGCTCAACTTAACTGCCCATTTCTCCTCGTATTTTAATTTTAATAAAATTACCGATTTCGGAAAAATCCTAAGGGATAAATCTGGAAAGTTTGAAAGAAAAAAACTGCAGTCACTTTACGCGACGTTGGTAACTTTAACATAGTTCGTGCCAAAAAAGTGGGTATGCCATTCGCTTGAGCGGTTTATTCTACATAAAAGTGGATGAAACTATTTTTGCTTTGGAAAAACCATAAATTTTTAGGTTTACGGAACTAAATCCATTATAAAATATTTTTCAAAATCTCGGATTTCGGAGTAGCGCTCTCAATTCTTGCAAAAGTCAAACTTTTTTTCATATCTCCTCTACATCATCCTATTTTCATAATCTGTGCTCGGAGGGAGGATCTGGAAAACTTCAGAAAAAAAATCATCTAATGTATGTTTATACATTAATTTTTTTTATATTAGAAAGACTTGAATGCAAAATTTTCTATGCGACCAAGCAAGTCAACAGAGTGTTTTATCCGGTTTTACTGGTATCGTACTCCATCAGACGACATTTGCATCAGCCATGTGCCCTTTGTGCAATCTTGCATTTATATTCCCGCTAATGTGCCCTGTGCTCTCTCACTTTTTAGACTTCTTGAACACCTTGTGTTTTTAAGGCAATTAAGAAGCTTGTGAGTTTTTAGGCGCGCCTATCGAAGCTATTTCTGTTTCCTCTTGTATATGCGGAGGGGAAATGTGTGTATGTATATGAAGATTTATTTGTAGAGTGAATCCAATGTATATACATATTTACACGTTGATTTTGTAATTATGTATTAGTATTAGAAAAAATTTAATTCAAAATTTTACACTAAATTGAATAAATAAAAGAAACGATATGAAATAAAAAATATACTAAAATAAAATATATTTAAATACAATAAAATAATTAAAATGAAATAAGTGCTTCATAAATAAACTGCAAATTAATTTTGCTTTTAATTTTTAACATAAAAGTTACGTACAATTAAAAAAAATGCTGCGAAAAAAACCGGAGATAAATTTGTTTCATGTGCCATAAATCGCTATCACATGAAAAAAAAATCATTCTTGCTGCTACTTTGACTTTAAGCTATATCGTCACTCTCTGCAACGTAATCAAGAACTTCACGCACGTGCTAACCGCGCTAGTTGTTAACACTAACGTGATAATTGCGGCATTGCATAGCAAATTTGACGACAAAGCGTAAAGGCGAAGTTACTAAATGCTACTGTAACAACAGTCATTGTTGTTATTGTTGTGTTTGTGTGTAACAAGTAGTTGATTTGCTATTATTGGCTTGAAAAAAAAAAAACTTGCTTGCTTGCAACACAAGTGTCAAGTTTGCGTTAATCACGCAGTGGCAAGGAGATAAACATCGGACATCGACATGGAAGTAAGTGGAAGTCAAAGTGGATGTTTGTTTATTTTGATGTTTAAAACTCGTGCATGAATAGCCAACAATAAACTAGAAATAGTATTTAAAAAAAAAAAAAGCTATTTTTCGATCGAAAATAAATATTATATTAACGGGCTTATTATGTAAAACGCAAAACGACAAGACGAGTCAATCAAGTACATATTTCAAAAGCACGTTTACTCACATCGGTAATAGACAGAATAAGGAAGTGAGTATATGAATTTATGTGGTAATTAACAAAGTATACCGGCGATTTACATAATAAGTGACTTAGTTTAATTTTGAATCTAAAAAAAAATCTTAAAAAGTACTGTTTTTTCATTAAATGAAATTTAATAAATCTTTATGAAGAAAAGAAAGATAAAATCAGCGTTAAATTTTATGAATAAAAAGTCTTGGTGAGGCAACACCCTTTAAATAAGGTATAGCTACCTTATCATACTTAAGGCTTAGCAGCTTTAGACTTTTTTTATCGCTAACACCATCTCTTGCTGGTTTTTTTGTTTTAATACATTTACAAATACCGTTAACTTAAAAACTGACTTTTTCGATATGGCCAATTTTGTTTGGCCTTTTTCAAATGTACGGCCTTCAACGCGCTGCAAATCAATTTGCAAAAAAACTTAGAAATTTATATAACAAACTGAGTGGAAAATTTTAATAATTTTTTTTTTTTTTCATTTGTTTTAAATGTATTCAGCTTTGCATTTTAAATGTTGCATGTAAAGTTTCGGCAGTTTTTTTTTCCATAAAACTTGTTTATGGTTTGGTGCAACAGCTGGTTTGGCATTATAACATGATTATTAATCAAACATAACTTGTGGCAAATGGCATTTTTACGATTTCTCTTCACCTTTTAATTGAATGTTGTATGCGACTATACGAAAAATCGTAGGCAGACTTAGCAACATTTTATTGGAAGAGCATTTACTGCTGTGCATTTGACCTGAGCAACAAAGTGTTGCAATATGCTATAAATCAATTGTTGTTGGTACAAAGTCCAAAAAACATACTACCATAGAATATTTTTTGAAGTTAACTTCTTAGGCGATATGAAATTTTGATTGAGAGTAAAATTTGAGAAAATGGCTGATGATGCAACGGAAATTATGCAACGGAAATAGAAACTGTAGCCGAATTTCAGGCGTAGGTGATTTTCACCACGATTTTTAGCTGTGCAAATCAAATAGGAGGTGAAATTCTAGGATCTAGCTAATATTGCACAAATTGTAATAGTTAGACCGAGTAGAATTCATGGGTGTTGCCGCTTATGGCGGTTTACAGGGTTGCCACCTATCCCTTTTTTTAAATATAGAGCAGGATATGCCAATATGGATATTAAATGAAAGGTATTTTCACTATATTCCAAATAAGATAATTTCAAGCAGGGTTTCCAGTCGGGGTTGCCACCTAACCGCAATTTATTAATTTTTTCGTATATTTCGGGAACTGCTTGACCGATTTGGATAAAATTTGGCATATAGACAACTTGATTCATTCTAAGATTATATAGATAGTTGTTGCCCCTTAGGGCGGTTTACAGGGTTGCCACCTATTCCATTTTTTTTTTAATATAGAGCTAGATATGCCAATATGGATATCAAATGAAAGATATGTTCACTGTATTCCAAATAAGATATTTTCACGCAGGGTTTCCAGTAAGGGTTGCCACCTAACCGCAATTTATTTATTTTTTCGAATATTTCGGGAAATGCTTGACCGATTTGGATAAAATTTGGCATATAGATAATTTGTTTCACCCTAAGATTATAAACATAGGTGTTGCCCCTTAGGGCGGTTTACAGCGTTGCCACCTATCCCCATTTTTTTTAAATATATGCCAATATGGGTATCAAATGAAAGGTATTTTCGGCCGTATTCCAAGTAAGACAATTCCACGCAGGTTTGCCACTTAGGGTTGCCACCTAATCGCAATTTTCAACCCCTTTTACAACTCTCCTTCCTATCTCTCTTCGCCTTCACACTATCTCCCTCCCTTTTGCTCTTCATTCCCCTCTTTCGTTCTACCATTCGTATTGGCCCCTGTTAATTTAGGCATAATTCTACCCACGTACCGAATTTGAAGGAAAATGCACAATGTGTAAGAAATTTTCCAATTGCTCGGTTCCCTGGTTCAGTTCCCGGAAGTAAGAAATTGTGAATCTAAACCATTCTCGAATACACCTTATTCATATTTCGTTATTTCTGAATTTAAGAAGTTAACTTCTTTCACGTGTACTGGCTACACGCGGTTTTTTTTTTAAATGCAAGTCGATTCGGTGGCCACTTAAATTAATTTAAATTAGATGCATTTGAATAAAATAAAAATAAAATAAAATAAAATAAAATAAAAAAAAATAAAAAAAAATAAAAAAAAATAATATAAAATAAAATAAAATAAGATAAGATAAAATAAAATAAAATAAAATAAACTAAAATAAAATAAAATAAAATAAAATAAAATAAAATAAAATAAAATAAAATAAAATAAAATAAAATAAAATAAAATAAAATAAAATAAAATAAAATAAAATAAAATAAAATAAAATAAAATAAAATAAAATAAAATAAAATAAAATAAAATAAAATAAAATAAAATAAAATAAAATAAAATAAAATAAAATAAAATAAAATAAAATAAAATAAAATAAAATAAAATAAAATAAAATAAAATAAAATAAAATAAAATAAAATAAAATAAAATAAAATAAAATAAAATAAAATAAAATAAAATAAAATAAAATAAAATAAAATAAAATAAAATAAAATAAAATAAAATAAAATAAAATAAAATAAACAAAAATAAAATAAAATAAAATAAAATAAAATAAAATAAAATAAAATAAAATAAAATAAAATAAAATAAAATAAAATAAAATAAAATAAAATAAAATAAAATAAAATAAAATAAAATAAAATAAAATAATCTAAACTGAAATAAAATAAAGTAAAATAAAATATAATAAAATAAAATAAAATAAAATAAAATAAAATAAAATAAAATAAAATAAAATAAAATAAAATAAAATAAAATAAAATAAAATAAAATAAAATAAAATAAAATAAAATAAAATAAAATAAAATAAAATAAAATAAAATAAAATAAAATAAAATAAAATAAAATAAAATAAAATAAAATAAAATAAGATAAAATAAAATAAAATAAAATAAAATAAAATAAAATAAAATAAAATAAAATAAAATAAAATAAAATAAAATAAAATAAAATAAAATAAAATTAAATAAAATAAATTAAAATAGAATAAAATAAAATAAAATAAAATAAAATAAAATAAAATAAAATAAAATAAAATAAAATAAAATAAAATAAAATAAAATAAAATAAAATAAAATAAAATAAAATAAAATAAAATAAAATAAAATAAAATAAAATAAAATAAAATAAAATAAAATAAAATAAAATAAAATAAAATAAAATAAAATAAAATAAAATAAAATAAAATAAAATAAAATAAAATAAAATAAAATAAAATAAAATAAAATAAAATAAAATAAAATAAAATAAAATAAAATAAAATAAAATAAAATAAAATAAAATAAAATAAAATAAAATAAAATAAAATAAGATAAAATAAAATAAAATAAAATAAAATAAAATAAAATAAAATAAAATAAAATAAAATAAAATAAAATAAAATAAAATAAAATTAAATAAAATAAATTAAAATAGAATAAAATAAAATAAAATAAAAAAATAAATAAGATAAAAAGATAAAATAAAATAAACCAACATTCACTGTTTAAACCTAAGAAATGAAAAACTGTTGAGCTTTGTTTTTATTCAAATCTCTGCTATTATTTTAGATACCAAATCAAAAATACTTTGGAGATGTTTGTTTTAATATACGAAACAAGAGAAGAAGAAATTCAATGAAAAAATTTGCATAATTAGATACAACGACGACCAAAGAAAACGAAAGTGTTTCACCTCATAGCGACATAAACAAAATCTTTGAGTTTATATTGTTAGTGTTTTTGTAATTCAGACATACCTATTTATATACATATGTATGCCAAATAAGACATTATGCTAATTTAACTTTTTTATTTTGCTTTGCTACTTCTTGTTTTAGTATATTGGTTTTATTCCATGAACTTGACCTTGTATACCTGATGAGTAGCTTAGAAACTACAAGAAAAAATTATACAAATTTTATATATAAATAAAATAAACTTGAATTCGAAATTTAAATGGTATATTAATTTGGGAAAAAGTCATTAAATATTTATAATAGTAAAAGAAATAATAATATTTTGGCGAGATTTTAACTATGACGTGTTCTTGACCGACTACACGCGACATCCGCATAACAGGTGGATCTTTTTGGGAAGATTTTTTTTTTCATGTTAAAGAAACGGAATAAAGCTTTCTTTATAATTTTTTTTTTTCGGTGCCAAAGATTTTAACGACGCACTTTGAGGTGTTTTCACAAAAATGGCCTGACTTGGGTGATGGTTAGATCTAGAGTAGGTCGTCTGATGAGTGGAACATCAGCTCTATTCAGATTTAATAAAGACCTATCTCAAGATGTTTTAAAGAATATTTAATTTATCTATTTTTTTTTTTTCAAAACATTTCTCAGATAAAAAGTATTTTTCGTATCTTATAATCTTCGTCACTGCTAACCTCAACAAATGCGAAAACAATCAAGTATCGTTTATGAGATATGAGGAGGAAAGAGGAAACAAACACAAAAAAACATTTATCATACTTTTAGCAAATTGATAACTGAACGCAAATGCGGCCTGTGAAGATAGTTACGTTTAAGCGTGTGAATGAAGTGGGGTGAAGGATTATTAAATCATTGATGCCTTTCGACATCAAAACGACGTTTAGCATTATCAAGATTTGTATACCACCTTTTTTTGTTTTGTTTTATATTAAATGATGCAGCATTTGAGGTACAAGTTCATGACACAGCCTTGTCTCACTTTAACATTTTTTCGGTTTTTTTTCTATATAACAATATGGCTCTTATTGCGAATAAACGTTAATGTAGTGAAATAATTATAAAAAGTTTTTTTTTTATTTAGAAAATTGCCGAAGCTTTTATTTTCTTAATTACACACAAAACTAAATACCCCTAAACTTGACCTAGAGCTAACTAGTTTGTAAAATATATTTGCCGTTAGATTTGTAAACATTTGCATATACAGAGATACTTATCTGCGTATATATATATAAGCTTTCAGAAAAAAGCCCCTTGTATGTTTGTAAGAATCTCGAAAATAAACGACTAGTTTCATTAGATAAAGATTTCTATATGACAGTAAATCGTTTGATTGCCCAATCTCAGCCCAAATTGTATCTTAGCAATTCTGGCACCATTGGGCATTGTTATAAAAATGAAACTTTTTTAGCGCGTTGGTGGCAACACCCATGTAGAAAATACAAGAAAAAGGCTATTTATTCTCAAAAAGTTTTCTGATTTTTTGAAAACAAAAAAAAAACAAGAAATTATAAAAAAAGAAAAAATTTCACGTAATATTGTGAGGTGACCCATTCTATATTTGATTGAGTTTTTGAAACTTTTTTATGACTTTGACACAATCAAAAATGCGCCAAATATGTAGCGAAACATTTCAATCCAACACAGTGTGACATCCCAGCGGTATAATTTATGTTAAAGGTCTGGACATTCCAGCCGCAAGTGCATCCATCATGACGCGTTTGTGATGAAGTAACCATCACGATACATACATATATCATGCGATAGTGTTGATTCTCTTTTTATGCACTATATTTTTATGCACTTCCTTTAAACCAGAAAAACCCCATCATAATTCAACAAGAATGAACAAAAGACTCAAGAAACGAACTTTATTGTCGTGGGTATTTGTCAAGCATTCGTGTTGACGCTGATGGACGCATCAGCTATTTACAATACTCAGTGATCACATGTCAAGCTAGTGTGAAATAAAATCAAGTTTATTTTAAAAAAAATATGTTTAGAAAAATGATACGGAATTATAATTTTTTTTTTTTTTTTTCAATATATTATTTTGTAGAACTTTTGTTATTTAATTTACTTTTTCCATATTTTATAACTAATCAAACAACACTTTATTTAAATTGTAAATCAATATTATTTTACTTAAGGAAACACCACAAAAAAACTCCCATCATATCAAACACTCCAACAAAAATGAACAAAAGACTTAAGAAACGAACTTGATTGCTGTGCGTATTTGGCAAGCCTTCAATTTGATTCGTATCAAGTTATCACCCATGTAGCATATCCAGGAATTCATATACCTAATTTTACCCGTATAGCATTGGGATAATTGCTCTATTGTGAATGAGCTCTTAAAATATATTACAGAAATATTTTCACCGATTTAATTATCGCAGCCAATGATGTTTGCGAGCTGAAATATTTCTAGTGTTGTAAAATACCCCCAGAAAAAAATTTTAACCGAGTTAAACGTTTTATTCACGCTCGCTTAGAAAAAAAACTCGCTTATTGTACTTTTTTTTGTAACAGATATTTTGAAACACAGTTTGTAGAGAGATTTTTTTTCTAGTACCATGAAAAAAATTTAAAAGTCCAACGCGGAGTACCTTCTTTTTAGAATCAAAAGCTCATTTTTGCAGTGTTATTATGGGATATACATATATAAATATTGCTTTAAACTTTTTTACTTTCCACTTTTTACGGTTGGCTGCTGTTTGAAATTAGTTTTATTCATTGGAGTAATTTTAAGCCATTAAATCATTTTTCTGCAAATTCTGCAAAGCATGAAAATGGTAGTGCAAATAAATATGTAATAACTTTTTAATTTTTATTATATCTACATGCTTTCAAGCATTTTTAGCGATTTCATTCAATATTTTTATAGTAAGGAAGTTATGAAATTTTGCGTAAGATATATTTTGAAATTTTGTAAGACTTTAAGTTTGTTTTAAGTTTAATAAAAATGTATTTGCTTGAATGGATTTAGTAATGCAGTAAAACTATGAATTGGGCTTCAAAAATCAGTCTTAGAACTACCCTCTTCGTAACCCACTCTATACACGTTCCAAAAGCGAACTACTCCTAATCTATATAAAACGGAACTGATTAAGATATAGCCAAAGTGAAGATACCTTAGTACTATATGACCGGGAAAATGTAGTAAAATGGGCGTGGTAACAAGCAAAGACCCAGCTTATAGTTTAAGCTTTGAAACTTTGTGTTTTCTAATGCCTACTATGCAATCTTCTAACAACATACCTTAAACCGATATAGAACCTAAACTTATTTATACAAAAAAATTCCACACATTAACTTGAACAGTTAGAAACAAAGCTTCGCTGCTTTTTAAGTATTTTATTGTAAACAAGACAATAAACTTAATAATAGCTTTGATTATATATACAAGCATTTATAACAAATATAAATATCTATTAGCAAATTTTTGAGGATTTGCAATAAACGCTTAAGTCGACTTAACATTTTAGACCAATCAAAACACTTTCAGCCGATTTTTAATATCAAAATCGTGAAAATTTGTTTTAGGATTTTGTTTATAAGCGATTCAATGTAACATGTCTGGCTAAGTTATAAGGTAGTTTTTTTTATTGAAAACTGCGAAAAGAAATCAAGATTTTTCTAAAATGTTAAGTCGACTTAAGCGATTGTTTCCAATCGCCCTAAATATTTATACACACTTGGCGATAGTTTCGTAAATGTGCTAACTTGTATTAAAAAAAAAAAAACATTGTTTGTTCAAGTTAAATTGCTTTACTTAAATTTCTTAAGCCTATGGGTCGACTCAGCGCCACCTAGCGACAACAATTTTAAAGATGTGCTGCTCTTCTATGCCTTGTAGTATTACTCAATTAATTTAAAAGCTAATCGACATAATCGAGATTCCTGGATTAATTATAAAGTAATCCTGGTCGATTAATTTTTCGATTATTCATATTTTGATTAGTTGTAATCTAATTAAATAATCAGTTAACTGAGCAAGCAAAAAGTAATTAATCTGAATATTTAAATGTCTAGCAATTCATTTTAATGAGTAGACAATAATTGCTCACAGTACGATTAATCTCAATCACAATTAAAAATTTTGTTTAATCCCAACATTATTGCCCTTCTTTTAGCTTACTTATTCAAATGAATTTAACACTAAAAAAAATTGCTTGTTATTTCTGGTTGATTGCAATCAAAATTTTTCTCAAATCAATATTCAAGTCCTGATTGCAATCAATTTTTCCCATTTTTTTTTGCAATTTCGATTATACATATATAATACAGTCTGACCAATGATTGTAAATGTGAATGCAATCAAAATTATTATAATAATCTTTTTTTTTGCTTTTTTCAAGAGAGCGTTTTAAAAATTCAAATCGCTGCCGGAAACAGACAACCAAGTAAACATTTTGACTTAACACATTTTTAAGTTTAACGTTTCACAGCTTTGCAGATTAAAACATCATAAAAAATATAATCCAGTTAAATACTTACTGTAAATAATCAAAAGTGTACAAAGTTCAATTAAAACTTGTAGTTTATTTCCTGCGCATTCCAACTCGCATATAAATTACTTTTTTCTCAACTCTTTTTTTTGCTCACTGCAGCTTGCACTCGTAATTTAATAGCAAGTAAATAAGTGTTTATGCCGTTTGAACTATGTAAATGCTGGATTAAAATTGTAAAAATAGCGCAGTATAATATTTGTATTAAATAATATCTAAATGTTATTATACCATAACAACATTAGAGACAGGGTGTATATGCTCATAGAAAAAGGCTATCTCTTCTTAATAAGTTTTCTGATAAAAAAAATTATGATAAAAGAAAATAATTTACTCAATTTACTTCAATCTATTTTTGAACGAGTTTTTGGAACTTTTGAAAGAACATCCCAGCGGTATCATTTATGTTAAAGGTCTGGATATTCCAGCCGCAAGTGCTTCAATTATGAGATGTTTGTGATGAAATGTCTACCACGAACCCTCTCATAATGCAACAAGAATGAACAAAAAACTCAAGAAACGAACTTGATTGCCATGAGTATTTGTCAAGTCTTCGTGTTGATGCTGACGGGCTCACCCATTTACAATGCTCAGGGATCACATGTCAATCTAGTGTAAAATAAAATCAAGTTTATTTGAAAAAAAAATTTTTATTATGTCGAATTTTTGTTTCTTAATTCACTTCGGTGTAGATTTGGAAATTTCCCTTAAATATTTTTCTATATTTTATAATAAGCCAAACAACGCTTTATTTAAATTATAAATCAATATTATTTTAATTGAGGAAATGCCACCAAAAAAAACCATCATATCAAACACTCCAACAAGAATGAACAAAAGACTCAAGAAACGAACTTGATTGCTGTGCGTATTTGATAGGCCTTCAATTTGATGCTGTTGGATCCATCAGCTACCCAGAAGTCACAGGTCAAGGGCCAGTGTCAAATAAAAACTAAAAACGAATTTATTTTAAAAGAAAATCATTGAAATTTTAGATTTTAAACTTAAATTAGAAAAAAAGTACAAAAAAAATTTTCAATTTCGAAATTTCGATTGGTTTTCGAGGGGTACATGTTCTCGGACCAGCAAAGCAAAATGTTCAGTTAACTTCATTTTTTCAAAATATTATTTAAAATATTTTCTTTTCATAATTTTCTTTACCAAAAACCATTTTTTCAACCCATTCTAATGAATGCACATAGAAAGATGTGAACTTTTGCCCATGTAAAAACTAGCAGCAAGTCTTGAAAAAAATACATGTTACCCTCACTCCGGCGTTATTGCAAAAACCTGCTATCACGATATGTTCGACGATTATGTTTCAGTTTTTATTTATTATCTAATTTTTTTATGTCATACGATTTTTTAAAAAATATTATTTCCTAATTTACTTCCGGTAGATCTGAAAATTTTCGTCGACTTCCTATAAATATTTTTCTATAATTTATAATAAACCAAACAACTATTTAAATTATAAATCAATATTATTTTAATTAAATAAATGCCACCAGAACGCCCCATCATATTAAACACGCCAACAAGAATGAACAAAAGACTTAAGAAACGAACTTGATTGTTAATGCTGATGAGCCCATCAGCTATTTCCAATACTCAGTGATTACATGTCAATGGCCAGTGTAAAATAAAACATAAAAAACAAGTTTATTTTACCTTGCTCTTGCACATAATCAAAAACTTTAAATTTCCGCAAAAAATAAATTTTAATTAAATTGATTGTTGTTCTAGGTGTGAAAGACTTTTTAGAGGTTATTCGTTATTACGATTGGCTTCACGGTCGTATACGCGTTTAATATCCTGACTGTCATTTGATTGATTTCAAAGCTCTTCAAGCGTTATTTATGACACAAAAATCATTTATGGCAAACACACACACACTTGAGCAAGTACAACAAACATGCCAAAAAGAATTAAGTCTGCTGGTAAATTTGATGATGCGCATCAAAAAATCAATATAGACAATTATCAAATATAATTGAACAAAAGCAAACAAATAAATATAAAGTAATTAAAAACACAAGTTGGTTATTAAATATTTGA
>CAXKVI010000004.1:101838133-101928133 GCA_964058755.1 Campiglossa producta
GCGATCAGCATCGTTAAAACAAACATATATAGAGATAGACTGTTTTTGCAAACGGCTTTCTTTCTATCTCAAAAAGCAGAAAAGCTGACTTAAATACATTTCAGGTTTTTTATATATTTATTATTAAATGTTTATTTTTACGCCATTAGAACTTAATAAAACTTTATAACAAATGATTAATTGTCTAATTGGTATTATACCAGTAGTGACGATGCTAATAGAAAGAAAAAAAATTTATTCATTTAATTGTTACTAAGCGTACAAATGTTTGCACATAAATTAAATAACAACAGATAATTGCATACGTAATAACAAAATGATACCTAACTACAGCGAGACCTTTAATAAAAACAGTAAATATCAGTTCTAGATACATTTATTGAAATCTGCAATTGCGCAAAACAGTACCAAATGGGCGTGCAGTCTTGTGGTAATTAAAGGGCTATAAAGCTTAACTACTTTGAGGTAGAATATCAAAAATCTTGAGATTCACTCATTTGAAGGAAGGCTACCAACCACTTGGAACAGCGACGAGAATAGTTTCTTAGGAGACTAGATCTATCACAATATAGCTAAATCAATTGCAGGTTCGATAACAAAACCGCTGCACGATATTTTTCCCAGCATAATAATTAGCATTTTTATACCCAGTGTACTAGTACTAGTACAAGGGTATATTAATTTTGTTCACATAAAGGTAGTTTGTAACGGCACAAAATAATCGAGATAGATATAGAGTTCCGTATATGAAAGTTCTAAGGTTGAAAAGAGGAGTTGATTAAGGCATTTCCTTCCGTCTATCCGTGTATTTGGTACACGGGTTACTTTCAGGCCAAGGTAGGTTGCTATTGAAAATGGGCGAAATCGGATGATAACCACGCCCACTTTTTCGATATCGAAAATTTCGAAAATCACACAAATTGACATATCTCGGTAGCTGAAATGGCTAAAATAATATAATATTATAGTTAAATCCCCCTGGTAATTCTCTTATGATTTTTCCATAAATTTTTTATAGGGGGCGCGGCACCGCCCACTTTTAAGGGAGGCATTTTTGAAAATTTGACTGGTCGTAACTTTTAAACTGATTACGATAGAATGATGGAATTTGGAAAAAAGCATACTAGTATCGTTGGGAGTATACCTGAGGAAAATGCATAAAATCGCCCTCCAACCATGCCCACTTTCGATATCGAAAATTTCGAAAAATCACCTAAATTGACATAATTCGCTAACGGAAATGGGTAAAATTATATAATTTTATAGGTGAATCCCCATGGTCATTGTATGAAGAGTTTTTGATAAATTTTCTGAAGTGGGCGTGGCCCCGCCCACTTTTAAGGGAGGCATTTTTATACCCAGCGTACTAGTACAGGGGTTTTATAATTTTGTTCACATAACGGTACTACGTACCGGCGCAAAATAATCAAGATCCATGTATGAAAGTTCTTAGGTTGAAAAGAGGAGTCTATTCAGGCATGTCCTTCCGTCAGTCCGTCCGTCTTTGTGCACCATAACTTGAGTAAAAATTAAGATATTTGCATGAAATTTTATATACAGGTTACTTTCTGGCCAAGGTGGGTTGCTATTGAAAATGGGCGAAATCGGATTATAACCACACCCCCTTTTTCGATATCGAAAATTTCGAAGTTCACATAAACTGACATATATCGGTAGCTGAAATTGATAAAATGATATTATTTCATAGGTGAATCTCTCTTATCATTCTATTATGATTTTCTGTTAAATTTTAAAAAGTGGGCGTGGTACCGTACACTTTCAAGGATGCATTTTTGAAAATTCGACTGGTTGTAACTTTTAAACAAATTATGGTAGAACGATGAAATTTGGCACAAATCATACTAGTACTGTTGGGAGTATACGTGATGAAATTGGATAAAATCCCCGTCCAACCACGGCTACTCTCGATATCGAAAATTTAGAAAATCACCTAACAGACTGGTCGTAAATTTTAAACTGATTACGGTATAATCGTGAAATTCGGCACAAGGTATACTAGAGTTATAGGAAGTATACCTGTTGAAATTAAGCGAAAACGAAACCATTTTTATATATATTTAAAAAATTAGCAAAATCGGTTTGACCAATCGTGAGAAAATCATCAAAAAGTAAGAAATTTCGAAAAGTGGTGATAGCTATTACGTTGAAGATAATTCGAATTTCGAAAAACTGCCCCAAACGTGTTTTTTTTAATTTAAAAATTTGTCACAAATTGGGCGTAAGTATATTAGAAGTAAGAAATGTATTCAACTATAAGTAAGATTTTGAAGGCACACGAACAATGTACATATATGTTATACCGTAGCATAAATAAATATTAATTTTATAAACTAACTAATAAATTTATTGAGTTCGTTTTTCCCAAATTATAATATATGTAGAAAATATATAACTTATAGGTACTACTATTGGGTATTTAATGTTCGGCTTACCCGAACTTAGACTTCCTTACTTGTTTTATTTTATTTTGTTCATTTTATTTCATTTATTATTTTACTTAATTTTTTATCTAATATAATTAGCTTTTTCTCATTATTTTTTATCTTGCATTAAGCAATATATTTTTTTTATTATTTTTTTTTATTTTTTTAATTCAGTTAACTAATTTTATTTTATTTTATTTTATTTTATTTTATTTTATTTTATTTTATTTTATTTTATTTTATTTTATTTTATTTTATTTTATTTTATTTTATTTTATTTTATTTTATTTTATTTTATTTTATTTTATTTTATTTTATTTTATTTTATTTTATTTTATTTTATTTTATTTTATTTTATTTTATTTTATTTGGTTTCATTTTATTTTTTTATTTTTTTTTTTTAATTGTAATAATTGTTTGTTAAAGCTGGCTCTAGGTCATTTGAGTTAAACCACAAAAATTAGTTATTTTATTTTTTTATTTTATTTAATTTTATTTTATTTTGTTTTAATTTATTTTTTTAATGCTTTTTTTTTTGTTTTAATTGTTTTTATTTTTTCATCTTATTTTGTTTTTTATTTAATTTTTTTTTTTTTTTCATTTATATTTTTTTAGTTTAATTTTTTTTTCTTTAATTTTTTTTTTGCTTTAGTAATTTTTGTTTTTTATTTTATTTTGCTAAATGATTTTTTTGTTAGCACAAAAATTAAAATTTTTTTTTTTTTTTTTTTGCGATTTCATATATAAAAGTCGTTAATAACTGCCAGTCAGCCATAAACAAAATAAAGGTAGAAAAATGTCAACAAACACATTTTGAATAAAAGCAAAAAAAAGTTTAAGGAAACGTTCTTGTTTGATCAATTGCATCTTATATGTATAAGCAATACATTGGCATTGAAAGAATCGTTACTAACTATGCCCCTACCCAATATAGTGTGCCGTTAAAGATATTGTTGCCAAACATGGATTTTTTATAAATTAGTGACAATTCTTTCCGGTTGCGAATTTAGCCCACACAACCTAAAAATTCAAAACAAACAAAACTCAATTAACAATTTGACTAAATATAGTTATGTTGATTATGGATTAGTATTGATTGGCTATAAGAGCAACATGTCCACGAATCTATTATCTAAAATTAATTTTTTTTCCAAAAATAAAATAAAATTATCTATTTATGTATGCAAATAAATACGTATTTGTGATGTGTATAATTTTCCACTCTTACCAGTATTTAAAGAAAAAATATTTTTTTTTTTTTCATCTTAAAATTTGCAAATCTTGTCAAACAGCGAAAGACATAATTATATTTGCATAATTTTATTTGTCTTTTGTGTTGCATTATATGCACATAAATGTATATTTGCCTTAGTGAATATTTGACCATTTTTGTTTTAATGTATCTATTATTTAATAGTTTTGTGCAGATTTGCAAATATTGGGTCATAAAAGCAGTATGAATATTCGACTGAGCCAAAAATTTTTTTTTTTTTAAATTTCGAATTTTTTCTCGGAAAACCATAGGTCTAATAGTACATTTACACTGCACCAAATTTGGCGAATTTGAATGAGTCATTTCGAACCTGTTTACACTGTCAAATTTGAATTTGGCCTAACCTTCCCTGCAAGAATCTTCTACCAGAAACAAAGCCACCGAAAGAAAATGCAGCACCGTGATGGTTTCAACACCTGTAGAGTAATAATAAATGAAGAGTCAAGAAGACAAAATCTTGGTAGAATCAGTCCCTTTTCTTAAAAAAAAACTCGTTGAAATTGTTATTTACAGCTGTTCATAATGCAAAAGTTATCACACCATAATTACCATTAAGGTTCTTGCTGGGCAATTCTAAATGTGGAACACAGGCAGGGTTGCTATTTTGAGGAACTGTGGATTGTTTGTTCGGCAAATGCGGTCAAATGTGATGGAATTCCAAACTTGGAAAATGAGATTTGTATGGAAAAAAGCGCCAAATTCGGAATTTTTCGCCAAATTTGGTGCGGTGTAACTGTACTATAAAATGAATAGTGACAACTAAATGAGAATTTGGGGTTTTTTTGGCGGTATAGAAACTCATATTTGGCACTCATATTTGGAATTTCATCAAATTCGACCTCATTTGCCGAACAATATAATCCACAGTTCCTCGAAAGAGAAATGGGTAATTGACGTGTGATAACTCTTGCACTATGCATAGCTGTAAATAACAAATTTCAACTAGTTTTTTCTAAAAAATGGGCCAATTCCACCAGAAAAGGAAGGGGCCTTCTTGATTCTTCTATTATTATTACTCTACAGGTGTTTAAATCATCACGGCAATGCATTTTCTTTCGGTGGCTTTATATCCGAAGATTCTTGCAGGGAAGGTGAAGCCAAATGCAAATTTGTCAGTATAAACTGTGTCGAACTGGCTCATTTGAATTCGCTAAATTTGGTGCGGTGTAAATGTACTATTACTCGTTGTTTCTACGTTTACATGAGTACCCTTATTAATAAATAAAAATTTCAATAAAGCCAAATTTATTGGATTTTCAAAACATCAGGGTTAAAAAAAAACTTACGGAAGCGCCCTCGGGTGGCCCTAGATAGATAAAAAATAGTGCCAGAAATTAATTGCTCGACCCTAAAAACTCCAGAGACATATTTCGGCTAGTTTTCATCACAGCTGTTCCAACAGCTGAGTCGCAAAAAAGGTAGATAGAAAAAAAACTGGCTCGAAATTTTCTTTAGAGCTTTGGTTTCTTTGGCGAAAATGGTTAAAATTATCAAACTAATCATAATCGCGATTTACCTCGGATTCTGGATTGGTTTTGGCCCATACACCAAAAAGTGTTCAAACATTTTTTTAAAGCTATTTTATTAAAAATTTTATATCTATGGGTTTTTCCTTGTTCTTGGTCTAACAGTTTTCACTCGTTGGAATTTATATAAACTCCATGTCAATAGTGCTAAAATAGCCACAAAAAAAAGTTGGCTGATCTGGCAACCCAATAAATGCAATTCCATGCATGGGGTAAAATTCCTCAAGCGGGCCACCTAAAAATTCGATTTGAATGAAATTTGGTCAAAGTTATCGAGATATACGAGTTTGAATTCGCAATTTTTTTATGTAAGCCTTTTTTCTTTAAATTAGAAGTCATGTATTTGACGTGCTAAAAAGGAACATGGAAACCTTTTTCTTAAGTATTTCTTTCGTTATTTTCGAATATAAATTTAAAAAAAATTTATTGAAAAATTGTAGTAAAAATTTTATAAAAAAAAAATTTATCAATTTTTTTCAAATTTGGACTTTTTTAATATTAATAAAGCTTGATATTTTTCCTTTAAAATTATACCTTTTTTGTAATGGACCTCGAAAATTTCTTTAACGAATTTTTATCTTAAACAATGCCTAATCGAAATCTTGTTTTTTTAATTTCGCTCTAATACGGCTGATACATTAGCGCAAATTCCGAATTAACTGCGCTTTTGGGAGTTAACTTGAGCATAATCTTCATTATAAACTCCCAAAAATTAAGAAGATTTCAGCAGTTTTAAAAAATTTGCACTGGCAACACTCTGTACATAAATAGACAACAACACCAAGAAACACTAGGAAATTAAGGGTAGCTGACAGATAGGCGTCGCGCTGATTTGTATGATCCGACTTTCGACAACTAGATGTCGCTGAGGTAGGTAAGAATATGATGCAATAACAACCAAAGTAGTAATTCTCAATGCTGTTAATCTTCATTTTTGTGTGTATCAGGGTAAAATTTGGATCTGATTAAAGAAGATTTATTGGAGATAATCTCCGTGTGTGTATCCATAGCATAACCTCAAATAACGAGAATAATTATTATCGCTTTTTGGGGTTATTAATTAAATTTTAATATCGTATAAGGATTCAGCAATCAAAAATTTTTCTGTTTGGCCCAGTCTACTGAATATTTTATTAATGCAAAATTTGTGCTTAATTTTTTGCAATGGTATGAAAAATGAAGCATGGTTTCGAACATTTCAAAAGACGTTTTGTAGGAAATTCATTATAAGTTCATATATCATAAATTTTTAAACTTTTTATTTTATATTAAATATTTAAACAAAAAAAGTAGTTTATTAGATTAGTGTTATGAGGTAATTTGACAAAACTGGGTGAAGTTGAAACGAGTTTATCTCCTGCGTACTAGATTAAATTAATAACTAATATATGTAAATATGAAATATAAACTTTATATTCATTTCGTGTGCAGTAAAAAAAATAGAAATTTAAGATCGTGCTGCAATGTATTTTCGAGTTACTATCTTTGCATTTTAAAGAGGAATGGAATTCAGAAAACAACTCCTTAGCATATACTCTTTTTATACCCAGCGTACTATTACTAGTACAAGGGTATTATAATTTTGTCCACATAGCGGTACTACATAACGGTACAAAATTATCGAGACAGATATAGAGCTCCATATATGAAAGTTCTTAGGTTGAAATAAAAGTTCATTAAGGCATGACATTTTGTATACAGGTTACTTTTTGGCCAAAGTAGGTTGCTATTGAAAATGGGCGAAATCGTATGATAACCACGATATAGAAAATTTCGAAAATCACATAAATTGACATACATATCTCGGTAGCTGAAATACAAGGCGAATTCATACAGGTGGGTTCGAGCGAATTCATATCTACACACACGCACACACTCCTTGTAACTGAAAATGTCAGACAAATCAACAACATAAGCAATTTGACAGCTACGATTCGATTTTCAAGGAAGAAGAAGAAACCATATGATGGGAGGATGCCACCTGTAATGAATTCGCCTTGCAGAAATAAATATAGAGCGATGAAATTTGGCACAAAGCATACTAGTATATTTGGGAGTATAACTGGTGAAATTGGATAATATCGCCCTCCAACTACGCCCACTTTCGATATCGAAAACTTCGAAAATCACCTAAATTGACATAATTCGTTGACGGAAATGGCAAAAATTATATATATTTTCGTAGGATGAACCCCTAGCAATTCCATTATGATTCTTTGATAAATTTTTAAAAGTAGGCGTGGCACCGAACAATTTACAGGGAGGCATATTTGAAAATTTCACGGGTCCTGACTTTTAAACTGATTACGGTAGAACGATGAAATTGGTACAAGGTATACTAGCATAATAGGGAGTATACCTGATGTAATTGAACGAAATCGCTTCCCAACCACGCCCACTTCCGAAATCCATTTTTTAGGTAATTTTTTTCAAGCTATTCAAATTTTTTAAATATATTTTTGTGTGTTCCTTAAAGGCTCATTTACACGGATCGATTTTCTGGTCGATTTTTATCGAACCACTTGTGTTCAACCCTTAAATACAAGGTGAAGATCGATCGAATTGCTGTTTACACGGTCGATTGAAAAAAAGGTTAGAAAAATCGACCCGTGTAAATCAACCTTAACTCAGTTCGTACCTACTAGTTTTAATTCCAACCCCAACTTGTTTTGGTCATATACATATCGCATTCAGAATACAATTGTCGTATGTAGCAAAACTAGATTTTTCAGGAGAAGCTTTTTATAAGCTTTAGGAACAAATTGATAACGCCATTCGAAAGAGATCGCGAAGCTTACTATGAATATGTAAAAATCCCGAAATACCAAAAATTCACATGCGACATTCGTATTCTGAGGTAGCGATATGTAGTTTAAATAGTTTAAAATTTAGTCTAATATTTTTTTTTTTTCACCGTGTAGCTTAGTAAAACTTGATTTGAATCATCATTCAAGTTGACTTAGTTTTTTTTTTACCGAATGTCGTTCTGCCAGTTTTTGTTCTCGGTAGACTGCAAATTAAAATAAAGCGCAAGACGAGCTGTGGAGCGTTTGACGTAGATATGTTCTGAGCGTACGCTTGCTTGCAATTTCTATTTTGAAAATTTATTTACCCGCATTTCCGTATTTTTTTTTAGTTATTAACCCTTCTGCGCATCACCTCTACTGACATCACAGGTATGGCAGTGTAAGTATTATATTCGGCTGTGCCGAAGGCTATATACCTTTCATGAATAAGCGTCACGATTTTCACTGTTCGATCCCCAGTACAGCCTGTGTCAATTTAACTTTAGCTCATACCGAAATTATCGGAGCTATCGATTATATGGGGGCGATGTGTTATATTGGTCCAATCTCATTGATTTTTAACACCGAAACTCCACATTCTAAAAGAGCAATAGTTACGAAATTTCACGTTCCTGCGTTTATAATTACAGGAGTTATCTACCAAAATCCGTTTATCGAAAAAATCGATTGTATGGGAGCTATGTGAAATATTTATCCCATCTCGATGATTTTCAACATCGATATTTCTCATACTAAAATATATTTACAAAATTTCAAGTTCTTAACTCTTTAATAACAGACATTATAGCCCGAAATTCCTTTATCGGAACAATCGATTGCATGGGAGCTATGAGTAGTTTTGGTCCGATCTTGCTGGTTCCAACAAATGTTTATTCTCATATAAAATAACGCCTCCATAACCAATTTCATCGATATATCTCTAAAATTGAGGGACTAGTTTGCGTACAAACAGACGGACGGACAGACGGACATGGCTAAATGGAATCAGCTCATCGTCCTGATCATAACGGTATACTTATTAGTGGGTCTATCTCTTCTTCTTCTCATACTTACAAACAGCGGACCAAAGTTATAATACCATTTCATGTTCATGAAAGGTATAAAAAGGGAATAGTTATAAAACTCGCCAAAAAAAAAAGTATTTCGAAGCCCACATATTTCCGTAATCCTTTACCCATCTGTCACACCATCCAAAGTCCCGAGTAATCAGCCTTTAAACACTTTTTAGGTATTTTGATTTCATGATTTTACGAAAATGTTGTAAAAAGATCAAAAATCCAGGAAAAAGAATATAAAAACAATTTCCGGAAGAAAACTGTACTTTTTTCTTATTTTCTTGACAAAATTATATACATATTCTAATTCATCAAGGTGTACCTATAATGTACTACAAGGGTTAATTACCACAACGGACTTCTTAACTAATTCTACCTATTAGAAATTCGTATACTAACTTCTAATATTATAAACTAAAAAATCTTGTTATGCAAGAACTTGTATAATTTGTTAGATAATTTGAATAACTATAATATTGCCAGCTTTTTTTATTCAAATAAAAATAATTAATTGATTAAATTTTCTCTACATATAAAAAACTTGTAACAGGTCGATGTCTGTACATGACAGATATCAACAAAAAATTGATTGGGGGAAGCATTATTAAGCGAGTAGAATCCAAATAAACCATCTTAAAAATTTTTGTGTGTCTGTCTGTCTGTTCGTATGTTTGTGGCCGTATCACTCTGAAAGTAATAAATGGAATTGAATGAAACTTTTTTCGTTGGATTGCACGACGCTCAACTTAAAATTTAAGATATTACTTTTTTCGACATCTCAATCGGTTATGGAGTTATCGCTCAATATGTGGACCATGTCTCTCTGTATGTTTGTGGTCGTAACACTCTAAAAGTACTGAATGGAATTGAATCTTTGGAATGCTAGACGCTTAACTTAAAGTTTAAGATATTATTTTTTGCGACATCTCAACGGGTTTTGGGGTTATAGCTCAATTTGTGGACCAGGGATGACCAAAAATATCTTAGTACAATATGGGTGTCAAACGAAAGGTGTCAATGAGTGCTATAACATGCGATGTGATTTATTGAAATATCTGAAATGGTTTGGGAGATATCTTAAAATGTCGATAGCTCAATCGGTTTCGGAGGTATCGACGAATATTTCCAAAAAAAATGTGATACGCATACGAAGTCGCGGGCACCAGCTAGTTAATTATATAGTCATATGGAGCCATATTATTTTTTATATTTTTATGTTATAATATTGATCACACACATTTGGGTGGAAAACAAAAGCTATTTTTATTGATCCACTAAAGTTATAGATGATTAAAAAAAACCAAGGCATAAATCGTTCCGGTTTCGTTCGGGTTTTTTTTTGTACTATTAAAAAAATATATGGGGGCATAATCATAGTCAAAATAAAGTAGGTACCTAAAGTTAGCGTCAGCATTTTTTAACAGAGGCAGTTCCTTGTGGTACCAGCCCAACTGTCTTGGGAACGACTTCCTTGGCCCCGTAGCCGGGTTGAAATGGATTTTAGTCGCCTCTAACGACAGGCATACTTTACTTACTTAAAATATCCTTTAACCGCCTAGCCGATTTTGGCCGTCCAACATGTTTCGACAGTCGGTTCTTTGTTGAGCCACCTGGCGCCAATCGGAGACAATAAGTTATTTTAGTTCTGCCCAAGGCAAATTCAACAAGGTAGAATTGACAACTGAAATATTTTGTTTTTGTAGGAGTTTTTCCTTCAAAAAAATGTAAACAAGCGTATTAACCCTTTGCCAGCCAAGCACAGTTTTTGTGTCCCATACACTTGTTTTACTGAAAAATTATATAGTATTTGCTCAGGCCAAAAAATTATCATTACAGCGAAATATGCCAGCCCAAACAGTAACAGAGTAACTTTTGCCACTTTGGAATCTAGTACCTCTTTTCGGACCATTGCGTTATAAAATTGGCGAGTATTGAGTATTTGTCGATTTCCGCCGATGTCACCACAAGGTTGTCGCCAGAGTGTCGCAGAAACTGGTGGATTGGTTTCCATTCGAGTTTTTTATACTGAGGTCAAAACCAGGGTACCGTCTTATCAAGGAAAATATGTGTCCACGAAATGAAGTAATCGATTTATTAAAAACTTGTTTGGAACCGGTTCTGGATTTTGAAGAGTTTCGTTTTTTTATTAAAATAACGGTTACGATTTAGTTTTCGGTTTCGAGAAAACTAATCGGCTTCGCTGTTGCTGTTGTAAGAGGGACGTGATGGACCAAACAGAGTTGTACGGTATTGAGTCTATGCGCTCACAGCTGCAGAACCACCTTATGGTACTATACCCATTGCCGATTTCATCAACCCCGTCACCGTGGTCTAAACGGATTTTAGTCGCCTCTTGCGACAGGCATTCCACCACGGGCATATTCTAAACCCCTAAACCGCAGGGTCATTAATCGCTTACAGTTTCGTTTTCAGTCCAGGATCTAGTTGAAAAAAGATTAGACCATTAATTTTAGCTAAACTGTACTAGACTCTAGCTAATCTGAACTCTAAACTCTATTTAAACGTGGAAGGAACTGAGCCAAGCGGTATTGTATTTATATGAAACAATTTGCTATTTCTTCACACTATTGAAAAAATTTAAAAATCTTAAACAAAACGTAGCAATCAGCTGATTCTGTTAAAACAGGCAAATTAATTGTAACGGTATCGCTTTCAGCACAATCTTCTCACTTTCGTTCATGCATCTAGACACACCTTTAATTTTGTAAAGTCTTGAAATGCAACCCTTCACACAAAATGTTCATTCGTTACTCGTCACACTTGCGCCAACTCGTTTGCAGTTTGGCGGGTAATCCAGCACCAGTGCTGCCAGCTATCTTCAAGTAAAACACGCCAAATTTTGTAAAAGCCCTCTAGAAGCCCGCTAAAATCTAGAAGACAAATCCCAAAAATATATATATTCATGCCTATTCTACATAATTTTTCAATTGAGAACCGGTGCAAACCGTTTCCCCTTTTCATACATTTTTGCTTACAAATTTTTGCTGATAGAAAGTGCATTACCGTGATGTTTTAAACAACGGTAGAGTAAAAATTATTGAAGAGTCGAGAAGGGCTCTCTCTTTTTCTGGAGGAAATTGTGTTTTAATAGTACATTTACACCGCACCAAATTTGGCGAAAAATTGCCAATCTGGCGCTTTTTTCCATCTAAATCTCATTTTCCAAATTTGAAGAGTCAAGAAGGGCTCTCTCTTTTTCTGGAGGAAATTGTTATTTAATAGTACATTTACACCGCACCAAATTTGGCGAAAAATTGCCAATCTGGCGCTTTTTTTCGTACAAATCTCATTTTCCAAATTTGGAATTCCATCGCATTTGACCTCATTTACCGAATAATACAATCTACAGTTCCTCAATATAGTAACCCTGCGAATGTTCCATAAAGAATTGCCCACCTAGAACCGCAAAGAGTAATTGACGTGTGATAACTTTTGCACTATGCACAGCTGTAAACAACAATTCAACTAGTTTTTTTTTTTTTTAAGAAAATGGGCTAATTCTACCAGGAAAAGACAGAAGCCTTCTTGACTCTTCTATAATTATTACTCTACAGGTGTTTAAATCATCACGGTAATGCACTTGCATTCGGTGGCTTTCTGTCTTGGTAGTAGATTCTTGCAGGGAAGGTGAAGCCAAATACAAATTTGTCAGGATAAGCGGTGTCGAACTGGCTCATTTGAATTCGCCAAATTTGGTGCGGTGTAAATGTACTATTATCACACGTCATTTATTCATTAAGGTTGTTCCAAATGTAAAACACCCAGGGTTGCTATTTGGATAAACTTTAGATATGTTTGTTTAGCAAATTTGGTCAAATGTGATGTAACACCAGGGGGGGGGAATTCTCGTTCTATGAAATGATAACGTGAAAAAAAATTTGTATGAATTTGAAGTTTCTTTTCATAAATTTTGTATGAAAATTCTTTTCATTTTATCACTTCATAGAACACGAATTTGCCCCCTGGGGGCAAAAAGGCGGTTAAAAAAGCAGATAAATTTGTTCAGTGAGGCGCCTTTTTTATCCATGCTGAATGTACTAACTAGTGTTGGAACTTTTCGAATTATCGAGTTAAATCGAAATATGCGTTGGTATTTCGATACCTACTTTTCCCCATACTCATTTTAGGTATTACACAGCACTAATTTTTGATTTTGTTTTCACCATAGCTAGAGCTGGTTGACAGCCATATTTAATAAAAAAAATACTGGCAACCCTGTTCCAATTGTCAACTTCAAAGCAAATTCCTTCTTTTGTGAGGTTGCAAGTGGTAAGTAAATATAAAACGCATGTGTTTTTTGCAAAAATTTTCATTAAACGTTTATTGTATTAAATAAATTAGTAAATTTTTGTTTAGTTGACGGCGGCGGCGATTGCTCAAGCGTACACAAGTGCACTAATAACTACACCATGGCCGATTTAGATGATTTCTTTGCCAAAAAAGACAAGAAAAAGTCCAAGGCCAAACCAAAGTTTTTAACTGCAGAAGAATTGGTGAAGAAATTAGAGCGCGAGGCAGCAGCAGTAGCAGCGGCAAATAAAGCAAAAAAGCTGGAAGCCACTAACAATGCAGCAGCCGCAACTGTTACACCTGGTAGTGGTGATGCTGAGGAAGTAATTGTGGAAAAGCCGCCAGTGGAGCAGGTGAGTGATGGTGAAATTTTTTTTTGAGTGAGTAAAATAATAAACACTTTACTTTTCTTTTGTGTTGCGCACATGTAGGCACCCGAACCCGAAGAAGAATGGGATGATTTTGAGCAAGAGCAACGTAAAGATTATACTGGCTTGAAAATTGGCCAACTAACAGTTAATGATGATGACGATGAGAGTACAGGAGAAGGTGAAGAAGATGAGGGCGATAGTGAAGATAATGTTAATACGGATACTACTACTAATACTATCTCAAAAAGGAGTGGTGGCGGACCATGGAAAAAGGTTATACCCGCTGAGGAAGTTACTCAAATTCCAATGCCAATGGATACACCTTCAACAAAACTGTATATATCACCTGCAGTACGAGCAGCAGTAAGTAATGTTAAGCCAATAACAAACATATGCCACGTCAATTATGCAAATTTAGAAAAGCTAGCGAAAGTAATGTAGGTATGCTCCATTTCAGTTTATAATTTAAAATTTGACAAATAGGTTTTAAAAACGCGTGAATTTGTTTGAAAAACTATTTTGAAGCCTTTTAGAAAAAATACGCTTCTGAATTCCAATGAACAGTCCGGCTCCGACGGTAGACATCTTGTTTTTGTTTGCGGCAGAAAAACAGTTTCCAAGTTTTTGGCGAATGTTGTCGATAGTGTGGATCCGTTACTATCACCTTATAGGATATGGCCGACTGTCGCGGTAGCGATTGAATATGACTAGTGGAACCTTCTAAGTCATCACACGCACTCGTCGTATTAGGATAAATTATAATAGGTAAACCGTTTTTTGGATCGGGCTAGGTTAGGTTAAAGCGGTTTGCTCAGAGGTGAATTTAGGCCAGTTTTGAAGGCCCGCTGTAACACCACCGTTACTTCTTCGCGAACTATTAAGATGGTTTGATGAAGGCCAACAAAGTCATATTTTTAACTCCTCAGCATCTTGGGTAGGTCAAAGCCCTGCTCGGTTAGTACCCATTTAACATACTTCTTAGGGTGTAGATATGGCGGAATGTTTTAGGATTCCAGGTTTGCTTGGAAACACGGTACACTGGGCGTGTAGACATCTTTTCTTGGCTTGACTGAGTGTGTGGTCCTACAGCACTAAATTGCATATGGCAAAGAGCGTACCTAAGCGTTCTTTATCCGGAAGAATCTTCTTGGACGTACCCTGCCTTGCAAGTTCGTCTGCCTAACAGTTTCCCGTAATTTTTGTGTGCCAGTATCCATGTGAGCTTCATGTGGTTATGTTGGGCCATCTCTCGGATAGATCGACGACAGTTGAGCGTTAGTTCAGAGCTGAATGAGTGCGAGCCAAGGATGACCGCTTGGCGGTTAGGGGCTTAGAATATGCCCGAGATAGGCATACCGGTCGTAAGAGGCGACTAATATGCACATAGGTAATGACGTGCCAACTCGATGGTTGACCTATGGATATGATGCCTCTCATCTCTCATTACCCATCTTCTCCTTCCGCATGGATGGAGGGACATAATGACCTATAAAGATCCACTGGTCATACCAAACCGCTTGGCTGTCGTTGAAAATAAAGATATTCTGCCCGATAGTATGTTTTCCTATACAAGCTGCGACGTACATAATTGAGAGACGTCAGTCCCAAAAAAACCTCTATATTTAAAAGTTTCGGAACCAAGGGTCCGTCTTAAAAAGTTTCGGAGACAAAGTCTTGGGCATCTGGTAGTTATTTCATAAAAATGTCACTTGGTAGTTTGTGAAGTTTTCTAAATCTTTGGCCTTTTCTGCAACTGTTGGCCACGGACTGAATCACAGCAAAATCTAAAGTCGCAATTTGTTGACCGAATTGCACAACTGACTATTTTATGTTTTCTCTACCACACGAACTTAAATTTTCCAACACATAACCACTGACAATATCTTCTCTTTCAGCAAGCAGCAGCAGCGTCGGCACCACGCATAAAGATACGCAATCGCGCAGCGCCTGACATAACAAATGCCGAATATTTCCCCTCATTGAGTGCCGCACGGCCGGAAGAGCAACGTAAAAAGAAGAACGAGCCAGCATTTGAAGAGGTTAGGCATGGTGGTAGGGTGCAGCGCATCCATGAACCAACTGCCGCACCTGCTGCAGTAGCGAATCGTTTCCAGTCGCTGGACGAGGATGATAGCTAGAAAGCAGTCAAGTACAACAACTGCACAAATGTCACTTCTATTTTGATTAAACAATTTTTTTTTAGTATTTGTTTTTGGATGAAGAAGATTTAGAGGGAAGTAGGCGTCTGTCTGCATTGTATTGTAAGCTTTTTGTATCTATAAAAACAGCTTAATTTTTTTAGTAATTTTTTTTTTTTTTCAATTCCCTCAACGCATTTTATTTTCGCACTTTTTTATACTTTAAACAAACTGGAGAGTAGTGTGCTGAATTGTGGTAGCTGCAGCATACTGCCACTTTTCATATATTATGTATGTGTATGTCGTATGTATGTCCGCGAACTGCCGCTTTATAAATAGAAATTATGATTTGTATTCAAATATTAATGAACTTGGTAGGGACATAATAAACTTCCGACACAATTAATCTAAATCTTACAGAAAAACCACGTATATGATTAAGTGGGCGAAAGCACAGATAATACAATATACCTATAATGAAGTCAACTGCTGGAAATAAAAATAAATAATAATAAAACTGTTTTATTTAATTTAAAATTTATTGCATAATTATTTAAAATTTTTTTGGTAGCTGTTGATTGTTGGAGCGTATTAAACATTTGTTGTTTCAGTCGTTGAGCCGCCTTTTATTAGATTTAACTCGTTTTCGACATACAAATCGTTTTTGGTGCTGTCCAAATAACTGAAATTGGTATAAGTGTTTGATTAACAATAAAAATATTATAATTATTATAAGGCCTTATTATACCGCGACAATTTTTATGATCTATTGTGTGACCTTTCAGTTTATTGCCTACACTGTACAGCAGCCGGCTGGGTATGGCACCATACCAACTTTTTTGAAGAGATTCAGTCATTAGTAAAAAATGGCGTTCCCCGTTTTTCGAAGTTAGCCTCCAAAATTTAGTTACGGGCTTTCGAAGTTCCATGTTCGAAAGTGGTTTTCTAATTGTTTTGTTTAAATAATTGAAAAAGTCAAAATGTGGGTGTGGCCTGGTTGCCTCTCTTGTTTGATTAGAAACTGGAATCTTCGAAGGATCCAGCTTCGAACTTCGAAAGCCAGTACCTAAATGTTGGAGGCTAACTTCGAAAAACACGGAACGCCATTTTTTTACTTAGGTCTTACTCTCTTCAAAAAAGTTTGTATGGTCCCATACCCAGCTGGCTGCTGTACAGTGTAAGCATAAAGTATTTGAAAAAGGCGTTATAGGAGTGTGGGTCATTCCACCTGAAAACCGACGGCTGAGTGGAAAATCTTAGCTGAAAATTAGTTGAATTTTTGTTTGAAGGGTACATTTTTGAAACTATTTCTGAGCAGGGCATTTTTGAAAATGGTTGATCTTGACTTGGCAAAATTTAGGATGTGGAAAGTTTTATTTATGATGTGAATTTCTAGAAATTCAGTTCTTTTGTAACTCTTAGCCTTTAGTAAAAGTTAGGACACTTTTTGTTAAAACTTCAGGTACTTTTTTCCGGGAAAATGACCAACATATTAAAAAAAATCCGTTTTGTTGTTGATGCTGTTGTTAACACGAAGGTTTAGGGGTGTGATGCCGAATTGACAGGACTTGACCGGATATGAACCCGGTACTGCCCGACTGTCGTGGTAGTGATTTGGTATGACCAGTGGAACCTTCTAGGTCATCCCTGCATCCATGAGGAAACAGGGTGTAAGAGTACCAAGAGCAATACACACTACACCTCGCTACAACAACAGAAGATGGATAATGAGAGGTGAGAAGATCATAACCGTAGGTCCACTATTACGGGTTAGCACGTCATTGCCTATGTATGTCATATTAGTCTCCTCTTACGACCGGTATGCCCACCTGCAGCATATTCTCAACCCCTTAAAATTGGGTACTTTGGGAGTCCTTAACATTTGGTAAAAATTAGGATACCTTTTTACAGCTAAAAATGGATTGAATTTTTGTTCAGATAGGGCATTTTTAGAAGTCATTCTTGAATAGGACGATCTTGCCTTGCTATTTGCCTTCGTTGAAATTTGGGAGTCTTTTCTCTGGGAAGTGGACTAGGGGCGAAGTATTCAAAAAAAAATCTTATTTATAATGCCATTTGCCCTTAGTTTTGTACGTTGATAGCCTTTTGCCTACATGGTATTAAAAATTCTTTTTCCCGAGAACGGGACTAGAGACCGATCTAGAGATATACATACATAGGGATCGGGATGACTTCAAATCAAGCGAAGCTGAGGCAGCAATTTCGCTTTGGCCAAACCATTTTGAACCTTTTAAGTTTCCTTGGACCTCCGTTAGAAGAACTTGATGACGATTTTCAGAGTGATCGTGTCCTAAAGACAGGTCGAAGTACTGTTTAGATTAGGTTCAAGAGTAGTAGTGATAGCACCAACACTAGGAAAGTCAGTCCCGGGGCTCGGCTATATGGAACCACATAGCAGAATCCCGGGACTTACACTCGAAGCACTGTTTAGAACAACAAACAAATAGTTCGCCCATCCTACGAGCCATTACCGCAGGTTACCGGCCAAATTTTGACAAAGAACTTCTCATATCCAGTCCCAGCGTGTCACGAGCTAAAAATATAGGCTGAGTGGGCATGCATTCCGTAAGAGGTGAGTAAAATCCACCACAGAAAAGTCGATGGGCTCAAACAAATCATCAAAGCGGCATTCGGTTAAAGTAACGGATTGTACTGATTTCGGACCGTCGGGAAGTGTTTTTCTGTTACATCAACTGTTCATATACCTAACACTCTTTTAAGCTTTCGGCGTATGTGTCGACGATAAAGGCAAAAAAACGTGGTAAGGTATGACTGCCGTAAGAGACGAGTAAAATCCCGGCCGAAAGGATTTAACAGGAACAAACAAATCGGCTGCGCCGCAGTCGGTCTAGTTCTGCACCCAAATCCAGCAGTATCAAACATCAACATAAAAGCTGTGAACTGATTAGGCTAAGGATAAGTACACGGTTGGGCAGGGCTGCCCTTCGCTACTACAACAACAACAACTGATTGGACTATTAACATGTCAGCTTTTGGACTATAAGCATGCAGTTAACTCACAGGATTTGTTTATGCAACCTGGCGGACCTGGAAGACGGTTTCTGGGCCTTTTCTGCATTCGGAAAACTTTACGAACTATCTATCCTTTCCTGTTCTATACTCCATCCCAGTCTTTTTCCTCTTTCATATCGTCTCTTTTTCCCCATCTTTATGTCAATCTAGACCCCTACGGCCTCATAGAAGACTTTTATATATAAAGATTTACTTTATGTCCAACTCTGAGATTATCTAGGTATGTGGTTGATCCAAACGATACCTACTACAAAAAACTCAGTAGCTCAAGTCTTCTTTTGCCTTCACTTCAGGCAATCTTGCTGACCTTTCGCAATAACGTTGTGCCTCCGTGTTATGATATGTTTCAAGATGCGGCTTGGAGAGTAGCTCCGCTGGGAATTCTTTAATTAAGTACAACCAACAGTCCAACAATCTAAAAAATGTAGAATTTATAATCAAATGTGAGTAGGTAAGTTCTCATATTAAACCGTTTACGCTTACTCATTCTCCTTATTTCTAATTTGTTGTATTTCACGATCATAATACTCAGGATAATCCTCCAGCACATCAAGATTGGCAAACATTTTGGAATCCACTTCATACACCTCCCCACAGATGTTGTGCCCAATGCCCGGTTTGTTTAGCAAGAATGGAATGTTGTAACGTGTGCCAATCACTAATGGAAACTTTTCCACCGTCTGTGCTTCGCATACAAAACGCGAGTGTCCGTTTTCTTGGCGCGTGAGCCAGTGATGATTGGGCTCGCCCCGTTTGAGCGTTCCATAAACAAATACTTTTATAAGATTTCCAGGCAACTTTGTGGACATGACGTGGTTAATTATTGAACTAAACTAAACTTAATTTAAATAATAAAAGAAACAATGCAAAAGCTTTTTGGTAAATAAATAATAACACATGCATACATACATATGTGCATTAGACTGAACCAGAAACAATTTTCAGTAAGCCGAAAAAAAAAACACTGTCTCTATATCTATCAGTACTAGTCATCGAATCCTGAAGCATTTTGACAATCGCGGGATTACGGGACTTTAAAATGACAATCCCTAGACTACGGGATTTTAAAAGGTGTTTGTGTCCTTTAGCACCCAACTGCTAAAAAATGAGCTAAAATTATGGTAGAGGGCTCAAAAGGCGGGTTTTGGCCTCAGGAGCCCGAATCCGGAAGCGCCTTTTTCTTTCAGTGAAAATTTATCGTCAAATATCGAAAAATAACCCGGATCCGATACCAATTTGGGGCGGGATCCATGGTATTTGTGTGTAGAAAGTCGCGGATTCTTAGATAGCGTCCAAAAAGGAGGGGACAGGTATCATAATGCGCGTATTGCCCTTGTTGTTGTTGTTGTTATTAACAGCAAAATCCCTCCCGAAGGTTTTGGGGAGTGATGTTGAAATTGACAGTCCTTGGCTGGATATGAACACGGTAGGCTGCGATACTCCCTTGCGGTACTGCCCGAATGTCGTGGCAGCGATGGGTAATGAGAGGTGAGAGGCATCATATCCGTAGTTCAACCATCGAGTTAGCACGTCATTACCTATGTGCATATTACTCGCCTCTTTCGACCGGTATGCCTACCTCGGGCGTATTCTAAACCCCTAATCCGCAGGAGCAGCGTTTTCACCTTCGTATGCAGAAACCGAAAGCGAAGAACCGATATTTTATTTGTGTCAATAGATATTTCAACTCAGAAAGGTGTTCCGCAAATAAATACCAAGGATCATTTTCCGAATTTGAAATCGAACCCGGTAAAATTATATATTTTCTCTCGACATTTATGGACGTGTTTTAGCAGTTTCGTGCGACTATATTTATCCCATTCCCGGGATGTAGAGATTTTACGGGATCCCGAAAGGGCGGGATTTGAGCAAATATAGTCTCGGGATTTCTGTACGAAAAAATGGGCCGGAACTCGTGATCCGGATTCCCCGGGCTAGAACGCTTGATTGCTAGTTAAGATATCTTAAGATTGATCTCAATTTAGCTTCAAAACTTCCAAAAAATTTTACTTAAATATGAATCTGTAAATAGTACTTTGGGAAACGAAATTTCCCAAAAAAATAAGTTATCAGGCTTTAAACATTGGTATGGTTTTCTGATGTCACGTTTTTATTTAAGAAATTTGTTAAAAGTGCAAAATCAATGAACTAAAAATCGACCTGTGTAAGTCAGCCTTTAAGGCCTGAAACTTGACATTCGTGACAATGGCTAGCAAAGCGTTCCCAAATCTTGCAGAAAGAAAAGCTAAGCAGCTTTCGAAATAAATTTATACGAAAAGCTATGGCTATTAAAAATGAAAATACAAAAAAAGCATAAAACTTTGAGATTTTTCTTAAAAAATTATTATTCCGGGCCTTGAGTCCATTTCCTTACAAAAATCAAGAGTACCCAGTTCGATAATATTGCGATGCCCTCGGACTGGATCACTTACTCCCACCTTCGATCTGTTTCTGGTACTCCAAGGAGTACCTACAGTCAGAGTACTTTATAATGTAGGGGTGTAAAAGTAGGTCTCCTAGTTGGTGCACCTACAGTCAGAGTACTTTATAATGTAGGGGTGTAAAAGTAGGTCTCCTAGTTGGTGCACCCTGGGTAACGCTAAATGAGCTACATAGCCTACACGGCTAGTTTCTTGTATTGCCGGTTCTACGAGAACGGTACCAGTAATTGTGCTGTACCCATCGTGCCGAAACGACCCGGGCCGTTTTCTTATATCGACCCGGCCAAGAGCAATACACTCAAGGTGAACTGTGTGTCATTTAGGCAGGGCTACACCTCGCTACAACAACAACATAATGTACACCAATATTACTAAATTGCATTATCCAAGTCTAGAATTCAATTATGCCGCGACATAGGCGAAGGGGGTGAGAAGCGAGGGGAAGAGTACACTTGAAAGCGTACCGTCAACTCATTTTAAGTTTTTCTTGCTATCTCTTTCGCTCCTCCTTGTACCCCCATATTTTGTTTCATAATTGCTTTCAAGAAAAATTGACAAGTGTAGACACGAATAGAAAACACAAAAGAGAACGCCGGCAGAGTTGAAAGCAATACTTGACAAATGTAAAACCGGCTAATTTTTACAGGGTATATAGCGACGGCGGCCGCCGTGGTGTAGCGGTTAAGTGTTCGGCCTTCTACACCAAGTCGTGGCGGTTCGATGCCCGACAAAAGTAACATCAAAAATTAGAATTTTTCTAAACGGGGTCGCCCCTCGGCAGTAGTTTGGCAAACTCTCCGGGTGTATTTCTGCCATGAGAAGATTCTCAGCAAAAAATTCATTTGCTTTGCAAGTGCCGTTCGGAGTCGGCAAAAAACTGTAGGTTCCGCCAACTTGTAGGAAAACTAAAAAGCAACACACCACAAGTTGGAAAGAGAAGCTCGGCTAAAAATCTCGTTAGAGGTTATGATAACCTGTTGGTATTTCGCCGCCATTAGTTTTTTTTTTTTTATATAGCGACAAATACTTTGAAATGTTTAGACCGTTGTTAAAAAATATATTTTTTGGCATAGTCTAATGTACAAATATAGCATCAGCTGATTAGGTTTTGGAAAAATGTGGCAGCACTCTCGCTGTTATCATTATTTAACACTTATGTGATCTAGGGAAGTTTGAATACCCCTGCTGCTTCTAGAGTAAACGAGTGCTAGAATAAATTACACTGTACAACAGCCAAAAAATCCCAGAGGATAAAACAAAAAAAGTCTGAGGAAACTATTTCAAATTTTAATAAAAATTCGTCGCGGTAGCTCAAGTTTTTGCAGTTTTTTTTAAATCTCGACAGATATTTTCATATTAAATTAATTCATTTTTTCCAGTACAAACATTTTTTTTTTAAATTATTTATTCTCAAAACAGTTGCATAAGGTTATTGTTCCGCAATTAAATATGTAATACATAATTTTACAACAAACTACCACAAAATTATTGTTTTTTATAAGTATTTCTAAAAACTACAACAGTTCAGCGAATATTTTCATAATTAACCCAACTCAATCTTTCATTACCGAGAAGAAGTGGTGGGCACAGTGTACACATTAAGTACATGAAAATCACTACTAAAAACTTCTACTACACACTTAAGTAAGTATGTTTCTAAGTAGGTAAGTAAAATTTACATTGTAAATACAATAATATTTAACATTTATTAAATCACTGTGCCGCCACAGAGTAGGCAAGATCCTCATGAGTTGGATGCTTGTGTGTACGCTGCTGACGCATAACATACGGATGTGTCGTGCTATTCTCATAGTTGGCAATATATGGACGCTTGAGTAGATTTTCAGGATATTTTTGCAACAAATAGACCCAACAAGGAATAGTTCTGTGTGAAGAAAAAAAAATATTCAAAGGTTAAAAAAAAATTTATTAAAGCAATTTCGTCAACTCACCCTTCACCCACACCAATATTCATATCATGAATTTCGCGCTTAAATATATCTTGACAATCTTCCAAATTATCCAATGATGTTAGCATTTTTTGATCTACTTCATAGACTTCGCCCAAAACATATTTGCCCACACCTGGTTTATTCAATAAAAATGGTATATTATAGCGTGTGGCTATGACCAGCGGTAGTTTCTCGGTGGTTGTTGCGCGACACCAGTACTTTGCATAGCCATTTCCAGGATTGGCGAGTATGGAATGACCGGGTTGGCCGTATTTAAGGGCTCCACAAACAAAGAGTTTTTGTATAGCTTTCTGGAAAAAGGAAACAAAAATAATTGATCAATTGAAGAATACAAGTACAATTTTTATAAAAAAGCAGCAGACTTGGCAAAGAATGCTTATGCCTCTCCATCTCTCTCTTCATCCTTCATTTAGTTTTTTTTATTAATTTTCCCATTTTTATCCTTATCCTCTATCCCTATCTCTATGTCTACCACTATTCCTATACCTATCGCATTATCTGTATCTATCGACCTCTATCTATATCCCTACAGGCTAATTTACACGGTTCGATTTTCTGGTCGATTTTTATCGAACCACTTAAATACAAGGTGAAGATCGATGTTATCTTTTATTTTTTTTTAAGCCTTACCAATATCCCTATCTCTATTTTTTTCTCTACCTCTATTTCTATCTCTCTCTCTCTATCTTTATCCCTATCCCTATTTCCACATCCATACCTATCAGAATCACACTGTTTTTGGACTAGTTCCACGTAGTTAGTTGTAAACTAGTTTTTTTCCTGACTAGTTTCGTGTTTAATTGCAGAGTATGCTTGCATGTACGTCATATATTTTTCTTGCAGTTCTGCTTCCATAACCGTCAACACTATACGTGAGCTCTCTGTTAGCCTATGCCTTGACGCGCCTCCAATGTTGTGCGCATGTGCAACGCAAAAGCAAAATCAATTCAATCAAAGTAGACAAGTAAACCTGTTTTTTTGTAACCACATAGCTTTTAATGAATGGAAGTTTTTCTACCTTGTTAAAATTACAACAAAATCAACGAGTTGTAACAATGTTCATGTTAATCAAAATGCATGATGGCCATTAAATCAGCGCATAAACGATTATTGTGAAATTCAGAACAACTTTTTCAAATAATTTTTTTTTTATAGAGTGCTGATTTAAGTTTGTTTTAAGTTAAGGAAGCGACTATAAACGCAAAACTTGTTTTTTTTTTCAATAATATTACAAAAAGAAAAATTAAAATTCAGTCCTTGATTTCCAATTCAATGTAGTACGACCAACTTATCGAGATTGCCCAACAAACCATGAAGCTAGCTTTCGATTGGAGGTACATTCGAGAACTAGCCTTATATCTCGAATCGAGTTCTAGTGTAGTTCTCTACTCTTGCCTTCGAATAGAGAATAGTTGGAGAATTACCCTAGTTATCTAACGTGAAGACGAACATTTCTCTAACGTTAGTGACTGTGTTTGTTGGGTGAAAGGAGTTTCGTTATCTTTTATTTTTTTTTCCAATTATCTGAGAAAGTCTTACTTATCAGCGACGCAAAAGTTCCATTCACTTTTCACTCGGTCGTTCATCAATAATGGTCGAAGTTGGTGAACAGCATCGACAGCTGCTGATTTTTATGGTTTTTGAGTTACCTGTGTTGTTTTGATAAAAATAATTTTTGGAATGTTTCAAGCTTCAGCTTTAAGGATATGTAAAGGCTTTTTGAAAGAAAATATATACATATTATTTTTTCAAATACAAAATGTAAGGGAAAATTTAAAAAATCGCGACCTCTAAGGGTTAAGCCCCAACGCTTTTCTGTGAAGTTTTTTTTTCTTATCTATTACTAACTTTTGAGGGAGTACGACTTAATTTTTTTTTTAATCACCCTAATATACATACACATTAGACTAGGCCAAATTACCTTTGCTTTTTTTTGAAATTTATATTGAAAACTTTTTTTTTCAGATCTCATTTTTCTTCAAAACTGCCAAACTATTGAAGTAAAATATTCCGCTGCATACAGGCGCAATAGAAAGTTTTATCACGGTTGCCACAGTTGGTAGTTTTATACCAAAATTGGTAGTTTTTATTTTTACTTTTTCGAATTTGGTACTTTTTTTTCTGATTTGGTAGTTGTTTTTTTACTTAGATATCATATCGAATCGATGGAACTCCCAAATATTGTTTCTTAATCTTAAATCTGACCTGTATGTAATACTATTTTGTATTAAAAAAACTTTTTAATACATTTTGGTTTCTTTACAATAAGTACCTGAAAATAAAATTTGGTAGTTTTTTTTTCATTTGGTAGTTTTTTTTCCAGAATTTTGCAGTTTTGTTTTGCAAGTGGCAACCGTGAGTTTTATAAAAGTCTCTCCAAATTTCAAATTTTCTAAGTTTTCTTCGAACAGGATTCACTAAAAATTTCAACTTGTAGGGTTTTCTAATGTCGCGTTTTTGCTTTGGAAATTTGTCAAAAAAGCAACATAAATATAGAACGAAGATAAATATAGATTCTTAAAGGCAGTTGACTGCTGATTTTGCATACGATATGAGAATTTAAGGAGTTCAGAGTTTCAGAGCGCCATCAACAGTTTTTTGATCTGCAGTTGAGAACTAAAACTTCAAAATGCTTCTCAAATTGAATACTAACAAAAATGTTTACTGGGTATACTTAAAAATGCACTTAAAAATCAATTTAAACTGCATAGTAGCCTTATTCAACTTATGGAATATTCTAATAGGTAATGAGTCACGTCATATGTCATTAATTTACTGTAATTTGAGCAATAGGAACAGTAATGAAGATTACACCCTTACAAATACTCCGCGACATGTTAATTATGGCAATTTTATGGCATGCAATAATCCTCAACGAAGTGCATCCAATGCGTGCGGCATGAGTTAAAAAAAATAAAATTTGTAAACAAATATACATAAGTTCCTGAATTGACAATTTAAGTAATAACCTCAAACAAAAGCTAACTAATTTCACAACAATGCTATAAATAATAAATATGTAAAAAATTACACATGTCCAAATAAATATTGCGCACAGTCTTCTTACAACAGATGTTTTTTTTGTTATTTCAAATACTAAAAATATTCAAAACTAGACAGAGACAACAATTTTTTTTTAATCATAATGACAATATTTTTTAGAAGAAAAAAATTACTGTAAAAATGGCATACCTTAATATTTCACGTTTTTCATAACGATATTTTTCAAAAACGCAATCATCAATATAGAAAATAGATAAATATATTATATTGAAGGAAATTGAGTGCTGAGTCTGAATCCGATATGGGTTTAATAACCTTTTAGGGCCGCTTGCATAAAAGCTGATAACGACTAACCGGAGTTTAATTGACGTACTTTGTATGGTTAGCTGTCAAGTTAATCACCGATTAGGCTTAATCGGCTTTTATGCAAGTGGCCCTTAATCTCGAAAGATAAGTATCTCTACCTTGAAAATCAATTAGGTACATATTGCTTATTGGAAACTAGGTACCTACATATATACGTACATATGTAATACCTACTACAGCGATTCCCATGCTTTTTTAATCTATCTAGCTGTGATATGATAAAAAATGCGAATGATAACAGATATATGTATTACAAATATAGGTACCTAAAAATACATAGATTTATTAACAAAAATTTCCATTTCTGTTGATACATATGTATGTACTAGTATATGCATGCGTGCATGTAAAAGAAGACACATCCGAGTCTAAATTCACCCACACGTTTCACAGCTGCACACTACCCAGCCAACAAAGCGATAAGTCCCTGTTTCGTTCAAGACTAGTCACAAAGGAGTATAAAATCTGATCTTGTGGTTGCTATGTAGTGAAAAAAATCCATCCATTGCTATCCTGAAAGTACTTAGCCACCATATATATATGTATGTATGTATGAAAGACTAGGGGCAAAGGAAAACTTTTAAAATATTTAATAAAAAGTAATCAAAAAATACATATGGCAGTTTTTTCTAATATGCACGGAGAGAATTTTTTTTTACTAAAATCAAAGCACAAAACAAGAAAATCACATGACTCGATTTTTTTGAACTTGGAACATTTTAGATTTTTAATTTTTAAATAAATAAGAAAAACATTTTAGATTTTTAATTTTTAAATTAAGTAAAGAAAAAAAATAAGAAAATATTTTCTGAAATTTATGGCGATTTTGTTTCAACAAAAAAGTGCCCATTTTTATTACCCTATAAATTTTTCGTGTTCGATTGCAATACGAAGCATAACACCAAAGCAAAACGTCAAACACATTTTTAACCCTGAGAAACTTTGACAGGGTAGAACAATCCCCTACAAATCAACTGCAGCTGATTTTTCTTGTCATTTTATAGAGCGAAACTTTAATTTTAATTAAAATAGGAACACCTGAGGGCAAAATTGTGTTCTATGAAGTGATAAAATGAAAAAAAAAAAAAAAAGTTACACAAAATGTTTGAAAATAAACTTCAAAATTATTATGTTTGATTCCCGGTCCAAATCCCACCTCAACCAAAAATTTATTTTCTTTAAATTATTATTTTTATATATTATGAAGTGTAATGGACCTTACCTTAAATGGAAGCGAGTGCTTTGGTTCTAAGGATTTAGAGCGTCATTCTGCTTTTGTTTATTTTGCTTGTGAAAAAGCCTCGATTTGTGATTGCAAAACTAAACTCTGTATTTCCATAAATTATTTTCGAATTCGTATCTCCAAATTACAGGAGTATGTAATGCAAATAAAATAAACAAAATTTCCATAGCTAATGTCGCTCAAACAATCTGGACTGAAAGGAAAATAAATTTAAATAAATAAGAAAATATATTTTTTGAATAAAGAAATTTGTTCTGGAAAATGTTGAAAATGACTAAATTAAGAAAAATATTTAAATAAAGAACATTTTTTCTTGAAAATTTTGAAAATAATTTAGTTATTGTTGTTATTGGTCATTATTATTTTGAGTTTTGGCGAAAACAACTTATGCCCGGTTTTTCAGTGCCCAGTTTAAAACACACTCAAAGTTGACAAGATTTTTATCACAGATAACGGTTTAGAAATTCCTAATCTCCACTCCATAGTTCCATGACCAGTAAAGGTGATGAAATATTTCTAAGCAACAATACAAAGCGGTTTGACAAGATCCTTCAACAAGATCGAAATTGCAATTGTTGGTATTGTTTGTAGCATTTTTCAACTTGTTTTCGCAAAAAATCAAAATAATAATTTGATAAAAATTATTCGACTGGTCAAAAGTAAACAATATTTTCAATTTTGAAAATAAATTAAATTAAGCAAAATACTTATTTTTAAAATTTCTTAAGAATATTTTCTTATTTATTTAAAATTTTTTTTGAACATTTATTTTAAGTTTCTGATTTTGTTTTTTTATAAGTAAATAACTTGTTTGTTTGAAGTAAACTTTTTTAATTAATTGCAGTAAAAATTCAGTAAATTTTGGCTATTTCTCAAATTATTTATTAATTTGAGTTTAAGAAAATATTTTTCTGGAATTGAAAAAAATATGAAAATTGACCTTATGAGCAAAAAGTTTTTAATTTTTGGAAAAAAGCCTAGCTGATTAAAGAAAAAAATTGGAGACCCAGCAGAAACATAGCCTTATTTATTACCATTTAGCTGTCAAGAGTTAATTTTAATCGCATTTTTCTCCATACGGACTAGTTGGAAACTACACTCTTATGGACATACTGACACAAATGTCCTAAGGGTACGTTTTCGCATACAAATATATGTATATAGGTAAGTAGTCTGTAGGTAAGTATATAGAAAATATTATCTTCTGCTCAACATGTTCCATTTTAAATCACATGTCTGTGTGCAAACATATCTACAAGGGTACTTGTCTACAGCTCAGGAGGCGCGTCACTACGTCACAGCAAAAAAAAAACGAGTAATAATTTATACAAGCCTTCACCATTCGATTTGGATTATAAATATTAATTTTGCTGTAATACTAAGAGGAAAAAAGTATGTATGTAACTAATATGCAAATCTGCCTGAGAAAGTGTTCCCTTGTCTGACCACATTTTTATGTAGCACTTACGTATGTATGTATGCATGTATAGGTGACACCCTTAATAAAACAGCAGTTTTTCAAAAACCACTCTAAAAAAAATTGAATTAAAATTCTGGTTTAACTTACCTTAAAATTCGTCATTGCTGGCTGCTTAAGTCCACGTAGAGCTTTTTTTTTATTGTGGAAAAATCGAAATTAGAAATTCAGTGGTGTGAGGCTTTAATGTATATGCACTTGATAATTCCAACGTTAAATGTTTAAAAATAAAATTTACTTTTTATTGTTGTTCTGCACGAGTTTTATATTTGTTTAATTGTTGTTGTTTAATATAGGCGTATAAGTATATGGAAAAAAAAGTTCCCTTTCATATATTCCAAACACTTGCGATGAACACCAAAAGGTTTATACGACCTCCAGTGGATAAAGCAGAAAAAACCGATGTGAATCGTTGGAGAGCGCAACTTCAACTGAATTCTCGAGTCTTTTGCGAGCCGGTCGACTATATAGCTGACAAGCTGGGTTGGTAGAAACATATGTACAAACCGCGTGTTGTCGAAATAGGTACATAAATGGAAGGTGGTAAATGTTGATAATGTATATGCATACATACATACATACATACGTAGATTAGACCGAACAAAAAAAAGAAAATCTGAAATTTTTTTAAACCCGATGTTATAAAAAATAAAAAAATAATAATTAAGTGGAAAAGATAAAATAATAAATTGAAACTAAAATAAAAAAAAATAAAAAAAACGAAATAAAAAAACAGAAATAAAATTGAAAAAAAAAATTAAAAAAAAACTAAATAATATAAAATAAATTTAATGAATCAAAGAGAAATAAAATAATAAAAATTAGAAAAGTAGGTAAAATAAAACAAATAAGGTAAAAAAAGGAAAATAAAACCAACTAAAGTAAATTAAAGATTGAAATAAAATAAAATAGTGCTAAACAAAATAAAAATAAAATAAAACGAAAATAAAAAATTAAATATTTATAAAATGAAATAATAAAATAAAATAATATGAAATAAAATAAAAAACAAAACAAAAACTAAATTAAAATAAATCAAAATAAAAAGAAATTAACTAAGGTAAAAAAATAAAATAATAGAAAATAAAATAGAATAAAATTTAATTAATTAAAAAAAAGTAAAATAATTAAACCAAAAATAAATATTATGAAATAAAGCAAAGTCAAATATAAAAAAAAATGTTAAAAAAAATATAAAAAATAGTAATAAAGAATAAAAAAAATTAAATAAAAATAAGCTGAAAAAAACGAATAAAATAAAAAGAAATGAAATAATATACAAGAAAAAAAAATTAGAAAATGAAGGAAAGAGTAATAAAAAAAAAAACAAAATAAAAAAATAAAAAAAAAATATAAAAACAAATAAAAAAATAAAACTAAGTAAAAAAAAAATTTAACAAAAAAATATTATAAAATAAAACAAAAAAATCAAATAAAAAAATAAAATGAAAGAAATTAAAATAAAATAAAACAAAATAAAATTAATTAAACAAAACAAACAAAAAAAAAAAATAAAATAAAATCAGAGAATTAAAAAAAGCAATAAACTAAAAATTTAAATAAAATGAAAAAAAAAATAAAGCTAATTAAAATAAATATACAAAAAAAATTATGTACAAAAATGAAGGAAAAAGTAATATAAAATAAAAAAATTAAATAAAAAATTAAAAAAATAGAAAAACAAATAATAAAAAAATAAAACAAAATAGAATAAAATAAAATTAATGTAAAAAATAAAAAAAAAAAACAAAAGTAAAACAAAATTAAACAAAAAATATATTATGAAATAAAAAAAATCAAATAACAAAATAAACTGAAAGCAATTAAAATAAAATAAAACAAAATAAAATTAATTAAACAAAAAAATAAAATAAAATCAAAGAATAACATAAAGCAATAAACTACAAATTTAAATAAAATAAAACAAAAAAAGCTAATTAATATAAATTAAGTGAAACGAAAGAAAATCAATAAAAAATAAATAAAATTAAACTAAATAAAACAGAACAAAAGAAAATAAAATGAACAATATAAAATGAAATATTAAAAAGCAATGATACTTTTTTAATGCCCTAATACACAGTCATATATCGCTCATTTGCTGCAACATCGTCATAACTCAAAAAATTTGATAGTACAGAAAACGCATTTTTAGTTTTTGAATAGATGGGTTAATAATTAGTTCGATCGCGATGCTGCGTGAAATGTTAAAACCTCAGATTAACACTTTGCCAGTTGATCAACCATATTATTTCCGATATATTAGTGATGTTAACTCAAAATATGGGGTTTTTGAGTTATGACGATGTTGCAGCAAATGAGCGATATGTACATATGTATGTATGATTGTTGTTGCACGTATGCCGATTAATATGTATATTTAAGCTTTAAAAGGGCAGAAGCAGGCGTCTTCAAAAACTGGCTCATGTACGAAATCATTGCACAAAAACTCGTTAGCAACCAACAATATTGATAAGAATTTGTATGGGGCCTGTGACAAACGATAACAAAGTTTCTCGAAACCGGAACTGTTTAACAAATTAGATTTGAATATAATTTCACGTTATCATGCTCACCATCTTCTCCTCCAGTGCTTAACAATGCGAAAAATTGTTCACACCACACGAAGTAATTCTTGTTCGTTCATGAGAACGTCTGCAGAAGTTTGCCCTGGCTTTGAAACCTTATGTTAACACGTCTACCGAGAGGACTAGACCACGGCGTACCAAAAGTATTAGACCATACACCACGGTGACTTTCAGAAAAATACCATGATTTCTTTGGCAAAAATTTTTTGTTGTACAGTGTAATTGTTCACACTGCACGTTTGCCTTCAAATTGAGTGTCTCGCTTCATACGTCACCATCGCATTGATAAGCGGTCGGTATATATCGTAGACAGGTATTCCCCTACAAACCCACACAAACATACAGATATACTTAATAATTAAAATCATGCTAATTAATTTTGTATCAGGCGGTTAATCGTCGATAAAAATAAAAAGTTTATGAAATGGCCAGCTGCCGTCAATGTGTAATTGAAAACTTGACTTAAGAAATTAGACCAGTTGAAATTTTTGCTGGCAAATTTTTGTAACAAAACTGTTTTATAACTAAGGCAAACGTATTGGATTTAATTGTTTGTAAAGAGAGTAAAAAAAGACCAATGAATGTCTTGAAAAATGTCTCGATGTTGCTATTCAAAATCACCAGCAAAAATTTCAACTGGTCTAATTTCTTAAGTCGACATAGGCTGTTATTGCTTATGACCACAGATATGAAAGTTCTTAGGTTGAAAAAAAAAATGTTCATTAAGGCATGTCCGTCCGTCCGTCTGACCATGTACACAATAACTTGAGTAAAAATTGAGATATTTGCATGAACTTTTGTATACAGGTTACTTTCTGGTAGGTTGCTATTGAAAATGGGCGAAATCGCCCCCTTTTTCGATATCGAAAACACATAAATTGACATATCTCGGTAGCTGAAATGGCTAAAATGATATAATTTTATAAGTGAATCCCCTGGCCATTCTCTTATGATTTTTCCATACATTTTTTAAGGTGGGCGTGGCATTTTTGAAAATTCGACTGGTCGTAACTTTTAAACTGATTACGATAGAACTATGAATTTTGGCTCAAAGCATACTAGCATCGTTGGGAGTATACCTGATGAAATTGGATAAAATCGCCCTAAAACCATGCCCACTTTCGATATCCGGTAACGGAAATGGCTAAAATAATATAGTTTGGTAGGATGCACCCCCGAGTCATTCCATTACGATTTTTGTTAAATTTTAAAAAGTAGGTGTGGCACCGCACACTTTTCAGGGAGGCATATTTGAAAATTTCACGGGTCATAACTTTTAAACTGATCAACGGTAGAACGATGCAATTTGGTACAAGGTAGAGAGTAAGCCTGATGTAATTGGACGAAATCGCTTCCCAACCACGCCCGCTTGCGTAATTGAAAATTTCGAAAATCATATGAAAGTTACCGCTGGGTATTTAATGTTTGGTTTACCCGAACTTAGACTTCTTTACTTGTTTTTTATTTCTTTTTTTACCAGAGTCAATTGTGAATAAATCCGTTTTTTTTATTTATATCTGGGCCATTCCATGCCAAATCGACAAATTTTTTACCCGACCCCCTTCTATTTCGCTAAAAATTTGCTATCTTTTTCTACTTTTTTTTCAATTTTTTTCCCCAAATCAAAAAAAGTTATGAACTTACAAAAAAAAAAACGTTTTTTTTTGTTAAAAATGCTGTAACTTATATAATTGTTTTTTTTTTTTTTTCGAAAAAGAGTCCCACCCTTTTTTTATTTTTATTTTTATTTTTTTTTTTTTTTTAAACTCCAACTAGTTCTGGAATAAGCCCCGCTAATAACAAGATTTTTTTTAAACTTGGCTTATTTATATCACAAGATGTGCCGACAATCTCTTCTATTTTTTTTTGATTGAAAAAATAAAAAACATTTTTTCAACTTTGGCCATTTTATGTAACTTTTTAATGAATTTTTTTTTTTTTTTTTCAATCAAAACAAAAAAAAAATAGAAGCGATTGTCGGCACATCTTATTAGCGGGGCTTATTGCAGAATTGGAGTTAAAAAAAATAAAAATAAAAATATCTAGGCTTTTAAAAATTTGTTTATTTTTTTTTTCGAAAACTACATTTAAAAAAAAAAATAAAAAAAAAAATGATCCCAATCGAAGGTGAGGTAAAATTTGTGTCGATTTGGCATGAAATGCCCCATATGTGACAAAAATTAAAAAAAATCAATTAATATCAGAAAATTACTACTATGCGATAGTAAAATTAAAAATCTCCATTTTCCTGTGGCAGGACTAGTTTCTGAGATATCGGTGAAAATATGGAAATAAAATTTTTGCAAAACACTACTTTATAGAGGTACGTATTTTTTATTTTTTCGATTTAATCTGTTGAAGTCCACATTTTACTAATTCCCATAACATTGTTTGCCTTTATATCTATAAGTATCTTCAGTAGTTTGGACACTCTGCCGAAAACAATCTCTACTAGGTCGCTTCAAAAGTGTAAAATTACTGTAACACTGTTTATAAAAACTTACAAGTATTACTTAATTAAATAACTAAAATTATTGCTCCAAATGTATATAGTCGGCATGACATTTTCCATCATATTCATAGTGATAGTCTTTCTTTCGGCAAGCGCACATATTCGGTAAGTAGCAAAATCCATATTGGCCACAATCTCTAAAAAAAAGGAAAATTGAAAAAAGTGTTTAAGATATTTACTGAGTTCCTAATGAAATGCCGCTTATTTCTTACCTCGGATTGGGGGTAATAAGCGATAGTCGTTAAGGTACATATTTGTACACAAAATATTATAATTTTTTTTTTTTCAAATTCTACCCTTCACCAGTTGGTTGTTCAATTTTTCAATTGATAGCAAATTCTCTTCAACAAAAGGATAATGAACGCGAGTGGAGCAATGTTTACAAACTGATTTTAATTTCTATTGAGTAGCTCCTTTTATACTAATTTCGTCCCATCTATGAATGTTGTTGTTGCAGTATTCTATTTCTATCTTTATATTTTTAAATTATAAAGCACCAAGAAACCGAAAATTGTCCGTTGGTCTTATTTCAATAAGTAGTCGATCGATGTACAAGATTGAATTCATTTTGTTATTGTTTTTGTTGCATTTCTCGTGCAAATAGTTTAGTTGTCTGCGTTTAACATATGTTGTGCGTTTAAGTTCACATCTGGTTTAAAGATGTTTGTGGTGCATACCTACATTAGAGTGACTGAAAACACACCGAAGAAGTGAAACTTCCATATCACACACCCATTTTTTGAGATATTGGAATCGAATGTGAACATTTTTTTTAAAGATTTACGATATTTACAAAAAAAGGTCATCTCAAATAATTTTTAGGATGGTGTTTCATTTTCGAAGATGAAAAAGTTCTTAAAAACGATATTTAAAAAATCATTTTAGATATTGAATGGCATATGAAAAAATTTCTTACTTACGATATTTAAAAATAATTCCATTTCATACAATTTTTGAAACAAACATCAAAAAGGATATATAAATTTTTTAAACAAAACTTGTTTCTTAAAGCTTTTATTTTAATTAAAGAGATATTAAGATATTGAGATGAAGTATGGTACAAAATTTGTTTTAAGAACTACGATATTTAGAAGAAACAAAACCCATTTCCTGTAGTTTTTGAGATAAAAAAAAAAAAAACTAATGGCGGCGATACAAACAGGTTATCATAACCTCTAACGAGATTTTTAGCCGAGCTTCTCCTTCCAACTTGTGGTGTGTTGCTTTTGAGTTTACGATATCGAAAGTGGGCGTCGTTGGAGGAGGATTTTATACATTTTCATCGGGTATACTCCCAACGAGACTAGTATGCTTTGTGCCAAATTTCATCGTACTATCGCGATAAGTTCAAAAGCTACGACCAGTCGAATTTTCAAAAATGCTCACTTTAAACAATTTATGGAAAAATCATAAGAGAATGACCAGGGGGACTCACCTATAAAATTATATCATTTTAGCCCTTTCAGATACCGAAATATGTCAATTTATATGATTTTCGATATCGAAAAAGGGGGCGTGGTTATCATCCGATTTCGCCCATTTTCAATAGTAACCTACCTTGGCCAGAAAGTAACCTGTAATTTCATGCAAGTATCTCAATTTTTACTCAAGTTATCGTGTACACGGACAGACGGACAGACATGCCTTAATGAAGTCCTCTTTTCAACCTATGAACTTTCATATATGGAGTTCTATATCTATCTCGATTATTTTGTGCCGTTACGTAGTACCGTTATGTGGACAAAATTATAATACCCTTGTTATTTCATTCAGACTCAGAAGTTGCAATTTCGGGGCACTATAAAGTAGCGATGCAAAAAAAAAAAATGAAATGCAAGTGCCTGCTGTGGGATGTGAGTTTCATATTGAAGGATTGAAATATACCAATGATCAAAAAAAATCTTAATGAACTAGCTAAGGGGATGGAACGAACTACAACTGCTCCCAGTAGGTATGCTGGCTCTAGGTAACAATCACTTCAATCTCTTCTTACTTCACCTATTTAATGATAAGAAATTATACTCACTGTGTACACACTGGAGCACATAATTGATCAAATATTGTGGCATTTTGGACAGCGTATCCCTGTGCGCATCTGCATTCCCCATTTGCCGTACATGTGCCATACAAACAACGACTAAAATGAAAATTGCATGCAAAGTAATATTACAACTTTTCGCCATAGAATTTAAACAAAGTCACTCACCCAAAACATCGATCACTAAAAATATTATATTCACTGCAGCGACGCGCAATCGCATCAAAATAATAACCCTTGCGATTGCATAGACAAAGATCCGGAGTTGCACAGAAACCACCAGCACTTTGGCAACCGGGCAAGCATTCAGCAGCGCATACCAATGACTCCTGCACGAATATGGCTTGATATGAATCGGCACAGGGGCAAACGCCATCCTCAAAGCAACGACCATCCATGCAACGTATGGGACAACGCGAAACGCAGTACTGCGTATTGACGATCAACATTTCATAATTAGAACAGGGTGGACGCGGTGGATGCCAATGGCGTGAACGGAGCAAACGCAATGGTTGGTGTGATCGAGCGGCGCGTAGTACCGTAGGTTGGGTGGTAAATAGTAGAAAGAAGCACAACAAAAGTGTAATAGCTGAAGTGGTAAATTGTGCAGTGGAACTTGCTGATCTTGTTATGGATAACATGTTGCAGAAGTTGGATGCGCGGTTGGTAGATTAAAAATAAATTAAAGTTGTGAGAGATGCGTGTTAAACAGCGATCGGTGGCGAAGTGAACAGGCGCAAGAGTTCAGCGATTAAGTTTTCGTGCAAAGAGATTGGGGTCGAGTGATTGATTGCAGTGATAGTGAAAGTGCTGCTGGTGATATGTAATTATCGCATTTTTGATTGTGTACTTAAGTGATTTGCGCATGCGCATGATAAACTGACGCATATTACGCAATGTGCTGCCACAACACAATTTTTGTAAATAAAAATGTATTTAGCTTATTCATTGAGTGGGAGACGTGCTAACTATTTTTGGACACAAGACGTATCATCTAGGCAGAAGAGACGTCCCTCGTTTCATGAAGACCACTCACTTCTAAAGGCCTACAGCTCTTTGAAACTATTGTTCTAATCTTGGCTTTCGTTATTTATTGACGCTTAACCGCCTAGGCGATTTTGGGCGTTTCGTATCATTCATTTTTAGTGGTAACTGACGTCAATTGGAAACCCCAAGGGAGTTCAAGTCATCCTCCACTTGTTGTTTCCATCTAAGTCGGGGCCTTCCCTCGATAGCGTTTCAGTCGTCTTATAACAGTTTTATAGGATAAGTTTTGGTTGACTGAACTCAACTGACGCTAGAATATCACCGACAATAACAACTACATCTTCTGAGTGATCCTTTTCCCTTCTGGCTATTTTTACGGATGCCCCGTTGTAAGTAGTTTTTCTTAAGATTGTAGTGTTCCGTTTATATATAAAGTTATTTTACAATCACTGCATTGTGCTAAATCTCCACTTTTGTTGAAATATTTCCAAATTGATAATTTTGGTTTAATTTTTTAAAATGTCAAAATTACAGCAGCGGTTAGCAAACGAAAAAGAGTTACCAGATTTTGTGCTTGAATACAGAGCTGCCAGGTGAACTTGATAAAAAGTACCAGATATAATTAAAAGAGCCCGATTTTTAAGTGTCGATACCGAAGTACTGCCCAACACTACTAAGTAATTTCGAGTTGGGTCTTAACTCCGCTACTACTGGGTATAAAAATAAATTTCAAAATGCTCAAAAATTATTTCTTTGATCCACGCAGGGTAAACTGAAAATAATGTTAATAAAAATAACATATGCATGAAAAGAGGTACATTTTTCGAAAAATAGTCGATAACTTTGTATGTATGTATTACAAAATGATGCAATAATCAAATGTGTAAAATCTTTGTAAATACAAAGCGGAAAAATCAAAACAGAAATAGGCGTAGCACGACATAAAGTACTTTGGCGATAGTGATTTGCGGAATTGAATAACCGGATCCGAAGAACCGAATACTTTCAAGAAGTGAAAGGGTGTGTTTAAACAAGCAAAGTTTTATTAGACCCAAACCTATTCGCCGATTGGCACAATCCGATAGCAAAATTCATGGGATCGTTCAAAGCGAAAAATGCACCCTAAAGGGTCGAATACATAAAGCTTTGTTAACCTCGCCTGACATTTGCTACCTCAAAACTTTGCGTCCAACTTCAGAGGTATGCTACAATGAACGCCTCGACGTTTCTCTTTTATACATTTGTTTTCGTTATTTTTTTCTTTGCATATAGAAAAAATGAATTAATTATTATTTCCTCCAACTTTTTATTCTTTAATTAAAGCAAAATCATCAACATCTGATTGTCAAACAAGCAAAGCAAGCAAAATTTGAGAGTTTGCCAAATTTCAACCTTGCTTCAACTTTGAGGTTTCCCATTTGCCTTGTTTCGTTGAAATTCGTATATTGAAATTATCTGTCAAAGCAAAAGTCCGAGGTAAAGTTGAAATAAAGTTTTATGTAATCGACCCTTTAGTAGTCCGGTCAAAATGGACATATAATTAGTGGTGAAATAACAACAATTTCTACTGAGCGAAATTTTGGTAGAGAGCTTAGGTTCACCGTCAGAAAGAAAAATTGAAAAGTTCCCATCGATCAAAAAAAGTTATTCGGGGTCAAAGGTCAAATTGTTAGGGTTTTTGAACTTTACTCGCAAACGGTAAGTTTGTTCGAAAAACTACTTCAGACCAAGTTATAGACTTTGAATTTCTCTTTTTAAATTATATGAAAATATATGCAACGTATAGACTTTTCAGGATTTTACTACAAAACTTTTTCTATTTTCATAAAGATATAATTTTACAAACACGATATCTCAGAACTGATTACTCTTAGCGAAAAAATACTGGGGCCATATTTGAGAATTTCCAGGTCTACAACTTGGTTTCAGCAAATTTTTGGGAAAAACTTACCTTTTTCGAGAAAAGTCCAAAAAACATAAGACTTTGACGTTTGACCCCGAATAACTCTTTTACCACACATGGGTTCGATTGGGACTTTTGAAGTCTAGACCAGACTATGGAACAATATAGAAGGCAGAGAAAAAATATTGTAAAAGTGTCAGACCTTCATATAAACTTGCAGAGGTCTATATTTCTAGAACAGATTTTCAAGATTTATCTTATTTATGCTTTGAATCTGCCAACATTTTGAGGAACAGTTTCTTAGCTGCATATACATAGTTTTGTAGGAAATTCCTTTCCCTGTAATAAAGTAATAAAACTATAGAGCAGCAAAGCTCCAGCCTAACAGGTCGAATACCCGGTATTGTTTGAAACCGGACTTGATAGAAGCGATTCACACATTTTTCGAAACCGCACATCACAAAACCCTATATAAACCCATCAGTTACTTATACAAACAATAAGCTTATCTTTGCATTTGTGATTTGAATACTTAACCCGAATGTCTTCAACGCTGCATAAATAAGCTTAAAGTGAAGATGGAGGTCGAATTGTGGACGAGAAAGGGGAGTGTTTCCGAGAATCAATGCTGTTAAGCCGCATTCTATTATGGGCTCATGACAGCCTTGAAGTATGACTAGAATATTCAAAGCAAAACAGAGAATAGACAAAAATCGACACAAAAATAAATGAAATGAATCAGACGTAACCACAGACGCAGCAGCACAGTCGCAACCACAAAATTAATATCAAGTGCATTTGTTACATATACATACATATGTACGTAGGTATTTTTGTACAGTTTACATAGATATGTATTACAAGAAAAATATATGTATGCATGTTACATATTTTGTACCAGGGGCGGATCCACGGGGGTGCTTTTCAGGTTCAAACCCTCCCCTTCCGGATCCAAAAAGTCATATTTTTCACAGAAATACAGCAAAAAATATAACACAAAAATATAGTAGAAACTGAATAAAAATTTAGTAAAAATTACACAAAAATAATGTAAAAAATGACCCATAAATATAGTAAAAATTACACAAAAAAATTGTGAAATTACACAAAAAATATAGTAAAAATTACAAAAAAATATAGTAAAATTTTAAAAAAAGTACACAAAAATATAGTAAACAAGTAAGGAAGTCTAAGTTCGGGTGAAACCGAACATTACATACCCAGCTGTGCACATAAAGTGGGCGTGATCGTTCACCGATTTTTCTTATTTTCTGTGGTAGTACTCTACATAAACATAACATGCCTGGTACCTAGTTTCGTAAATCTATCTCACACCGTTCTGAAGTTGTTAGCAGTCGAATTTAAAAATTGCTTGACTCATAAGTGGGCGGTGCCACGCCCACTTTCCAAAATTTTGAAAAAATTATGTAAAGAATATGAAAGTTGATGTATGTACCAAATTATATTATTATAGCGAAATCAGTTAATTAGATATGGACTTTTCAATATTTCCACCTCCTTTCAATATAACTTTTATGAAAAAGTAGGCGTGGTCGCGAAGCGATTTCGTTTATTTTCTATAGCTGAATTTACCACAACAATAGTATGTCCTCTACGAAATTTCGTTATACTAGCATAAACTGTTCTGAAGTTATTAAGAGTCAAAATTTTAAAATTTCTTCAAATATACGTGGGCGGTACCACGCCCCCTTTTCAAAAATTTTTATAAAATCGGCCTTAGAACATCTAAATCAATACATATTGCAAATTTTATCATTGTAGCTGCTTCTAATATTGAATTAACCCATTTTATACGTTTTTCGAAATTTTCGATATCGAAAAAGGGGCGTGGTTATGGTCCGATTTTACCCATTTTCAATAGCAATCTATTCTGAACCCAAATAAGTACGCATGCCAAATTTGGTGAAGATATCTCATTATTTGCTCAAGTTATCGTGTTAACGGACAGATGGACGGACGGACGGACGGACGGACGGACGGACGGACATGGCTCAATCAAATTTTTTTTCGATCCTGATCATATTGATATATGGAAGTCTATATCTATCTCGATTCCTTTATACCTGTACAACCAACCGTTATCCTAACAAAGTTATAATACCCTGTGTACAAGTACAGCTGGGTATAAAAATACACAGAAATATAGTAAAAATACACAAAAATAGTGAAATTGCACAAAAAATATAGTAAAAGTTATGCAAAAATATAGCAAAACTTTAACAAAAATAAAGTAAAAGTTACACAAAAATATAGTAAAAATTTAACAAAAATGTAGTAAAAATTTAACAAAAACATAGTAAAAGTTACACAAAAATATAGTAAAAGTTGAAAATTTCGCAAAAATAAAGTAAAAATGGCCCATAAATATAGTAAAAATTACAAAAAAAGATAATAAAATTACACAGAAAATATAGTAAAAATTACAAAGAAACTATAGTAAAAGTTACGTGATACCTTGACTTTGACATTTCCCGTACCAACAAATGTAGGTATATATATATATATATTTTTGAAAAACAACCCTAAAAGGCGAGTTTTAGAAACTGTGAATGAAAAATATACTCAAAAAAAAATTTAGCGCCCCTTCCTAAAATCCTGGATCCGCCACTGTGTGGTACATATGTAAGGGTTTTGGATGATAATAGCTTTAGTACTCATCCGTATTAAAAATTAGCTCAAGCGACAAGCATGTTTTAGCAAATATACTGTAAAGGGGGGTCTTAAGACCCCAAGAACAGTTTTGTACCTAAATTTGTGTCCTTCGAGCACAAAGAATTCGTGATTGGCCCTTTCTGAACGTCGAAGAAGCTTCAACAATGTTTTGCCAGTGGCCATCGAAAACTACTTTGTGGCAGGATTGTCATAGATGAATGGGGAGCTGCGGGGATTTAGAGATTTTTGTTGCTGTAGCGACAAAAAAAAACTCTCCTTAGCTTTTGGGGAGTTTCGTCAGATACGGTCCATTGCCGGTTATGTGCCCAGCACCAGCATGGTTGTACTAGGCCGACTGTCGCGGGAGTGGTTTGGTATGACCAGTGAAAACTATAAGATCATCTCCACCCCCTCCTTCATAGATCAACCATCAAGTTGAAGATAATTACTTTTTGTGGGTTTTAGTCTCGTCTTACCTTCCTCGGGAATACCTACTCGGATCCCCTAACCCGCAGGGGTGCCCTTCTCTGGCTCATAGTCGTTAATGCCTTGATCCAGGAACTTGACCGCAAGGGCCGTCAAAGGGTAGCTTTTGCTGATGACCTGGTACCTGGGTATTGTGACAAAGTGGTCCGAAACTTGTGAACAGGCTGTCCATCGATCTCTTTTGCAGAGCTGATCCCCTACTCATTTTTCACAGTAGCTCCACCAGAGTCATCACATAATAGCAAGAGCGCATCTGCATCCAAACCAACACACATTATTCGCAAAAGATTAGGAGTCACACTGTCTTTCAAAAGCAACCCATTGAACAGAAAAAAACTAAGCGCTGAGTTGAAGCTGAGCAAATGTGTGCGTCTGGATTTAATTATCAGTACAACCATTGTAGACTTGTTGGTGCTTACAACTCTCATATGTGGGAACGACCAAAGGAAGCACTCGCAATTAAAATGAAATAAAATATTGAATGCAATCAAGCAAATGAAAATAAAAAAGTTCCAAAAAAAAATCTGAAAATGCAATTCAAAGAAGAGAAGAATGCATTGTCTTCGAATTGCCAACGTTGGAGTTCCCCTGCCAGGTTCAATTAAGTACATTACTTTACGGATAACACTGGACGCAAGCTGTTTGTAAGCAGTGAGTTTGGGTGAGAGCGCGGGAAAATGTTGTCAGGGAAATTGCAATGAGTGGAAACGGTGGCGCATTTTAAGCAGCTGTTGATGGGCATCGGTGTTGCGTGTGTGTGGCTACCATGTGGAGCTCAAGCAACATGCCGTCGACAGACAAGCGGACGAGCCAGTCAAGCAGTCAGCAAGGCAACCATTCAGCCGGTTAGGGCAACGAGCCACCAGCACTCAGCTGTATACATGTTTGCATTTTTTTTTCGTACGCACATATACCTACCCTCCCCTAACCGCCCACTAATACCTTAGCGCTGGGGTAAACCGATCGCGTAGCTAAGCTCCAAACTGGCAGTGTTGTGCGGACGAAGTGCTGTGGGGCAGCATGCCGGGGTATGAACTGGATTTTGCTTTCGCGTTGTAATCGTCGTGTGCATTGCTCATTCAACAGTTGATATTGTTGCTTGTTGCAGGCGGGCGTTGGCGCTGTAGACGGGGTGGTTGATTGGCTGGCCGGCTGTTTGTTTCTATACGAACAAATGTTCTGCCAAGCTGAAAGTTCGCGGCCACCACACCACACACACACACACCAGATTGCGTGAGTTAACGACGCCGCTGCGCCACCAAAGCGCAAACAATTTTAGTTGGCTTTTTCAGTCTTCACCTAGCCCTCGTTGTGGCAGCAACACAATTTTTATATCGGTTCGTTGGTGTGGAGTGAGTTCAATTGAAGATTCGCGCGTTGGCGTTGCAGTGTTCCCGCATTGCTTGTTCTTATTATTGTTCGATGATTTGTTTTTTGTTGTGGTGTGGAAGCTGGTTGGCTGACTGAGACGCTTTTTGTAGTTGGAGCAACAAAGACTTGCTCCAAATCGTGCGATCGGCTGCGAATGTTGGTTAACAATTTTGTGAAGGTGTGAAGCGGAACGAATATTGAGGAAAACGTTAAAAAAAACGATTGTATACTGCGTGTGAATATAAAAGCCAAAAACTTTATTGAAGGTCCAAGAGATGCGATTGGATCCAGTGTGCCAAAAAGCTTTGTTACCATTGATTAAAGGAAGTGTAAGTTAAATCTTTAGATCATGCCCATTGAAATACGTCTGTCCTATCATTAGTTTTAAAAAGTATTTAAAGCAAGAATTTTAATAGATGACCAAAGCTTGCGAACTTACTAACTAATCAACAGGCTTGAAAAAAGACTGACAATAAATTGAACGACCATATCAATTTGATCTAGAGGTTCTCGAAGATTGTATTTTCTAGAAGTTAAATGTTTCTACGGCATTTTGTGACTTGGGTCTCCGGATGATTACATCCGTTCCGTATTGGACCCAAAAATCAAGTAACAATCCATATACACTGTACGAATGACAACAGATATATATATTTATAATCCGCAGGATCGCAATCTTATTCACTTATTTCGACTGAGATGGATAAAACAGTCAGGGGATGACTTAAACTCCCTTTGTATTTCTAAATAAGTGCATATAAAAAAAAATTATGTAAAATCAAGAGCCGTTCCACGCTAAGCTAGGTGTTCGTCGGAATCGTTGCTTTGCAGAATCGCTTGTTCCTATCGCTATCCGAAGAGGTAGACCACCACTCGGATGGAAGGATCAAGTGTAGACCGATTTGAGATCCCATGTTGTAGGCAAGTAGTGCTAGTTGGTAGAACTATATAAATTTCGGTGAAGTGTAATTTATTTTACTGAGGGGAACAGTTGGGTATAAAATGTTTGCTTCAGTCGAGCTTCGGAATCGTTGCTAGTTTTTTTATTGGAAGTTTTATTCCCCATTAGAATTTATGTGGTAAGTAACAATGACTTCAATTGTCCCTCCCATTCATTGGCATAGTGTACTTACGTTTGTATTAGGCTGCGCCAATTTTTTTTTGTTTTATGTAAGATTTTATTTTTCAGAACGGCGGAAAGTACTGTGGAAGTTTCGGATCAAAATATGTATTCATTTTTAAAGGACTGATCTTATTTTGCTTAATTTTTCTTTAGGCAGGGCGTTCCCGAATAAACAGGCTTTACCTTAAACAGAAATAGTGTTTCTGCTTTCATCTTCTTACCTTTTTTCTTTGGAATTTTTTTTTTATATCATGGAGACCTCTAGTGGCCAAAGCAACTTTATTTCACCACATTCTTTAAATCACTATGCTGACAATTAGTGTCGGATTCGCAAATTGACCAATTAGTTTCTCAAACACGAACTTCGATTCGTCTCTAACCTAGAAATGCATATATCACCGGTCGCACCCTAATGTTCATACATTTACTTAACAATTTATTTGTACGCGTTTATTACTTTCCTTGTTTGACTGTCTTTTATGTCGGTTTACTTAGTTTTATTTGTTTGCTTGTTTGAAATGGCAGTCAGCAGAAGCGGCCGCACCCCAAAAATAAAGCGTTAAATTGATATGAGTATGAACATAGACATGTACACATGTACCTACATACATACATACCATCCAAACATATTAAGTACTCCCTTTTTTGTTCCCCACTGTAAAGAATTCGACGGGACATAAATGCAAACCCACCACATTTTGCTATTTCCTTTCCCATCCACTGAGTTTACTATTCATTCAACGCATTAGCCTAACCACCACCCGCGCCTTCGCATACTCGGTTATGGGAGTTTGGCGACCTCGAATGCCTTAACGTCCCAACGCTAGCCATTCAAACAGTCGATGTGTCCGATGGCGTCACTGGATGAATACGAAATGAATTGTTTTTGTTATCACTGTATTGTCATTAATATTAATTATTGAGTTTTTGTTAAGCTTTGATAAAGTTTATCTCTAATTCCATCATCTTACTAAGAGAAAGCTTTAAAAACACATGGAACTCTGTTTTTTTTTTTGTTATCGCTAACGCCCAAGATTGTACCTCAAAAATAAACATTACAAAACCCTTCTTCCCCTTTAAACATCATGCATGATGCTTTGAGCTCCCAAGCGCCATACTCCAAACCCTCTTCTTCCATATAGCATCGCCTGTCAATCTTACTTCCTCATTTTACACATCTGCCAAAATACAATCATCCAATTATGAGCGACAGACCGATCAACTTGCCACATACCATCGCACGGCCCACTAAATAACATACCACATGCTCTAATAACAACAACAACAACAACACCAAACAACTACTCAAATTATTATGCAGCAATATTAGACGCATGTAAAACAACTGTTGATGACACGATAACTTCAGACGCCGCTTTGACGCCGTTGCCCTCATAGAATCTATTGCTTGCGACCACAGCCGCCTTATGGTTCTGCGCCACATTAATGATGCGCTTATATTCATGACGGCAATGCTTTACGAAACTCTAAACAAATTAAATATTATCAAAAAAAAACCCAAAGACAGACGAGCAAGGCTGACGCTTCAACAACGTAATCATTAGATGGACGCCCATCTTTGCATAACCAAACAATCGGCTTGATTGCAATGCGGATGACGCGAGTGAGTCTGCTCAAACTCATTTTAAGGGGTTCATGTTACCACAAAGTCATTGCACAGTGTTTTGGAGGAAAGTAATAATTTATTTTGTCCCCAATATCCCCAACAGGTCTTGTCTTTGGAACTAACATATATTGGCAATGTTATAGTGAGCAGCTCTATACTTACTTATTTTAAATGGTCTAACATAGCTCACCAGACGTTTCTTCGTTGGACCAACTGGAGACTACGCGGAATCGCAAAACGGTCTCCACTTGGTCCTTACATTGGAGTGGTGGTCTCCTTCTTCCTGCAAAGCCGCTGAGCTATGTCTAATCTTCCTTATCGCTAACGCCATACCCATAACGCTAATCAGCTGTTACAACCAAACTTATGGAAATCAAAGTAATCGATTATACTTGCCATAATATAGCGCTAACGTTAAACCCGTTTGACTGATTTCCAAGGGGTGGTTGGAACAGCTGATTAGCGTTAGCGATAAGGAAGATTAATTCTGCCTTAAAGCTCATCGTTTCATCTTATTCGGTACTCGCCGTCGCCATCGTGTAGTGGTACTCCCAGAGCCGCCTTATCAGATGCTGTCAATGCCCATTTTTCTACGACATATAGCAGGACAGGTGCGATAAGTGACTTGTAGAGTGTTGTTTTTCTTCCTATTCCAGCAAGACAAGTTTAAACAACTGTATATGCCTCCCTAAATTGACAAGCGATCCGCCAGGAATACGTCTGGTGATCCCATAGTTATTGCATTTCATTTTCTTTGCATCAGCACTTTTCTTTGAAGTGTTCCCGTATAGCACTTAGCGTCTAGAATAAATTATTATTTATTAAACAGAAATTATCACTTTTATATAATTAATTAAAAAATAATAATTTTAACACTTTATATTGCATAGATACAAATTACTTATCTTGCGAAATTCGATCAGCTGCCATACATTTAGAAATTATTTTTATACATTTTCAAAAAGTTGCTACAGAAAACTGCTTTCACTCTTCAAAACGAACTACGTAGTTAGTTTCAAAACTTATAGCAACTATCATATGAATCTTGTCCACTGTGCGGTCATTAAAGTTTGGTCCATCGACATCAATTGCTTTTTGCAGCAGCTATTTCGACTCCAGCACAATGTAATTGAATTTGAACCGTTGGATGCCTCGAGATCTTAACGTTATTTACAGTTAGATGAGCATACATACCACATGCATATAAATCTTATATTAGAACACAACGGCTGTATCTGTTGCAATTTGTTTATGGCTTCCGCATTTGGAGCCCATCATCATTATCACTTAAACTTCAATTATAATGACTAGCGGAGTTAGCCGAAGGGGCTGAAAAAAACTAACAAAAACTGAAAAAAAAAAATGAAAATAATTACATACAAAGTACAGAGTTCTGTATGTAAACCTAGAAGCGTTTTGTTGTTTACACGCAGTGGGCGGAAATGCTTAGCAGAAGCTTTTTTCGTGTTACAACCATATGCCGGCTGCCAACCGTTACACTCAACTACATATGTCTGTTGAAGTGAGTGTGCACTTTTGTGAAGTTTGTTTTTTAATTAATTGTGCCGTTAATTGTTGGCTTGACGCATTGAGCGTGTCTGGCGTAAATATGTGGTCATGCCGTCTACAGAGAAATTTCGATAAAAAAATCATTCTGTCAGCTTGTTTTACATTTAAATTACTTTCACGCTCCCCACACGTCAAATCACGTAAATCAACTGGAATATGTAGCTAAAGTCATTACCATCATAGGCGTTTGTTGCCGCTGTCAGTCCTCCTTAAAAACTAACTCCGCGTTGTACTCGATGCCCCATTGATCTATGCGTGGTGGGGGCGCCTCTTTTGTATGCATGCGTACCCATTTACAGTTCATTGTGCCGCCGACGCATTGCGTTTTCAAAGCGCTTAGTATGTGTCATATACTTAATTATGGAATTTGGCGTTGTCAAAATTTCGGGTGTTAGTTCTAGTATGGCACGTCGATATATCCACACTGTTCCATTTTTTCTGCGAGTGACTGTATGTATCTTGGGTGTTGCCACTTGGTGTGGGTTGCAGGGTAGCCACCTATCTATTTTTTTTTTTTAATTTATGGAGCAACATATGCCCATATGTGTATCAAATGAAAGGTATTTTCAACCGTATTCCAAATATGACAATTTCAAGCAGGGTAACCCCTAGAGTTGCCACCTGACCGCGTTTTATTTATTTTACCTTATGTATATTTGTATATCCAGACTATCTCGAGAACCGCTTGACCGATTTGGATGAAATTTTGAATATAGATAGTATGATTAATTCTAAGACTATCCATTTGAGGGTTGCCACTTGGGGGGTGTACAGGGTTGCCACCTATCTCAATTTTTTTTAAATTATGCAGTTAGATATATCAATATCGGTAGCAAATGAAAGGTATTTTCGCCGGCATACCAACTAAATTATTTTCAAGTAGGGTAGCCGTCCAAGGTTACCATTTTACCGTATTGTATTTGTATTGTATATTTTTGGGATCATGTTTGGATTCTTTTAGGATCATTTTGAGATCATTTAGGGGTCACTTTGGAATAATTTTGGACATATTTTGAGATCAATTTTGGATTAATTTGGGACAATTTTGGGGCAGTTTTCGGATCATTTTGGGATCATTTTGGGATAATTTTTGGGTCATTTTGGGAAATTTTGAGGATGTTTTTGGGATCGGTGCTATCAATTTAGTTCTAACTTTACTTACCCAAAATGACCCAAAAATAATCCCAAAATAATCCTAAAATGATCCCAAAAAGACCCTTAAATGTTCCAAAAATGATACGAAATTGAACCCAAAACCCAAAAATTATCTCAAAATGACCGCAAAATGATCCAAAAATGATTCCCAAATGACCCCAAAAACACCCTTAAATGTACCCTAATTAATTCCGTAATTTCGGAACATTCAAGGGTCTTTTAGGATTATTTTGGGTAAGTAAAGTTAGCACTAAATTGATAGTACCGAGCAAGCTTGGTCACCCAGGTACTGTACTTACATATGTATGTGGGTACGGGCACATTTTTAATTCTTTCAGACTATTATTGTAGTTGAATTAACTATTAGGGTTTTTGTAAATTAGCTGCGGGATAGCCAATGAAATGTGTGGCATGAATGAAAGATAAAAAAATGCGTAGCAATAAAAAAAACAGAGAACACAGGAGTGCCAACTAGTCAGACACATTCAAAGCAATGAGCTCGTGAAGTGCCGGCAGTAGAAGTGAAATGTTTTACATATCTACGTTTTACGTTAATATGCAAATTAATAGGATAAGTCATGTTATTGACTGAAATCGGACAAATTGTAAACTGAATACTAAGTAATGCGCCCACAAATGAACGGAAATTGAAAATAAACACCATTTACAAAAGTTCAATAAGAGATTTATTGCATAGTCAGATTTGAAAAATGAGCGTTATAGAGCAATGAATGAAAATTAATGAAAAAAGTAGAGATTATAAAATGCCTTTTGTTTAATACCCATATATGTATGTATTTACATAGCTATAACTAATTTAAAAAAAACAAGTAAGGAAGTCTAAGTTCGGGTGAAACCGAACATTACATACCCAGCTGTGCACATAAAGTGGGCGTGATCGTTCACCGATTTTTTTTATTTTCTGTGGTAGTACTCTACATAAACATAACATGCCTGGTACCTAGTTTCGTAAATCTATCTCACACCGTTCTGAAGTTGTTAGCAGTCGAATTTAAAAATTGCTTGACTCATAAGTGGGCGGTGCCACGCCCACTTTCCAAAATTTTGAAAAAATTATGTAAAGAATATGAAAGTTGATGTATGTACCAAATTATATTATTATAGCGAAATCAGTTAATTAGATATGGACTTTTCAATATTTGCACCTCCTTTCAATATAACTTTTATGAAAAAGTAGGCGTGGTCGCGAAGCGATTTCGTTTATTTTCTATAGCTGAATTTACCACAACAATAGTATGTTCTCTACGAAATTTCGTTATACTAACATAAACTGTTCTGAAGTTATTAAGAGTCAAAATTTTAAAATTTCTTCAAATATACGTGGGCGGAACCACGCCCCCTTTTCAAAAATTTTTATAAAATCGGCCTTAGAACATCTAAATCAATACATATTGCAAATTTTATCATTGTAGCTGCTTCTAATATTGAATTAACCCATTTTATACGTTTTTCGAAATTTTCGATATCGAAAAAGAGCGTGGTTATGGTCCGAATTTACCCATTTTCAATAGCAATCTATTCTGAACCCAAATAAGTACGCATGCCAAATTTGGTGAAGATATCTCATTATTTGCTCAAGTTATCGTGTTAACGGACAGACGGACGGACGGACGGACGGACAGACGGACGGACATGGCTCAATCAAATTTTTTTTCGATCCTGCTCATAATGATATATGGAAGTCTATATCTATCTCGATTCCTTTATACCTGTACAACCAACCGTTATCCTAACAAAGTTATAATAATACCCTGTGTACAAGTACAGCTAGGTATAAAAAATCAGAAGGGTGGCAACACGTAGGTAGAAGTTTGGCTAATATAAAGACCGCATGCGGTAAGCAAAAGAACCCAATACAACTGAACAATGACGTAATTTTGGCTGTTCATCAATTTGCAGTGATTTTTATACCCGGCGTACTACAAAGTAAAAAGAAAAATCTAAATTTAATACCAATTTGGTGTTTATATATAACAACGGCGAAAAGTATTAAATTCATACCATTTTCCGTTTAATTGAGAGAGAGAGAGAGCGAGATGTCCAGATAACGGTACTACGTAACGGCACAAAAAAATCGAGATAGATATAGAGTTTCATATATGAAAGTTCTTAGGTTGGAAAAAAAAGTTCATTAAGACATGTCCGTCCATCTGTCCGTCCGCCCGTCTGTCCGCGTACACGATAACTTGATTAAAAATGGCGATATTTGCATGAAATTTTGTATACAGGTTACTTTCTGTCCAAAGTAGATTGCTATTGAAAATGGACGAAATCGGATGATAATCACGCCCCCTTTTTCGATATCGAAAATCACATAAATTGACATAACTTGAGTAAAAATTGGGAAATTTGGTACACAGGTTACTTTCTGGTCAAGATACTACTATTGCTACTGAAAATGGGCGAAATCGGATGATAACCACGCCCCCTTTTTCGGGAGGCATTTTTGAAAATTCGACTGGTCGTAACTTTTAAACTGATTACGGTAAATCGATGAAATTTGGCGCAAAGCATACTAGTATCGTTGGGAGTATACCTGATGAAACTGGATAAAATCGCCCTCCAACCACGTCCGCTTTCGATATCGAAAAATGACCTAATTCGGTAAGATAAATAGCTAAAATAGTATAAACTTTTAGGTAAATCCTCCTGGGGCTTATATCATTGTTATCCCGTTCTGAAAATTACCGCTGGGTATTTAATAATCGGTTCGCCCGAACTTAGACTTCCTTACTTATTTGTTTTAACTTTTGTTGTGTTGAATTAGTCTTGCTTAATACCTACATACATACAAGCCGCGGGTGATTCCATAACGAAAAGAAAGTGGTATTTATATTCAGCCGCACTTCAGTTTTAATTAATTTAATATCGTCGCTCGCTTGCCAGGGGCATGCATGTGAAAATTTTCCAGATTTGAGTAAATAGGCGCATGTGACTAATCTCTCGCTTCTCTCCGATTCACGAAAATCCAATGCCATTTGCAATGCCATTTTCATGAATATGTAGTTCAATCTCTGAAAAATGTTTCTAAATTTTTAAAATTTTTCGTTAAGCCATTAACAAGAATGTATTGCACTGAACCACAGACACCATGGCGTATACGTAACAATTTTGCTACACATACAGTGCTTTTTTGTTTTGACTTTTGTTTTGTGTTAAATTGATCTTGCTTAATGCCTATATACAAGAATGATATTTTTTGGGCATGTGTCATCGAGAGGCATTCACTTCTTAACTATATCAATTAATTTTTTTTTGCAAAGGACTTCAAGTTTGCAAGTTATGCAGCATATTACAAAATCTGATATTTTGGTCTCCAGCGACCGGTGCGTAATAAGCCGGGTCGATTTCAAATTCACCCAAGTGACAAAGAAATCGTATTTTGGGAACATGGAATGACTCCATATACTACACTAGACTGATTCGAAAAACAAACTAAAATGCTGTACAGTTTCAGACTATCGCGGGAACCGCTTGACCGATTTTGATGCAATTTTGAATATAGATAGTTTGGTTGATTCTAAGACGATCCACTTGGGGGTTGCGACTTGGGGCGGGTTACAGGGTTGCCACCTATCTAATTTTTTTTAATTGTGGAGCATAACATGCCAATATTTCAAGTAGGGTAACCCCTAGAGTTGCCATCTGACCGCGATTTATTTATTTTATCTTATGTATATTTGTATATCCGGACTATTCCGGGAACCGCTTGATCGATTTGGATGAAATTTTGAATATAGATAGTTTGGTTGATTCTTAGACTATCCACTTGGGGGTTGCCACCTGGGACGGTTTACAGGGTTGCCACCTATCTAAATTTTTTTTGTAGCTAAATGTGCTATTATGGGTATCAAATGAAAGGTATTTTCAGCGACATGCCAACTAAAATATTTTCGAGTAGGGTTGCCTCCTTACCGCAGTATATTTGTATATCCGGACTATTTCTGGAACCGCTTTACCGATTTGGATGAAATTTGCCATATAGATAGTATGATTGGTTCTAAGACTATTCACTTGGGGGTGTACAGGGTTGCCACCTATCTCAATTTTTTTAAATTATGGAGTTAGATATGCCAATATGGGTATCAAATGAAAGGTATTTTCGCCGACATACCAAATAAAATATTTTCAAGTAAGGTAAAGTAAGTCGCCCAGGGTTACCATTTTGCCGTATTTTATGATTTTAGGATCATTTTGAGATCATTTAGGGGTCACTTTGGAATAATTTTGGGGTAATTTTCGGATCATTTTGGGTAATTTTAAGAACATTTGAGGGCCTTTTTGTGGTCCTTTTGGGATTATTTTTAGGATTATTTTAAGATCATTTTAGGGTACTTTTATGAGTGTTTTTGCGGTCATTTGGGAATCATTTTTGGATCATTTTAGGGTAATTTTGGGATCATTTTCGGACCATTTTTGGATCGTTTTGGGTTCAATTTCATATCATTTTGGGGTCTTTTTGGGATCGTGTTAGGATTATTTTCGGATTATTTTTGGGATCATTTTGGGCAAGTAAAGTTAGCGCTAAATTGATAGCATCGAGCAAGCTCAGTCACCCAGGTACTATAATATTTATAGCAATTTTTACTCCTGTCTAATATACATATGTTAACATGAATAGTATCAAAAAATGAATACTTGCATTTTTTTTCTTTTTTTTTGCATTTAATGTTTACTCACAAATTTTGTGGAATTCATATTTGGGTCACACACTGGAGAGGATTATAAACAAATGTACAACATACAAGTTTGGTTCTTCTCACACTTTAGTGTTTGGTTGTTCTCCCTTTTACAATTGAATTGATTTGATTTAACGGAAATATTTTGTTTCTTCTCACTCCAGCGTTCAAATGCTTTGAGAACGGTCAGCTTTCAATCGTAAACGGATCGCATAAGCCATAAGTGCTTCGCGGCAAACAAATTTCGGCCAACAATAGAAAATCGCACACATATGCACATACTACATAGACTGAACAAATATGTGTTACATCATCATCACCGGTGGCAGTATTATCTGGTTCGTATTGAGCCTAATCGCCGATATGTTAATAGCCTCAGCGATAGTCACACCCAAATGGCTAATTGGACCAAATCCAACATTTGTTAGTGTTGATGCAAGCACATCGGCGAGACTTGCAGCTTCCTTGCAGCAGTCTAATACTCACGCAGCAGCAGCAGCACAAAATGAGACGCAGCCGGTCCTACCCACAATCTCTTCGCTGCGTTATCCTTCCGTTGGCATTTATACGCGCTGTAAGGTAATGCATAGCTATGGCTATCACTGTGGTCCCTTCGACTTGGATGGCTTTGCCACAGATGAGACGGTTTATCCAGCTGCATGGAAGGCGACAATGTTTTTTATGTCAATGGGTTTTGCAATACATTCGATTACGGTGGCGTTAACGCTTGTGACATGTTGTCGGCAATCGGCGTTTGGCAAGAGCATACACAATATGACGGGTTGCGCGCAGGTGGTGTCAGGTGAGTCATTTTTTATGCATTTTGGTTGAAGTTGATTGCAGCATTAATTAGTGGAAAATTTTGTTTGCAGCATAGATGGGCATTTGCAACTAACAGTGATAATGAAGTAAAAATATTTTTGAAGTTAACTTCTTAGGCGGCGATATGAAGTTTTCATTGAGAGTAAAATTTGAGAAAATGGATGACGATGAAACGGAAGTTATGGCACGGAAATAGAATATGTTGCAGACTTTCAGGCGTAGGCTTTTTTCTTATATCTCGGGAACGGGCATTATAAATAGTATGATTAATTCTAAGATTATATGCGTGGGTGTTGCCACTTGGGGCGGTTCACAGGGTTGCCACCTATCTCAATTTTTTTTAAATATAGAGCAAGATATGCCAATATGGGTATCAAGTGAAAGGTATTTTCGACCGTATTCAAAATATGGAAATCCCAAGCAGGGTTGCCACCTAGGGTTGCCACCTAACCGTAGTTTATTTATTTTTCTCTATATCTCGGGAACTGCTCGACCGATTTGAATAAAGTTTGGCATTATAGATAGTATGATTCATTCTAAGATTATACGCATGGGCGGCGGTTCACAGGGTTGCCACCTATCTCAATATTTTTTTTAAATACTGAGCAGAATATGCCAATATGGGTATCAAATGAAAGGTATTTTCGACCGTATTTCAAATATGTAAATCTCAAGCAGGGTTGCCACCTAGGGTTGCCACCTAACCGCATTTTATTTATTTTTCTCTATATCTCGGGAACCGCTCGACCGATTTGGATAAAGTTTGACATTATAGATAGTATGATTCATTCTAAGATTATATACGTGGGTGTTTCCATTTAAGACTGGTCACAGGGTTGCTTGCTATCTCAATTTTTTTTAAATATTGAGCAATATATGCCAATATGGGTATCAAATGAAAGGTATTTTCGGTCATATTTCAAATATGACAATTTCTAGCAGGGTTGCCCCCAAACCGTATTTTATTTATTTTTCCTTATATCTCGGGAATCGCTTTGCCGTTTTGTAGTAAATTTGGCATTATTAGTAGTATGATTCATTCTAAGACTATATACATGGCGATTGCCACTTGGGGCGGTTCAAAGGGTTGTCCCCTATCTATTTTTTTTTTTAAATATTGAGCAAGATATGCCTATTGGGTATAAAGTGATAGGTATTCGCGACCGTGTTCCAAATATTTAAATTTCAAGCAGGCTTGCCACCTAGTCTTCCTATCTTTCTTCGTACAACTCTCTTTCCTATCTCCCTCCCTTTTGCTCTTCATTGCCCTCTTTCCTTCTACCAAGCCCCTCTTCCTCTATATCCCATTCGTATTGGCCCCTTTTAATTTAGGTCTAATTCTACCCATGTACCAAATTTTAAGGAAAACGCACCATATATAAGATATTTTCGAATGGATCGTTTCCCTCGTCCACTCCCCGGAAGTAAGATAATGTGAATCTAAACCATTCTCGAATACATCTTATTCATATTCCGTTATTTCTGAACTTAAGAGTTAACTTCTTTCACGTGTACTGGCTACACGCGGTGTACCAATAACTCGTGAACGGGTGACGTAGTTTGGATCAAATTTAGCATATATCTAGTACGCTTCATTCATTCTACGACTTTCTGCGTGTTGTCACATCGACCGGCTTACAGGGTTGCCCTTTATCTAAATTTTTTTTTAAATATTAAGCAAGATATGTAAATGTGGGTATCAAATGAAAGGTATTTTCGGCCGTATACCAACGAAGATATTTTCAGGCAGGGTTGCCACCTAATCTGTAAACTTAAAACACAACATTTTGATCGATACAACGAATATAGGAATTATAAAGGCCAATTCTAAACAATTTTTCACGTTGCGGGTTTTCTCGTATAATTCGTGGTCAAAAATATATGAAAAGGTGAAAAGGTTCGCAGTGAAAAATTGTTTAGAATTGCGCTGATAGTTTTTGATAAGTGAATTTTGTCATAATGTTTGAGATTTTTTTTCTAAAAACCCTTTGCAAAATCTTTAAGTTGAAGCTTTGAGCTTTCCAAAACTGTTTACGTAGTGCGATTATCACATCTATAAAACTAATTACAGCCATTTGAAAGTTACTTAATTTTGAGTTACTACTTTCAAAAATGAGTCATTTTCAAATGGCTGTAATTAGTTTTGTAGTGATGATAATCGCACTAAGTAAAAAGTTTTGGAACACATAATAAAAAATAAGAAATTTTTGAATCACCCTAATGCTCATACATGTTTTTGGCAATGCAATTGATCTATAAGTAATTTTGTAATTCATTTAGATTTACTACGTTATTTTTTTTCTATTCCATAGCAATCAGCATTATGTTGGCGCTCTTTCTACATCCATTAGCGTGGGGTGTGCCGCGTGTGCAGCTGTTGTGTGGTGCTGATGCTGAACCATTTTATCCAGCGGGTTGTACAATTGGTAGGCCACAAATTTTGTATAGAAAAATCACCTAAAAAATTTACACTTTTTTCTCACAGGCATTTCCTTCTATTGCGCTGTGGCTGCAGCGTTGCTTTGTTTCATTTGCGCTGGCATAAGTCTGAAGGCGGAATCATCGAATATGCGCACGCGAGTTAAACGGCGCGTTGAAGAGGGCAATCGTTTGGTGTGCATTCCATGATCATTTTTTTATGGTTACAAAACATTTCCGAATTTTTTTATACCTTTTCAAGTTCGAATGCTATACGCTAAGTTAATTTTATGTAAATTGTATTATATATATTTTGATAGTTTAAGTTTTCAATTTCTAGCTTTTTAAGCCTAAGTATTATAAACTGTTATACAAAATCATAGTTAGTTATAAGTTTTTTTTTTGCATTACATTTAATTTATTTATACAATCGAATTTTTAAGTTAAAATATAATTTTTGCTATGAAGTGTATTACTTAATGTGAAATCGATATACATACATAGTTGATTAGAGGTGGTCTTGATATTTGTATGTTTGAACATTCGAAAAAGGCAGTATTCGAATACCAATAATCGAAAAATCGTGTATCGTCGAATATTTGAAGGTGAACGATTGTTCGAACTTTTATCTTTTGACTAAAATACAAGTGTTTTACAAGCCACGCAACGATCGAGTGTTAAAAATATAACAAATAGAGGGAGAGCGGGTGAGAGAGAGAAAGATAGAGGGTAGAGAGAGAAAGAGGGAGAGAGCATTCCTTTTTATAAAAAAGGTGGTCCTTTTTACATGGCAATATTCGAAGAGAGGACCACCTAATCCATCTGGGATACCTCCATTTTTTTGTTTGGTTCTGAGTATTCCATGAAGTAATTTTTCGGAAAGTAGGTATTCTTCTGCAGATGTTCTATGGAGTACACAGAGTTTTTGCAACAGTTCGCTTAAAAACAAAAATTTACTGCAATAATCAAAAAAAGTTTATAAAGATAACACTGTACACTGAAAATCCCACAATGTTTCTCGGTGGTTTCTAATGCTTTTGGGCGTGCTGAATCCGAATATGAAGTCTGATTTTTCGGATCACCCTAGGTTTTCTATCCAGAGGGTGGTTTGTAAAGATATCGGTAGTTTTTTTTTTAACTTAACAGTTCTTCTTTTTGGTTTTTATATTTGGCTTCATACAGACGTTCGATAGTGCAAACAATTGGAGTACAGTGAGTTATTAACAATTTTTTTTTTTTTTTTTTTTAAATTTTAAAAAATAATTTTTTTACTACTACCGAAATCTGAACAAACTACCCTCTGGAGTAAAAACCTAGTGTGACCCGAAAATTCTGACTTCAGATTCGGATACCCAAAAGCTTTAAAAACCGCTGAGAAACCCTCTGGGATGTTTTGGGTGTTGTACAGTGTAATCGAACCAATTCTTCTTAGCCAATTGTGTTCTATGCACGCCAAATACGAAATTTATGTACAGTACAGATAAAAAGAAAGCTAAAGTTTAATTCACATAAGCAGTATGTATTTAATCTTTTCAAGATTACTGATACATCATAATAAATTAAAATAATATAAAATTATTAAATGTATTATAGCTAACTATATAGAAATATATAACACAAAATATAAAGGCTTAATAGAATTCGAGTGCAAGTAGGGTTCAAGGAGAGAAAATGGGGCTCATGCATAAAATTCGAGCATTTGCTCAGACTCGGTTTTTGTTTTAGTAGAAGTCAAGTACTTTGTTTTTGTAATAAAAACAAAGAAGTCACATTTTACTTAAAAATCGAGTCTGAGAAAAAACTCGCCAATGCCTAAGACCCAAAGTATCCATGCTACTTTCCGAATAGATCTCGCAGTTTCTAATAAAACCTTTTTCTTGCTTGCGCGCTTATTGCTTTTAAATAAAGCAAGTATCAAAGTTGTTCCAATTTCTCTTAAACAATAGTAGCACCAAATTGCTCATATTTTAGAGGCATCTACTTCTTTTTACCTTTACCTTTTTTACTTTTACTACCCTCCGCTGTTTCTTTGTTCGTATCACTCGCTGCTTTTGGTATATATACGCCATGCTTGGTAATATTTAGATGCGCAAACAATTTGTTTTTCGATGGAAAATTTGCATGGCAAGTGACGCAAACGTGATTGGTGGTGGCAGTGGAGGAAGACTCATTTGCTTTTGGTTTTTGCTTGGGTGCTGACTTTTTAATTGTTTTAACTTCGTCAACTGCATCATCATCTTCGTCTGTAGAATCAGCCTCAATTTTTTGCTCAGATTTCGCTTGCGGCGGTTTCTTCTGCTGCATCGTTTTGGGTGCCTCGCCTTTTTGTTCTTCTACTGCATCCTTCTTAGCCGTTTGGATCTCTTTTACTTCTTTTACAGGCCTCTTATTTTGCTTTTTGTTTTTATTTTTACGCGCCGATTTTTTACCACTATTATTCCAGTCTTCTTCATCGCTATCAGTAATTTTCGCTTGAGCTAGAAAGTCAGCTGCAACAGCTTCTTCGTCGGGTTCATCCTCATCTGTGGCAGGTAGTTGTGATTTATTTTGTTTGGCGTTTCTACGCGCCTTTTTATTCTTTTTCGACTTTTTGCCTACAAGTAGCTCTTCATCTGCACTATAATCATCTGTATGCAGTTCTGTGCTTTCAGCCGCTTCTGCTGCATTATCACTTTGTGTTGCTGTATTTACGACTTCCCAGTCCTCCGTCTCACCATCCACTGTCTCTTCCGTATTTTCCCATTCTTCAGTGTTGCCTTGAAAAGCTTCTTCTTCAGCTTGCATTTCCAGTTTCATACGTTCTAAAGCATCACGATGCTTTTTGCTACTCTCATGGTTTTCATACGCCCGCTCGTTTTTAAACATTTTATTACAAGGTACGCAATAGAGATCATCTACATAAAAGTCCTCTTCCGGAGTTTCTACCTCTACATTTTCGTTTTCCTCGCCGTCTTCCTCTTCATCGCCCGTATCACCATCTAAATATTCCTCGGCGCTACTGTCGTCATAATTTTGTGCCAGTTGCTTGAGTTGTTCTTCATAATCATCGTCCTTGTGTTGTCCATTTTGCTTGTTTTGCTCACGCATTTCTTCAACCTCACGTTGTCGTTTACGAATTTGCTCCAATCTATTTTGTTCTTGCTTCTTTCGGTTGAGCTCTGCACGTTCCTCTAGCAATTTGCGGTAGGCCTGAACACGTTTATCTCGCTTACGTACGAAAGATACCAAGTTGCGTACCTGAAATTGTTGGTAAATGAGAGGAATTAGTTTTTTATTTTTATTTGGGGAGGGCATTTGTGGGGACTAGTACGATACCGAATTTGGGACCTGTGCTCTCAGAATGCAGGTCAGAACAAATGCTTCCCACAAGGAGGGGCTTGTTGTAATGAAACGACCCCAATATGTAACAAATTTCCTTCTCCACTTCACGCAAATTTTCCTTAAATATTATCGACGAGTTCCCACTAACGCGATCTCGTGAATCGGAGGACATTGCTCGCAAAGGTGGATCGCCAATTACCCAAGTGGTTAGTAAACGTCTGTGCATTTCAAAAACGAAGGATCTAAACCACCTAGGATGAAAAAAGGGGTTCCGCAGGATGGTTGTTCGATGTTGTTGTTGTTGTTGTTAACAACAAAACACTCCCCGAAGGTTTTGGGGAGTGATGCCGAAGTTGACAGTCCTTGGCCGGATATGACCCCGGTACGCTGCGGTACTCCCTTGCGGTACTGCCCGACTGTCGTGGTAGCGATTTGGTATGACCAGTGGAACCTTCTAGGTCATGGTATCCCTCCATCCAAGGAGAAGATGGGTAATGAGAGGTGAGAGGCATCATATCCGTAGATCAACCATCGAGTAGCACGTCAATTACCTATGTGCATATTAGTCGCCTCTTACGACCGGTATGCCTACCTCGGGCATATTCTAAACCCCTAACCCGCAGGGGGTGATGGTGTTCGATCCCTGCTTCTGCTGCAACTATTACATATCGAGGCTTTCTCCTTCAGCAGAGGCATCACAGCAACGTACACCGAAAATACAGTCTCAGAGGATAGGGACGTAGTCTCGACTTTAGCAGCCACCCCTCGTGGCTCCTCAGCGACTTAAAACTTCCCGACTTCTCGTAGAGGACAGGCACTTGCAGAGTAGCAGGAAATTGTTATAGCTCGTCGGCCATTTCTATCTGAAACACGTTGATTGAAGAGCGATTCTTAAAATGGCAATTTGCCCATAATGCTTACAATCGAGCGACCGTGGTCTTCATAAGTTAGGAACGCCGGACTGGGACTGCTTCACGGCATTAACAAAGATCTTCTTTGCTGCCCTACCCACTTCAAATTTAGGCCAAGGTGAACGAGAGGTCGGAATATTATTGATCCGGCCTCAGGTCGCTTGATTCCTGCCGGAAGGATATCTGATATTCCAGCCTTTTTCCCTGTGGAATTAGCGACCCTTCGCGAGAGAACGAGACTCCTCAATCCCACAGACGCCGAAAGTGATATGCGCGCCAAGTGGAAACATCAGTTCGAGGCATGTTACCTCTCAGACGGTGCTTAATGGGCAGGATCAATCTAAAAATCGTCATCATGTTCTTGAAACCGAAGTCCAAGGAAAGTGGTAGTTTCAACAGGGTTGATGTAAGAAAATTAGGTTAGAGATGCGTGGCATCTATCTAGAGGGGACATGAAGGGATTGAGTCCACGTAGGTAAGAGTTTAACCATTTCAATATCTGGATCGAAGTTGAGTCAGAGTGACTCAAATCTTCCCTCGGAGGACGCTCTCTGCTTTAGCTAAGGGGTCGTGCATATATGACGTCACGCGATTTTTGGTAGTTTTTGACCCCCCCGCCCCCCATGTCACACCCAGTCACAAACGCCAGACCCCCCCCTCCCCCTCGAATGTCACATCACACCCTTAATAAATATAAATTCAATATTTATTTGACATAAAATCTGATACATATTTAGAATGTTTATATTAATTATTAAATAATATTTGCCAATCGAAAGAATGAAAACGTGCTAAATTTGAAAACGTTCATGGACGTTGCACGCTAGAAAACATGCAAAAAATAACGTGACATCACGTAAGTGCTACTCCCCCCCTCCCCCCATGTCACATTTCGTCACAAATCGCAGACCCCTCCCCCCCTCAAAGAGCGTGACGTCATATATGCACGACCCCTAATTGATCTGGTTAGATGTTAAAAGGGTGAGTTTTGACGGCCTTTAGTCCTCAAATGGTTGCGCTGTTGAAGGGCTGGGTAATCTGTTTTCTTGTATCCATGGGTCGTCCAAAATATGTCTAGGTTCATGGCAGTTCGGATTATAGTCCATCTGTAGAACATATCTTACTAGGTTGGACTAGTTAGTAACTAGAGGATGGCTTGCAAGATGGTCTTTTAATAATCCCAATACAAAATATTTTTCCACAAACACTCACCTCTTCATTCCGCTCCTTACGCGCCTTTTGAACCAACTTCTTCATCTCCTTCTCCACTTCACGCAACACTCTACGATCGCGTATCTCTTTAACATCGTACGGACATAGCCATGTGTAAGTCTTCTTAGTACAATATGATTGCCAATAAGCGTAAAAAGGTCCCACCACATCATCATAACTACTCTTGGAATCACCAAATGTTGGTATCTGCTCCACTTCATCGTCATCGTCCATAAATTCTGCATCCTCTGCTGCTAGCTTTTCGAACACTTCTCTATAAACGGCATAGAAACCTTTCTCATCATCGCCATAGCCGCGGAAACACGCAGAGGTGAAATATTCAAATACATCCAAGCAATTTTCAGTATAATCGGAGTTTTTGCCACGCAATATTTGTTCACGGTGATTGTCGTACCAAGCGCGCTCCTGTGGATCGGATAACACTTCATATGCTTGCTGCAGCAATTGGAAACGCTCCTTTGCTTCGTCGACTTTATCGGGATTCTTGTCTGGATGCCAACGTAGCGCCAATTTGCGATATGCCGTCTTGATATCAGCTTCGTTAGCATCGCGTGGTATTCCCAATTCTTCGTAGTAACACTTCATAGCTGCAGCAAACTTTTTTTCCTTTGTTTGGTATGTAGAATTTTGTTTAGCTCGCACTGTCACCTGCCAACAATCGGGAATTTTGCCAAATTTACGTTTTTTAGTGAAACGGACACGGTAAATGAAATGCACAACGAAATTCAACAAATTGCACGCATTTTTGAAATATGCAAAATTTCCGTATGGGCCGCTGTCAAATTATCAGCTGTTTGTGAGTGCTGCCGGCTGTGTTGGAAAACAATCTTATCATTATAGTACATTTACACCGCACCAAATTTGGCGAATTCAAATGAGCCAGTTCGACACCGTTATGCCAGGGTATGTTGTTGTTGTTGTTGTTGTTGTTAACAATGCATTGCCAGGGTATATTTGCATTCGGCTGCACCTTCCTTGCAAGAATCTTCTACCAGGACAAAAAGCCGACGAAAGAAAATGAACTACCGTGATGTTTTAAACACCTGTTGGAATAATAACAAATGAAGAGTCAAGAAGGCTTCTGTCTTTTCCTGGAAGAATTAGCCAATTTTCTTAAAAAAAACTAGTTGAAATTGTTATTTACACCTGTGCATAGAGCATAATTTATCACACGTCATTCAAACCTTTAGGTTTTTGTTGAGCACTTCTAAATGTGGAGCACAGGCAGGGTTGCTATTTTGAGAAACTGTGGATTGTATTGCTCGGCAAATGAGACCAAATGTAATGGAATTGCAAATTTGGAAAATGAGATTTGTATGGAAAAAGCGCAAGATTTCGCCAAATTTGTCAAATTTGGTGCAGTGTAAATGTACTATAATATGCCCCTTTAATAGTACATTTACATCGCACCGAATTTGGCGAATTGAAATGAGCCAGTTCGTTACCGTTTAAACTGGCAAATTTGTATTTGGCTTCACCTTCCCTGCAAGAATCTTCTATTAGGACAAAAATCCACCGAAAGAAAATGCATTACTGCGAATTAAAAAAAAAAAAAAGTTTGCATAAATTTAATAAAATATTACCAAATGTAAGGTTATCCACAACGATTAAGCATTAAGCCATCGAGCCCGGGAAATCCCTAACCAGAATTCCGGACCTCCCGTGTCATTGTTTCGTCCCGCGATCCCGGGATTATAATTATTAAAATCCCGGGCTTTGGGATCCCGGATAATCCGGAAGTTTTAATGACTGTAATACCACTAAACTGCTGTTCCACGTTGGGAGAGATATAAAAAGGCGTGTTTTGACTCCGACTTCAACGATCTTTAAGCATAAAATACAGTTTTTGGGGTCTATCAGCTATTCCGTCGGAACGTGAAACTCGATAGAAATCACTAAATTTATCGTAATTGTTTAACGAATTCCGATAAATTTCGTGATTTCTATCGACTTTTCCGTTCCGACGGAATAGCTGATAGACCCCTTTGTTTCAGTGAAAATTTGTTTGTAAAAAACCAATAATTTTAACGAGTCATATTATTTATATACAAAGTACCTTTCTGTATTGAAATATCTCTCGACATAAACAAATTTTTGAGTCTTCGCTTCAAAAGGCGTATTTTGATACCTCTCCCGGCCGTTTTGAACGGTATCTGATAATCCCGAGGGCCCAGGATTTTCATTGCAAAATCCTGAAATTCCGGGATTGTCAAAAAGCTTCGGGATTCGATGCCTTATTAAGCACTCGTATTTTACTTAGAAATGTACAAATGCCTTCCTAGATAAAATGGACCCTTCGCACAGGCTGACCTACTATTTCCATAAGGGATTTTCTGTCTAAATTGCTTTCATAAATAACACCAGAAATTGCTGACTATTGTCAAAATTTAAAAAAAAATTCATCAATTTCTCAAAATTATCTTACGAAGGACTTATGCCGGTTTCATATGTTCAGGGATAACATCCGAAATATTTCGGGACTGTTTCGGGATTATTTCGGCATTAATTTGTGACTTCTTTATGGTCATTTCAGATTTTCGAAAATGTGCATTTAGCTGTTTTCGTGTGCTTAAGGTGCGTTCCTACATCGCAAGTGGAAGTATGCTTGCCTTAACAGATTAACTCAATTTTTGATATAAAAGTGAGTTCGTGGGTAAAGAAACCGATTATCTAAACAAACTTGAAAACTTTTCAACTAGAAAATTGCAATTTTTAATAGAAAAAAATATTATTGCATAAGAACGTTGACTTGCTTAGTGAGAACACACCCTAATATAAAAAGCGGATTTCCCAAAAGTATGCAACATTTTTTTTTACTTTTTCTTCATACAAGGAAATTTTTCTTCCTACTGTATTTACGAAGATGACTGAGTTGTACTTAGCATTTATAATGCTAATGTGAAAATAAAGTTGCATTTAGTTGCATTTAGCTCTCAGAATTTGTATAGAAAATGCAGAAATAAAATACTGCATTTTGGGCTAAATGTTAGAATGTGTTGCTACTCCAAAATGCAGACACAGCATGAACATTCTGTAAAATAGGCCCATGTGACAACTGTGATGCCTACAAGTATTCAGATGCTACTACATACTTTTAGGCGCCCTTTTGATTTTATTCGCTAGTATTGGGGTGAGGTAGTTTTACAAGTTAAATATTTTATTTAAATACATATGTGTTAATATTAATTATTATGTATATAAGTATCTAAGCTAAATGACAGGCTGATTAAACATTTGTGCCTTAATTACTTACATAAGTATAATCATGCAATCATGCAAATGTAGGTATGTACATATGTAGATAACACAAAAAATCCAATTCCATTAAATTACTCTATAGATCAAAGCCCCCTCTCCCCTTGACACTCAGCATGCACCTTCTAACAGTATTTAGTGCAGAACTAATTACTTAAATACCGTTAATGACATCCATTTCACTTCATTTGCTCTTGAACTATCTATCTTTTTTATGCATGCAAATATGTATGCATGTGTGTGTGTGCGAGTAGAATTTTTAATTTAAAAGCCGCCTCGGACGCTTAAGGGTGAGTGGTTGGTGTTTTTCACTTACCTACTCCCTTGATTACTTATTTTTTCGCTTACTCACTTGATTTTTAAAATCCTCTATCATCAAAATTTATTGCATTCCTTAAGCTAGGTATTAAAAACACCGTTAATGTCACAGACTCATCGTCTACAGCTAATTTAATTTAATATGCAAGTAAGGTCGAATGCAATGGATGGGGGGTGAACGAAGGAGGGGGTGTAACTGCTAGAGAGCAGAGCAACCTTTATAGGGCGCATGCGTAAAAATTGTGCAGACCAGAGAAATGTAAATAATGTGCAGGGGCGGAAGTGAGGCTTATTTCCGAGGAAATTGTTTAAGCACCTTTTTGTGTTATGGTGGGGCACACTTTTTCAGGGCGTAAGGTCAAGCTCAGAAATCGAATAAAAGATCCTAAGGTGGGACTATTAATAGTAACTGAGTATTGCCATGAGACGAAAAAGGAGGAGGGACGCCTTTTTAAGGCACACCTAGGCCAGTATTAAAAGGCCCGTTGTGATACCACCAACACTAGGAAAGTCAGTTCCGGGACCCTGTCATATGGAGAATCCCGGTATTATCGGGATTCTCCACATAGCAGAATCCCGGGACTGACGTTCCTAAACCGACACCGTTACTCCTCCTCGAACCATTTAGTTGACTTGATGAAGGCCATCAGGTCCTTTATGTCCAGCTCCGTGACCTGGCGTAGGCTAACCAGGAAGGGAACTCGCAAAAAGCGCATTCTCGCGCCACTTAAAGCCGGGCAGTTGCAGATGAGGTGCTCCACCGTTTCCTCCTCCTCGTCATCCTTACAACTCCTACAGCATCGTCCCCATATGTCAGAGGTCCATTTTTTTTATTTACTTTTTTGTTTTATTTTTATTTTTTATTTTTATCTATTTTATTTAAATTTATTTTATTTTATTTTATTTTATTTTATTTTATTTTAATTTATTTTATTTTATTTTATTTTATTTTATTTTATTTTATTTTATTTTATTTTATTTTGTTTTATTTTATTTTATTTTATTTTATTTTTATTATAATTTAATTTAATTTAATTTAATTTTATTTTATTTTATTTTATTTTGTTTTATTTTATTTTATTTTATTTTATTTTATTTTATTTTATTTTATTTTATTTTATTTTATTTTATTTTATTTTATTTTATTTTATTTTATTTTATTTTATTTTATTTTATTTTATTTTATTTTATTTTATTTTATTTTATTTTATTTTATTTTATTTTATTTTATTTTATTTTATTTTATTTTATTTTATTTTATTTTACTTTATTTTATTTTAATTTAATTTATTTTTATTTTTTATTTTTTTTTATTCTATTTTAATTTCTTTGAACTTATTTATTTTATTTTATTTTTTTAAATTTATTTTATTTTATTTTTTTTCATTGTATTTTATTTTATTTTATTTTATTTTATTTTTTTTTAATTCATTTTCTTTTATTTTTATTATAATTTTATTTTATTTTATTTTATTTTATTTTATTTTATTTTATTTTATTTTATTTTATTTTATTTTATTTTATTTTATTTTATTTTATTTTATTTTATTTTATTTTATTTTATTTTATTTTATTTTATTTTATTTTATTTTATTTTATTTTATTTTATTTTATTTTATTTTATTTTATTTTATTTTATCTTTTTTTATTTTAATTTCTTTTAACTTATTTTATTTTATTTTATTTTGTTTTATGTTATTTTATTTTTTTTTAATTTATTTTATTTTTTTTTAATTCATTGTATTTTATTTTATTTTTTTCTTAAATTTTTTTATTTATTTTTTTTTGTTTTAGTTCATTTTATTTTCATTTATTTATTCCTCGTCTGGTGGAAGTTATCACTAAAAAGGGATAACTGACGTGCCGTGATACGCAACGTAAACTCTGATTCTAATTGTTGATTATCCATTTCACGCGCCCCTCTTATATTAGGGCCCTTGATTCTCTCATTCCCAACTACAGCACTCACGTTATAAACTGTAAATTCTCCCACACTCACACTCATCTACACATAATTTGAGTAAATGCAAATGTAAGAAAATTTGCCGCTCCAACGCAGGGGTTGCGAATGCCAATAGTCGCCAATTTAGTTGGTCGGTATATCTCAAACGCTGCGGACGCACATTTCCGGTTAACGGGAAATAACGGGACTTGCGCTTATTTAAACATATACAGTGAACAAATTAAAGATACACACACACACGAACGCTCATATACATATCACCCTGTGGAGAGCAGGGGTGCAGCAAGTGAGCAAGCAGTGGTGGATACACTGAGACTGAAAATTTAAATCATTGCCAAGTTGCGCTAATACACGCTAACAATTGGCTATAGTCTAGGCAATTTTTGCATATTTCAACGCCGCTTTTTAATTATTTGAGTTTTATAAACAATTTTAAATTTATTTGCAGAAATGTAAGAAAAAAAGAAAAAAAAAAAATAAACAGATTGTGAAAAAAATTTTACTATAGAAAAAATTTGTGCGTGAAAATTTGAAGAGTTTGAAGTGGAAAAGGTGAAGTATTGCGTATAAGTAATTTAATGTAACAAAATACAGATTTTTTTAAAAATTTAAGAAAATTGCTGGAAAATTTAAGAAAATGGCTAGACGGCTTGCTTATGTGTGTGTGTATTAAACCCGTGTATATGTGTATGTACAATGTAGTGAATTTGTGTATTGGCTGCTGTGTGATAACGGTTAAAAGCCAAACGTGCAGAGCGGGCAGGTGAGGACAAAAATATATTGCGGTAAATTCTCTTACTTGTGGCAATGTAAAAGTTGGTAGTTTCGTTGAAATTTGTGTGTAATCTTGGTAATGATGAAATCAAAAGAGGAAGAAAATTTTTTTTTAAGACGCGTTGAAAATTTACGAAAAAAATATTTAAAGTGAATTTGCAAAGTTAAAAACAACATTAATTTTTTTTACATAAACTATAATAAATACTAAAAAAAAATTTAAAAAATCTAAGAAAATAAAAACAAACCACTAAGGAAGTCTAGGTGCGGGTAAACCCAACATTAAATACCCAGCGATTTCTACCAGTTTTATCAGGAATATTTCCTATACCACCATGAAACCTGCTAAGTTTCATCATTCTACTATAATCAGTTTTAAAGTTATGTCCAGACGAATTTTCAGAAATGCCTACATAAAAATTCACGGTACCACGACCACTTCTAAAGTTTAACTGCAAAGCACAAAAGAATAACCAGGATACCATTTTACCGAATTATGTCAATTTATGTGATTTTCGAAATTTTCGATATCGAAAAAGGGGGGCTTGGTTATCATCCGATTTCTGAGACAAGCCTGAAAATTTCTTTTTCGGATCCCGAAAATTTTTTTCTATCATTTTATTCAACTATAGTCAAATTTCCTCTTTCAGAATTTTTATACTGAGGTTTGTAAAAGAAAATACCTATCTGCCCACTAAAAGAAGTGAGACATTAAAAAAATACAAAACCGTTTGGAACCGGTGTGAATCGGTTTTAATCGGTTACGGTGACGTCGGTTTCAGTCCTTGATTTTTACTCAAGTTATCGTGTACACGGACGACAGATATTCCCGAAACTAATGTAGATATTGAAATTAATCACATCGCTTACTGCAACACCCACTTGCCCTTTCGTTTGATACCCATATTGCACTAACACATTTCTGGTTACCCCTGGTTCACATATTGGTCGATAACCCCGAAACCGGTCGAGTTTTCATCCTGAGGGTAATCTTAAATTTTAGGATTAACCTATAGTAATGCATTCAAACATGCAGACAGACATTATTATAATTATCAATATTAGGCCTACTTGCAGTTAAAGTTATCAGTAAAATCGTACTACATTCCACTGCGTTTTGCTAATTTAATGATTTATTTACTCGTTTTTTTTCTCATATTGTTGTATCCTTACGCTTTAAGGACTTCGTAATAAGTAAATCGGTATTTTTTTCTGTACCAGATGCTCAGGATATCCTTTAAAGGAACAACGATTTTTTTAAATTATCCTTCAAGGACATGGAAGCAATGTTTTTTAAAACTGTTATCCTTCAACTTTTGCAAAACTCTATGTGTTTTAAAAAATTGTATTGTAGTAAAAGTTCTGAAAGTGTGTATACAAATATTTAAGGATGCACAGGAGATGGATAGGACATTCCCAAGATATTGATTTAACAATGTGGGTATCTTGCTGACCTGAAAGTAGTGCAAGTTTTATTTCGATATCTCAATCCGTTTCGGAGATATCGACCAAAAAAATTAATACAATTTACCTGTACTGCGTTTCTGTAACTCAATTCGATCGATCGTCTCGACTGAAATATTCGATTTGACGTCATATTGGCGCCGCACTCATTTTTTTTGTTTCTGTAAAAAAAAAAATTATTTTGTCGATTTATTTTCTCACTTGCTTTTGAGGTAATGAAAAAATTTTTTTTTGTTTCAATTTTGAATCGAGTCGAGTGTGACGACATTAAAATCGAGAATTTTGTCGATTTTTTACAGAAACGGGGTACTGTTCTTTTCAAATACAAGTATGAAAAGAATAGGTAAAATATTACTCATACGTCGTGTAGGACCTTTAAAAAGAGCACTATAATTGCAAAGTTTCAAGAGGTACTCAATTAGATATTCTTACTAGAAAATATATTGTTACGCAATATGCTAAATTACTTTTGAAATTTCAATATCCTTTTCTCATGAATACGTTTTTTTTTTCAATATCCTTTCAAAGAATCCTGTTATCCTATTAAAAATTCAAAGGTGATGATTTGATACACAGTCTTTTAAATATGAGCCAAATATTATTTTATTTTCGAGGCCTTAATGGACTTGTTTTGTCGAACTTAGTACAAGCTGCTAACAAAAACTTTAACTAAAAAAATCGGCACGGGTTGTCGTTATCCTAGAACAAGAAAATTTCGCAGACATGTTATTTAGGCTAAAACGTACCGATAAAGAGGAACTGCATATCAAATTTCAAACCTTAATTTTTTTCATACATTTTTGGGATATAGACCGTCATAGACAGAATGAGAATAACTAGAAAGCGAGTATTGAGGAGAAAGGAAATCAATTTTTTCATCACTCAAGTCAAATTCTGAACAGGAAAGCGTCTGCCCGGTCGGCTAGCTTTCAGATACAACTGAACTCAGACGTTCTGAACTATAAGTATGTAAATCAAAAATGATTTGTACTCAGTTTTTTTTTCTGGAAAATACCACTGTTCAGCTATTTCAAAGAAAAGGTCTACGTATTAGTATTTGTTGTAATATGTTATTATCTAATTAATGGATAGCTGAAAAAAAGTCAAAATTAAAAGTTCAAGCACATGTGCAAATTAAGTGCCTATACAAACTATAGGCATGTCAAATTAATATCTATAAATTAATGTGTGTATGTACATATGTATATTAGGGCGGGTAATATTGTATGCATCAAAGGCACATCAAATTTCAAAAATTGATTATCTATAATTGGTATGACTAATATTTCAAAACCAAAGACAAAGACACCATGTCTGTGTTTAACGAGAAATTTGCTGCTGCTTTTTGACAGCATTCATATAAAGGTTGTCATACAATTTGTTTTAAGCTATTACATAGATTTTATCGCAGGCCTTGGCGGGTGGGAGTGAAATGAAAAAAATGTTAATGTTAAAAAAGTTCGTAGTAACGGACTTTTTTCAATGTTAAAAGGTTCGGCGTTAGCAACATAACTTGACAAAAATAACTATAAGCGTTGCCTACACTTAGGCGCATGACGTTGTACTAATGTTAGCAACAGACCGATTACATAAAACTGGAGCTGTACATTACATTACATAAAAATCGGATCTGTAAGCGTTGCCTACATTTAGGCTATACTACTAACAGTGTGACGTTGTACATAAAATTGGATCTGTATAGGCTATACTGTTAACAGGTTAAGGCTGTACTGCTCTAAAGTCCTAAATATGCTCATTGAGTTTTCATAAATATTATAATTGCATAAGTTGATAAAAAGTGATATGCAATAGCTTTACCACGGCAGTCCCCGAGTGCCACACGTCCTTTTTTTATCATCTTTTTATTATCTAATTTTTAGTACTGCCTACAATAAAGTAGTAGCTCGATTCGTTTTTGAAGCAGGTTTTAAACTCCACGTCTTCAGACTCCCTCCGTTTTTGAGAGATGTTTAGTAGTTCTCATTTATCTCGATCAGTGCTAAGTTTCTAGGGGAAAATTAGATAAAAGGCGATCGCAATAGTACCAACTTCAAACGAATAGAAATTTTTTGATGAGGGCATTGCATTGTCACCGGGTTCTGATAACTGTGTCAAGTTTCAAGTCTATAGCTTACCGGGAAGTTACTCAAAAATCGATGGCAAGTTTCCCCGGTATTTCAAAGATTTTCAATTATATCGACCAGCGCGTCACGTATCGAAATTTTGATTTTGGCAAATTGTATTGTCGTCGTGCCCGAAAATACGTGCTAAGTTTCAAGTCCCGTGGTTGCCAGGAAGTTAGTCAAAAGTCGATCGCAAGAATCTCAATTTCAAACGAATTCTTCATATATCTTGATTCGAGCGCCACCTAGCGGATACTTTTTTTCGTTCACATTGCATTGTCATGGAGTTCTAAAAAGATGAAACATGAAAGCGACTCAATATAAAGGTTTTAAAAGGTGTTTTTGAATCTGTGGTATGTCCCATCAGAATCCAATAGACACATATTTCTTCCAATATTTTGGAATTATAACCCTTTTTAACCCACCCCAATGTATATATGCCCGACTAGTCAGGTTGAATATACATACATATGTACATACACACGCCTATAGTTATTTCCATGTGTTCATGCGAATAAAATTGATACAGTACAGAAAAATTCCGACAGAATAGAAAATTTTCTGCTACGAAGATGAAAAACTATCAACATTCATACATCAATAATAACAACAACAAAATGATACAAAATAACTTAAAAAAGGCAAACAGAAAAATCAAATAATTCCAACAATAATAAAATCAAATAACTACAGTAGCAACATTAAAACAACAAAAACAAATACAATAAAAACAACCACCATCAAACCCACCCTCTTCGAATGCATTCACGTTTCGTGTACCTACTCATCATATGTATAAAGATAATCACAGTGAATTCACCAATTCACCACCCCAGACCCAACGCCGCGTCAGCAACAACAACAACAAAACGAGTTGCCAAACAGCCTCGGCATTTGCTTGAACGCGTCTGCCTACAAATAATCCAACGTCACACTCAAACTGCTCTTTTATGCTGAGCATAGCTGTTGGGGATACAGAGCGCATCCTGTAAGCATCCGTGTTGTTTTGTTAGTGTATTGCAGGTAGTTGAGTTTGTGTGTGTGTGTGTTGCCAACAAACAGTCAATCAACACCGCTGGCAGTCAAAGCAACCCCCCAAAGCAAAAGCAAAGCATTGACAAAACCGGCACTTTAACGGCGCTCACAAACGGAAGCTCACAAACACTAACAATATTTTCAGCTACAAAAATACGACTGCGCGCAGTACTCTCTTTCTTGCTGGGTGTTTGAGTAGTTCTCTCTATTGCAGAAGCTTGCTGATTGCTACTACTTCAAGTGTATGTAAACAAACCGAAAAAGAAAATAAAGATAAAAATAAAATAAAAATAAAAACATAGCAAGTGTTGTATAATAACACTAACAAAAACAAGAACAAGAAAAATAAAAACAACAACAACAACTACTCACTTGCTGACTATTGAATTTCGAATTCTAGTGCAGTTGCAAACCCAAAATAAACAAATAAAATTGTGAGCGGAAAACGTTAAATAAGCAGAAGACAGACAATCTTCGAGTAGAAAGCCAAAGAGGTGTGCAGAGAGGAAGAAAAGCAGATAAGAGGTTGACTGTGGGTGGTTTATGTACGTGCTCTGGCATCAACTATTAAAGTTTTCTGCTTTACATTTTCTGCCGCTTGCTTTTACTTTTGTAGCTAAAGTTGTTGCTTTTTGTGTGCGAACTTTTGTTTTTTTGTTTGTGTTGCTCATGTTTCCGCTTTGTCACTGAAACAATAATCAGCAAAAGGGATATGAAGGATATAGTTGTAATGAAAATGATGATGATGATGCGTTGGCAGTTGGAGCATTCACAAAGGATAAGGTAAGTAAATAGTTGTATGTTGCCGCATTCCGACACACATTGCAAGAAGATATGTACACACAAGCATGGCATGCACAAACAAATAGTTGTATAAGCAAACGTTTGACGTCTATTGACACAGTGGTGTGTGAAGAAATAGGGCAACGTATTTTTGATAGTTGGTTTATTTCAAATTAAATTGTATAAGTAGTATAACATTCAGGGGCGGATCCACGGGAGGGGAGAGGGGGCGGTAGCTTGACCCTCCTCCCCTTCGGTATCCAAAAAGTCATATTTTTTCACAGTAATTCACAGTAAAGAATAGTGCAAACTACGCAAAATATATAGTAAAATTTACGCCAAAAATATAGTAAAATAAGAAATATTTTAAAAAGTCTACAAAAAAATTTGGTAAAAATTACACAAAAATAAAATAAAAATTACGCAAAAAATATATTAAAAATTACAAAAAGATATTAAAATTTACAAAAAAAAATATGGTAAAAATTACACAGAAAAAATAGCAAAAAATACGCAAAAATATAGTAAAAATTACACAAAAAATACTTATAGTAAAATAAAAAATATACATATTAAAAAGTACACAAAAAAAGCTGGTAAAAATTACATAAAAATACAGTAAAAATTATGCAAAAAATTTAATTAAAAAATTCCAAAATCCTGGATCCGTCACTGATAAAAACTATCGATAGTATTCCTTTGGGCGTTACACAACGTGCGAAAATTTAAAAAGCTTCATTTATTATCCAAATTGGTCGACTATTTAGTTAAATAAATGTTTTGAAATATTTTGTATTTATTTTGGACGTTTTTGGTACCAATCTACAGTTTTACACTGCATTTTTCTCTTTAATATCTTTGTTAATGGCAACCACCCGGGTAGAAAATCTGTTAAATTTAGCCTAGGGCCTGACTAGATTTTTCCTTTTAAAATCAAGGGCCTGCCAAGGAAAGTTTACGCAGGCCCTTATCTGTTTGTTAATGCTTTTTAATAAAGGGCCTGTCGGGTAATGCTAATCTAGGCCCTGCCTAGTTTTTCCAAGGCAATGCCAGCTGAGAAATAAAATAATTCATGGCCTTTCAGTCAGCATTGAACCCGGGTACCTTTACATCACAGTTGTCTTCTCTGTCCATTAGGCTATTCCAATCATTGAAATATTTTCTGCAAATGAACAACTTGAATTAAATTTCACATACATTTAATAATCAATTAAAAAATGCATTGCCCCTGAGCCAGCATTGAACCCAGGCACCTTCACATTACAGTCATCATCTCTATCCATTCAGCTGTTACAATTCATGAAATTTGTTCGGCAAATGAACAACTTTAATTGAAATTTATAATAGTGGAAAAACTCTCCTGGCGCTGGATTGGAAAAACTGAGCAAGTGCAAGGTGTGCAAATTTAGGCAGCCCCCTTACAGAATATAGCATAAATTGCCCGTAAATTGAAAAACATACGCTTTCCATTCCAGAGCCCTGGCAGGCCCAAGGCAGAATTGTCTATTGTAGGAAAATCTAGCTAGCGCTAAGATTAAAAATAAATTTGCCTAGATTATTTTCTACCCGGGCAGTAACCAGTAATCTATATTTAAACTTATTCAGCAGAGCATTTTGAAAGTTCAAATCGTTGCCTAAAATCAGGAATTTAAGATAAAACTTGCAACTTTCGTACTCCATTGCTCATATAGGGGCGTATGACGGGGCGTATGAGTAACATATTAACTCAAATTACCCTGGGGGAGGATTTTAATACTCGAACTAGAAAGAAAGCTAATACGGCTGATACATTAGCGCAAATTCCGAATTAACTCCGCTTTTGGGAGTTAACTTAAGCATAATCTTCATTATAAACTCCCAAAAATGAAGAAGATTTGAGAAGCCACACAAAATGTTCGCTGGCAACACTCTTCAGATAAATTTCTTGCAGTTCATCGCTATTTGCCGCTAGATGGCGCTGATAATTGTTTATTTTCAGCGACATCTAACAAGAAATACAACCAAACTGACGGGTTGGACGATAGTAGTCGCTGTAAAATTAAAAAATAGCGGTGAACTGCAAGAAATACTGCAGGATGTCGCCAAGATGGTAGATTGTTAATCTTCAATGCTTTGTGTTTCAGGGTAAAACTTGGATCTGATTAAAGAAGATTTATTGGAGATAATCTCCGCGTGTGTATCCATAGCATAAGTGTGACAAATATCGATTCGGTATTTTTTGAGTCAATTTATCACAAAAAAATATATACCTTTTTCTTCATCTACCTTTTCGTACCCGTTTCTTTCTCTCCTCCTCTGCCTCTGCCTCTACCTGTACTTCGACCTATACATCTACGTCCACCTTCACCTTTATTTCCACCTCGTGTGTCTCTGAAAGTGGTTTAGATATCGTAATAAAAATTACTGGGCTTAGTTCGACACCTATACTATTCAAAAATGTTCTATGCTCAATAAAAAACACAGAATCTAGTATTTTCAACGTGATCCTCATCACCTGCGCTCCACTTTTCTTTAAACTTCCCCATCCAGTAGCTATGCGTTGACTATAAGCTGGCTGCTTTTTAAGACTATCACTCGGTTATTTCGTGGGTGTTCCGCCAGATGATTCGTCAGGCTACTTTTCGTTCTTATGTTAATACTTGTTTTCAATTATTAGTGTTTTTTGCCGGTACGACTGTAGGAAAGATTTTTTTAACGCCGAAATATTCAAATATGAATTATGTACTTTGCAGGAAGTTGACAAAATAATGGTATCAGAGTCAGAAAAATTTAGGGCCTCATTATGTATGGCGAACGATAGCTCAGACGGACGATTCGTCTGCTCACAATATCGCGTAACCATCGCATTATCAATAATTTGCATTCGCTCCATAGATTTTTTTTTTAAATATTTTCGACTTTTCTTTGACATAAAAAACAAAAATTAAACAAAATGCGATTTTGGAAGCAGACGAATCGTTCGGCTAATACATAATGAGGCCCTTAGTTAGTTTTGAGTTCGTTCGAAAATATAGCACTTTTCCTTCCTAGAAAAAATTAATGACATTGATCAAATATTAAAACAAAATAAAAGCCAGAAAAAATAGTAATTCATAAAAGCTGCCTTTGCTACATTAGATAGACAAAAAGTGTGTGTGATACAGTTTGCTACACCTTTTAACTATAACAAAATAAAAGTTTGGAATATTTTATATCAATTCCTGAAAAGTTTGTTTGCCCATATTTGCCCCCAAGTAACAAAATATTACGTAAACGTAACATGAACGTGAAGATATGTTTTCTATGGGAGGCCATCTTAGGGAATGTTTTTTTTTTAAATTGGTAATTAAAGTTTTTTTATTTAAAAGGGAGGTACTCCTAGGGGTACTTTTTATTCGCAAAACTTTAAAAAAATTTCAGTATATTGACTATATAAATTGGCAGAACAAAATCCTTCACTTCAATTTATTGCATCTAACTGTACATATTTATTTGTATTGGCACACAAATGGATTTGTACGCAAACAGTGTATCCTTGCAGCTTTTGTAAACTTTGTAACAACAACTGCAGTAACTACTAGAGAGCTCAATGTAACTAAAAATATACATAAAAACATACTGACATATGTTTCTAGATAGTACTTACTATTCCCACCCCTTGCACTAAGCACAAATGAAGTGAGGTGCGGCCGTTGAGTGAGGCAACAAATGCCAGGCACGACAGGCGTGCCTTTAGTAAGTCGTTAAAAGGATGAGGTTGGGCTGGCACAATACGAGTAGTTGCATAGCGAGTGATGTGGCGTGGCATGGCATGGTATGGCATAAACGAGCTAGCTTTTGCATTGAATTTTTCTTATCAGCATAAAATGTTCCCTAGAGGCTTTTCAGCTTTTCAACTAGCGAACAGCAATGACAAGCACTACGGCAATACTAATGCCAACAACAACAACAACAACAATAAAAAGAAACAACAACTATATTTAGTGTAATATTGCAATGAAACATTCGCCTAACACACAGGCACACATTGTATCCTTCTATGCTTTTGTGTGCGCCCCGTCGTGCTTCAGCGCTATCAATGAGACTGCCTTTTGCTCTTTCACTTCGAATATTAGTGAACTTCAGTAAGGTTGTGCGAGAACTTTTTTATTCGTATCTGCATTAATTTGAAATTTCACCAAATACAAATAATATACAAAAATACAAATCTGAATCGTCTACCATTCGTAGCACATTTTCTTGGATTTTCTTTTCTGTTTTTTTTTTTTTTTTGCTATCTTCACTCATCGTTCAGTGCCTTTTTTATGAGGTTTGTAGTGTCATTTCTCGGATGATCTCTTGCTTGGTTGATGATTATGCGAGGATTTGAATGACAACGGATAATGATGACATGCAATTGCAAATGTGCCCCAATAGTGTAATCAAAATCCATCCAGAAAAGTTTATGATAGTTCGTAGGGATAACTGTTGTGACGTGATGGGAATGTATTTAAGGAAATTCAGGTTTAAAGTACAACTGAGTTGGGACTGAACTTTAAGGAATACTTTAATAAAGTGACAAGTGATTCACTCTCGAGGGGCAGTTTTAAAGATATTCAAATTTCTAGGAAAGAGGGAGTTAATTTAAGTGAAAACTTCCCTATGGGTGCTGGGATTTTCTTAAGATGGGGAAAAATCATTGAGACTTTTATTTCAGGAGCCGTTTTTAAATTTTCTCATACTATTTTTAATAAAGTTGGATATTGTGAGTCTCAAGCGAAAATTATTTCACGCCTTAGTTTTGACAAAAATATTTATATGTATAATTCCATCATAGGTTGCCACCTAATCCTAAACGACTTGACTCATTTCCATTTTTTTCGTATAAAAACTCCTAGAGTTGCCATCTACCGAAAAGAAATTTCGGGCTTGTCAAAGAGTGGGCTGGGAATAAAGGTCTAGGTGTTAACCCGGCCAAAACAGAGCTGGTACTGTTCACTAGGAAGTACAAAATTCCGGCGTTACGGTTACCAGCTATAGGCAATACCTCCTTAAATTGGGTGATTCCGCAAAATACCTGGGGTGATTAAAAACAAACGGCTCACTTGGAAGGAGAACATTCAGGAGCGCGCTAAAAAGGCTCTTGTGGCCCTTTACTCTTGTAGGGGGGCCATAGGCCAAAGATGGAGGCTGTCCCCTAAAGTCACACTTTGGCTCTATACTGCCGTGGTAAAACCAATTCTTCTGTATGGAGTCCTGGTCTAGTGGACAGGCCTGGAAAAGAGCTCCAATATTATCATAATTCAAAGAGTACAGAGAAGCGCGCTCATTTGTGTTAGTGGAGCGCTACCTATAACAGCGGCGGAGGCACTGAATGCAGTCCTCAATATTCTACCGGTTGACATATCCGGTAAAATATATGCGGCATACTCTGCACTGCGTATTAGGAATTTACTTGGATGAAGGACCCTTGGTGAAGGTCACTCTTTCATTCTTAAAAATCTCCCTACGCACATCTGGGGAGAGAGCTCCTCCCCATGACAACGGTTCAATCAAACTTGATGATAAGGTAGGCGGTGGGGTTTACGACGCTCAACCTGGTTTCAATATTGGTTTCCAGCTGCCGGGTCACTGTAGTATTTTTCAAGCAGAGTAGCGGCCACCACCAGGAAGTGGTAGAACTACTGAAGACAGTGAACATCAATAGCGGGAATGTGTACATCTTCTCTGGCAGCCAAGCAGCCCTCAAGGGTGAGCAACTCTCAATTCATCTGGTATGGGTTCCTGGACACAGAGGCATACCGCGAAATGAGACGGCAGACGAGCTAGCTAAAGGGGGCACATCCGCTCCGCTTTCACAGTCCTGGAAAGGTTTAGGGATGCCGCTCGCGACCAGCAAGCTCTTAACGAGGAATATATTCCTCAAACAGGCAAGGGACAGATGAAAATACATAGGTACTTGCAATCATACAAAACTGGTGTGGCTAGAGATTATCCCGAGTAGGTCGGGAGATCTGCTCAAGCTCAGAAGGGAGGAGCTCTCATTACTAATGGGACTTCTCACAGGGCATATGTGTAGGTTTAGGCAGGCATGCGGAAAGGCTGGATATTCCCTATAATGATTTCTGCAGAAGCTGCAGAGACGAGAAGGTACCTGAAACAGTGAGACATCTTCTATGCGAATGTCCCGCGTTGGTGGGCAAGAGGTTGAAATAACTGGGGTCGGGTTGGCGAGTTATTAAGAACTAAGCCAAAGGATATTCTGCAGTTTGCGGAATCCGCGAAATGGTTCAAGTAGAACCCATTTAAAATTTCAAACTCTCCTGGTTAAGTGTTGCCAGCAAAAAAATTGTTACAACTTCAATTATTTTTAACCTATTTCTTTGGGAATGGGATAGTAAGTATACAAATATAGAATATTATATTATGAAAAGTGTTGCCACCTGTTCAAAAATTAATTGTTGTTGTATTGGTTTGGTTTTAAAATTTTAGAAGTCACATGAAAGACCGAGTCTGAGAAATTAGATATGATTTTCATAAAGAGAGTTGCCACCTAATCAAAATTATATTAATTTAATTTTTGAATTTAAGAAGTCAAACCAAAGGCTCAACCTGAGATATGTAAAAGAAATCATTTTTATAACAAAAGTTGTCAGCTCTTTACGAAATACTTTAATAGTTTTCATAAAAGGGGTTGCCGCCTTACAAATACATTTTTACTGAACAATTACTTTGATTTTGAAATATGAGCACTCGAATGAAAGTCTAAAGCTGAGAAATAAGGTATCATTATTAAAAAAAAAAGGGCTGCCACCTATTCATAATATATATGAGACATTGCTACTAAAGCCTTTTTCATGACAGCAAGTACTTTGTCTTCCTTTCGTTCACTGCCAAACCCATTTTTTTGTTTTGCTTCTTCAGCAACGAGTAGGCAGTGCCAAGTACGCCAACCAAATTACGTTCGATTAACTTTTCATGTGTTGCTTGCTCCAGTTTAATAATTGGCTATCATATTAAACATTGACGTTGCTTGGCAGCCTGAAATATGTCCGTAGTTAGCTCAAATTACATTAAATGCATTTACATACAACACTCACAGCACACACAGGATGTACAGTTCTCTGAAGTCAGCTGGTTGTGGTTGTTTTATAATCAGTGCAATGCAAGTGTGTATGTGTGTCAATTGTTATCACACCTATACACACACACACACCCAACCCGGTTTTATTACCACTTCGAATGTATGCGGGTGGCACCGGATATTCAGTTACTGTTACACAACAATACCCTTTCGTATCAGAGAGTTTTTGCATGTTTAAGCGCCGACGAGTCTACCACAATGTGCTGCACACACACACACATACACACCTACACGTATATCTACTATTTTTAACCCACAATTTGATTATGTGCCAGCCAGTTTGACTTCAAGTTAGCTTGTCGGCCTGCCTGCCTGCCTTTATTGTAATTGCCAGCTCACATCCTCGCATATCCGCCTGTCGACCACTTGATACCAAACGAAACGTTGACAGAATTGGAACAGCGCCAGTTATTGTCTCGTAAACTCAAAGGCATTTAACTAAATAAAATAAAGTTAGTGAGAGGGTTGGGAGTTAGTTATGTAAATATGTACATATGAGGCTGAATTTAGCATACAAAATGCGAAGAAATTGAATTTCGTTTTATCAGACAATTTGAGCATAAATTTTGTAGAAGGAAGTTTCTCTGGAAATAGTGTTGAATGTGTGGGACGTATGAAGGATGTTATGTAAGTAAATTGATGGATTGCTAACATTATTCCGACGTCAATCAATTGTTAACCAAATCAGGACAATGAATATGTAATAACTAGGAGATGTGGAAAAAGAGGATGTGCAGCGTATTTGCGGAAATTGAAATTTCTAATAATAAAATTCATGATCTTAAGGATAGATTGATTACAAAAGAAAACTTTTAAACTTTGCCTTCGCAATGTAAAGAAAAAATAATTTTGGTTCAATATAACTGGATGAGTATCTGGGTTACCGAACGTTTGCTCAAAACTTTTATCAAAAAGACTTTCAGCGAATATAACTAGTAAAATTTATAAATTTTTTTTTATATTTATATTTACATATATTTAAGTTTTGTGGCTACTCAAAAATTGTTTCCCAGTATTTTCGATTTGCTACAAATATACGGCCAGTGTCAAAAGAAAATGTACAACATAAAATTGCAATTTTCACCAAACATTTCGTCGCTTCCAACGTAGACTAACACGGTTCGTTCTCTGCGTGGAAGATTAACACGTTTCAGTTTTCTGCGTCGAAGACGCCTATCCAAGAACAACAAGAGCTCACACAGCCAGTGTCGGTGCTGTGACAATTACGACGAAACTTCGAAGCACATACTATGCCAGTATGCCCAATACAGGGACGTGAAACCTGATGCCCTTTAGATTATATAGATGCTCTCGAAATGTTCTATTGCAATGGTTACTATTAGCTCTGAGTGTCGCTGATAAAAATGTCATATTTGGGAGTAGATGCTGGAGAGTACATGCTGGCTTGTGCCAGGTTCTACACTGGAGGTGACAGGGCAGAACTATTATGTAGGCGGTCTGACCGGATGTCGATTTCTATAAGTTCAATTTCTAAAGATTTCTTACTAATTGTTCTAAAGATCCCTGGGTATGAAGCGCGCTTTTGATCTCCTCCACCCTTTTTGAATATACATAGGTCAGAGCGAAGTAAATGCTCATGCAAAGAAGTTGCATCTCTTGTGACTTTTGATGTGTAAGGTGTTAGATTTAAGAATTGAGAATGATTCGCCAACAAATTGAGAATGATTCGCGAAAGAATTGAGAATGATTCAGCATTTGGTATCTATGACAGAAAAACATATTAGACATTATCTGCCATAAAGAAATTAAGTTAAAAATTAGAAGACAACGGGACAGTTTGATTCGTTCGCGAATAATTCGGAAATATACGCGAACGAATTAAGAATCATTCGCGGACAAATTGAGAATCGTTCACGAACGAATGGAGAATTATTCGCGAACAAATGAAAATCATTCGCGAACGAATTGAGAATCATTCGCTAGAGAACCTTTTGCCAACGAATTGAGTAAGGGTTGGGGTCAAAATTTTGATTTTTTGGAAATTCTACATTCATAATTCCGGAAGTCGAAACACTGGAAATCAAAATTATGGAAGTCAATATTCTGGAATCCAAAATTCTGGAAACCAAAGTTTTGAAATTCAAAATTCTGTAATTAATGATTAAAAATGCGTGTTGATAACAAAAAAGTGCGCGAATGATACTCAAAATCAATGGTTCTCAATTCGTTCGTGAATAATTCTCAATTCATATACGAACAAAAAAGAAATGAACATTCTCATGATCCATGTGCGCCTAAAAAATTGGTTGCAGAAACAAATAATCTTCTTAAAAATATGGCTCGCTCGAGTTTTCTGCAGCCTAGCCAAATAATTCAGCGTTCGGTATCTATGACAGAAAAACATATTAGACATTATCTGCCATCAAGAAATTAAGTTAAAAATTAGAAGACAACGGAACAGTTTGAAATGTTTAAAGAGACAACTTGTGTTGAAGAAATAGACATTCCTTTACAATCACTTTATGTTTTTGAAGGACAACTATTTATTTTAAGTGACAAAGTTGTTAAAAGAACGTTTCCCATTGAGAATGATTCTCAATTCGTTCGCGAATGATTCTCAATTCGTTCGGGAATTTTTCTCAATTCGTTCGCGAATGGTTCTCAATTCGTTCGCGAATAATTCTAAATTCGTTCGCGAATGGTTCTCATTCGTTCGCGAATAATTCTCAGTGCGTTCTCGAATAATTCCCAGTTCGTTCGTGAATAATTCTCAATTCGTTCGCGAATTTTTCTCAATTCGTTCGCGAATGGTTCTCAATTCATTTGCGAATAATTCTCAGTTCGTTCGTGAATAATTCTCAATTCGTTCGCGAATGATTCTCATTCGTTCGCGAATAATTCTAAATTCGTTCGCGAATGGTTCTCATTCGTTCGCGAATAATTCTCAATTCGTTCGCGAATGAGTCCTACTTCGTTCGCGAATAATTCTCAATGTGGTCGCGAATTATTCTCATGTCATGTCAAACGTTAAAATCCGACAACAAATGCCAAAGATTTGAGGAAAAATGTAATTGGGCGACATCTAGGGTTGCCACACAAAAAAAAAATTTTTTTAAATGTTTTTCAAAAACACTTCGTATGAGGGGAAGTACGGCCGACTTTTTTTTTTGCCTGTAAGCCCGAGACGCTCTAATGCCCACTTTCGATATCGAAAATTTCGTAAATCACCTAAATTGGCATAATTCGGTAACGGAAGTGGCTAAAATGATTTTTTGATCAATTTTTTTAAAGTAGGCGTGGCACCGCTCACGTTTAAGGGATGCATTTTTGAAAATTCGCCTGGTCATAACTAAAAAATGGATTATAGTAAAATGATAAAATTTAGCAGGTTTCAGGGTGGTATGGGAAATATTCCTAATGAAACTGGAAGAAATTGTTGGGTATTTAATTATCCGGTTCACCCGAGCTTAGAATTCCTTACTTATTAAATTTAAGAAGAAACTACATATTGCACATTTCATCTACACACATTTCTGCTTGCACCTAATATTTAATCTATTAACCTTTTCTATTTCTTTTCAGTTCTTCGGTGCAATATTTGAAAAAGTCCGTCCATTGTTATCAACCTATACAGGAGTAAAACTAAAAAAAAAAATAAAACTAAAAACAGCTAAAGTCAATATATGTATAAGTCTAAGTTTATTTAACAAGAATCCAATGAAGATCATCAATTAAGCTTTAAGCTCCCTACCAAAGAAAGTATTAACAACTACAAACTCACACGACCGTAACACAAACACAATGTTCGGCTCTAAATTACGTTCATGGATGGAAAATCACATAGGGCGTCCGCGGAAAAAGAACGCCAAAAATAAAACCACAAATAGGTAAGATAAATACGAGCCCATACAGTCAAATCAGAGCTGCAGAGTTTTGCTTTGTCAGCCGAAGTCAATGAAAAACTCATTCATTTTCTGTTTGTTTTCGCTTTTTTTCCATTTCTATTCGAAGCATCGCTGTCGGTGGCGTCGCCAATGCTGCAGGCTGCAGTCATGAGGCATATCAGCATCACAATGGTACGAGCAACAAAAAAGTGCACAACTCGAACTCGAACGCTATTTTTACGCTTCATCACGCGCATAGCAATGGCGCATCGTCTACGTCAACATCAATCACTGCCAACAACTCAGCCACATCAGCGGCACCAACAATGACGACAACGCTAATGGTTGCGCCCGGCACAATGTCCTCATTCGGTGCTAATCATCACAATGGCGGCGGTGGTGGCGGAGGATCTGTCGGTGGTGGTGGTGGTGGTGGTGGGGGTAGCGGTAGTGGTAGCGGTTGTGGCAGTGTTATTGCAAGCCCAAACAGACGACGTGAAGTCTCGCCTATTCAAGGCCATGTAAGTATCAAGGTTGTAGGTTTATGGAATCAAATGAATCTCCAGTAGGATAGTGAGTGGCCCATTTAAATGTTTATCATGCAGTGGGCAGTCAGTCTATGTACATATATGGGTCTGGGGCGCGTGTTTTGTATTTTATTAGATTCTGTATATCTTCTTTGTGTTGCTGTATACCCAATGGTGCTTACGGGGAGCTCACTGTAGTTGGTCAATTAACGGTAGACAGCTCAAAAATGAAACTAGATCTTGGTAGCCATCGTTCGAAACCAGAGAGTCCATGCAGGCAACCATTCGTACTCTAGCACTATGGAGATAAGTAGAGATATGTATGAATTCCCCGATAATTTCACACCTCTAGCGACCATTAAAATTCTGTTCCTTAATTTTTTTTTTTCAAGAAATAAACTCTCAGCTATCCACTGTTAACCCCTTATCGACCTTAAAAATTAAGTTCGCTAATGATTTTTCTACAGAAAAATGCTTAGAAAAAGGTTAAACCTGTATCGACCTTAAAAATTTACTTCGATAAAGTTTTTTCAATAAAGAAAATTTCAAAAATTGTTAACCCTTTCCTGGCTTTTAAAATTGAGTTTGTTAAAGGTTTTTCAACAAATAAATTTCCAGATAATTTTAACCCTTAAATATTAAGTTCGCAAAAGATTTTTCGATAAATAGTTTTTCAGAAAATTTTAAAATTAAAAATTAAGATTGTTAGAGATTTTTCAACATATAAATTTTGAGATCGTTATCGACCTTTAAAATTTAGTTTGTTAAAGATTTTTCAATAAATAAATTTTGAAACAAAATTTAACCCTTTATCGACCTTTGGCATTAAGTTCGTTAAAGATTTTTCAACAAAAAAATGTTTGGAAAAAGATTAAACCTATATCAACCTTAGAAATTTACTTCGATAAAGTTTTTTCAATAAAAAGTATTTGAAAAATAGTTAACCCCTTATCGACCTTTGACATTAAGTTCGTTTAAGACTTTTCAACAAAACAATGTTTAGAATAAGGTTAAACCTATATCGAACTTAAAAATTTTCTTCGATAAAGTTTTTTCAATAAAAAATATTTCAAATATTTTTATCCCTTTCCTGGACTTTAAAATTTAAAAATCTTTAACAAGGATTTTTCAACAAATAAATTTCCAGATAATTTTAACCCTTTATAGAACTTAAAAATTTAGTTCGCTAAATTTTCAGATCGTTATCGACCTTTAAAATTCAGTTTGTTAAAGATGTTTCAATTAATAAATTTTTAGAAAACGTTAACCCTTTATCGACCTTTGACATTAAGTTCGTTAAAGATTTTTCAACAAAAAATTTTTTAGAAAAGGTTAAACCTATATCGACCTTTCTTCGATAAAGTTTTTTCAAAAATTGTTAACCCTTTCCTGGCCTTTAAAATTGAGTTTTTAAAGATTTTTCAACAAATTAATTTCCAGATAAGCTTAACCCTTTATAGCCCCTAAAAATTAAGTTCGCTAAAGGTTTTTCCATAAATAGTTTTTCATAAAATTTTAACCCTTTTCCGAACTTAAAAATTAAGTTTGTTAGAGATTTTTCAACAAATAAATTTTCAGATCGTTATCGACTTTAAAATTCAGTTTGTTAAAGATTTTTCAATAAATAAATTTTCAGAAAACTTTAACCCTCTGTCGACCTTGAAAATACATTTTTGAATTTTTTTTTTGAGAAATAAACTCCCAGATACATATACGATTTGTTAAAAAACTGTCATCTTAATTTTCAAATATTGTTAACCCTATGACGACCTTGTCAACACAGTTTGTTAAAAAAATCGCAAAAAAAAGGTCAAAAATTCTATATAATAGTATATTTTTCAAGAATTCCACCACTGGGTATAAAATACGCTACTCTACCTTAACATAGACACTTTCGTAATTCTTTTTCTCAATTTCGTATTCTCATCTCGTTTCAAACACAGAGTCGCTTTGGTTGGCAATCGCCGGAACAGGAGACAATCACTTCACCAAAATCCGACAACTTCCTGTATGCGCCACAGCATCGCGTACGTAGTCAGTACTCAAACCATCAGCAGCAGCAGCAGCAGCAGCAGCATCATCAACACCAACAACAACAACACCAACATGCTTACACTGCGCCAAATAGCAAAGATAATTCAAGCGATGATCGTTCATTGCCTGCTAAACCTTGGTACAATCAACACTTACTGCCACAGGCACTAACGCAGCAGCATCAGCATCAAAAACAAAACACACAGCTTCAGCACACAAATCCATTAAATCAGCAACAGCAAAAACAACATCACCAACAACAACCTCATCCAGCCGACTGCTCATCATCATCAATCTCATCGTTGTCATGGTCGACTGGCTCTAAGGAACCATCTATGAACTCGAATAGCTATCAGAACAACAACAATAATAACAACTCGAACAATATTAACAACAGTAGCAGCAACAACAATAGTTCGTATTCGAAACCACTACCCACACCTGAACCACAAAACCTTAGCACCACCGATTTACAAGAGCAACATTTAGCTGAAGAAGAAGAAGATCCCAATACTGTGCATTATGAAGAAATTCGTACAATTTTACGTCATCCAGAACACTGCCACCCCAACTACAACAATGGCAATAACAATAATACAAATCCTTTTCTCATGCACGAACGTCCCAAATCTGAGCAACTCACATCATTTACAGCTGTACGTTCGCTCTATGTGGCTGATCGTCGTCGTTCGCAGGATGATGCATCCACACGTTATGGACGTCTTTTACCATCAAAGATACAAAGTTGTAATAACTCGAGTGATAGTCTGAATGCGAATGGCTCGTTGACGTATATAAGAAGTGGTAGCGCTGAATATATATCCCAACAACAACAATATCAATATTCCACCGGAAGCATGGGTGGTGCTGGTTCAGCTTCCGGCGAGTTTAGTGTTCAGCATCCACAGCAAGGACATGCGGTTAATTTGGCCGCTATACATTGTCAACGTGCCCGCTTGCGAGGTAGCCGTTTTGGTAATGGGCATGCTTTGAATGGTGGTGTCCAGCAGGTGGCTGGTGTGGTAGGTGGTGTGGCGGGTGCACCATTACATAGTCTCTCATCGCCAGAGAGTGCTTATTCTACTGGCTACTCTACCGATGGTACTTCACCAGGTGAGAAGAGGGCGGGAAGTGGGTTCATATCTGTTGGATTGAACTGACTTGTTTTTGATTTCTTTGTCTAGGCGCCATTTACACGCCTCCAGAATACTATATCAACATGCGTACGGGTACTCATTATTTTCCGAAGAGCGTGAACTCGTTGGCTATTGAAGCTCAGCGTTACAAATTTGGTCTGAATAAAATAGAGGAGATGTCACCTATAGATCCGATGGTAAGTTGAAGAAACCTGTTGTGCTTTGTGAGAAAATGTCTTGAGTCCTCATCCGATGTTCAGCATAACCGACGAAGTAGCTAAACTTAGTTTCGTAAGCCAATGAATTGTAGCTCAGAATAGGGGGGTATGTGTCCTCGAAGGGGGGAAAGAGTGACGAAAGGAAAAGCAAAGATAAGGCAAGGACAAAGAGAAGGGAAAAAGGAGAAATATGAGGGGTAAGAGATAATAAAAAAGATAAAGATGAAGATAAAGATTAATGTTAAAAAAGATGAAACTAAAAATAAAGCGAGAGATAAATATGGTTATTAAGATAAAGACACAGATAAAAATATAGATAAAGATATATACAAGTACAAAGATAATGAAAATGCAGCTAACGATAAAAATTACGATAAGATAAATATGAAAACTAAGTCAAAACTAAGATAAAGACAAAAATAAAGACAATAAAGGTAATGATAAAGATGAACAAAATGGACAAATATGCAGATACAGATAAAGGCAAAGGTAAAGACAAAACTA
>CAXKVI010000004.1:101933133-102035633 GCA_964058755.1 Campiglossa producta
TCCAACTCAGGATGTTTTAGAGCGTTGCCACCTATCTGCAGCTTTTCTTTGAAAACAACAGAGATATGCCAATCTAAGTATCAAATGGAAGGTGTTTTAGGTCGCATTAAAAAATAAAATATTTTAGTATCTTTAGATTTACCTAGAGTTGCCACCTTACTCTTTTAAGCATGGGCGCTTTTACTTATGATTACCCTTTTATTTTGAGCTTGCTATTAATAAAAAGTACAGTTTACGCATTCATTCTGCGTACTAAAATTGGCAATTTTGTTCACTCTTCCAGAATTTACCAAACGTCACCACTAACGAATCGCTCCAGTTCTCTGGTATTTACGGATGCGCGCGATACCAAGCGCTTTATGACAATCGCCGAGAGCGAACGTGCTTTACTGCAAGCAGACTTGGAGGCGGACGTCAAGTATAGACAACTGATACAAGAAGCAGAATCTCTACTGGTCTCAATGAAAAATAGTATGCAAAGGTGAGTAGTGAGCAGATCTTGAAATCGTGTAATACCTAACGCAGCTTTTCTCATTTTTCAGCATACCACGTGATACCCCAGTCTCTAGTCCACGTCGTCTAAATCCACTCGCCAATAAGCGTGTGGAAATGCTCAAAAACTGTGAAGCGGATACGCGACGCGAGCAGCTCAAGCAAGCGCAACAAGCTGAGAAACAACAACAACAAGAATTAGCTGCTGCTATTAATCGTCGTATTGATCTACTACGTCACATGCCCGCCTCCGCGCCTAACAGTCCACGTTTTAGTCGCTGTAGTCCACGTAAAACGCATTTAACAAATTTCATCAATCAAAATGTGCCACCAGAGGTGCCACCGCGTAAAATGACAGTAGATGGTGCTTTGAAACCGCCACATTCGCCACAACTGCAAATAAATGGACGACGCATGCAGCGCAGCCCCCATAGCACGCCACTGCAAGAACGTCGCATACGCAGTCAATCGCCTGTGTCGCGTCACAAGCAGCTGGCAACAAATGGGCAACGGGATCACCAAAATTTTGAGAGCGATTCTGATTCGGAGCTACAACTCGAACTACATAAAGATTTAAACAATCACAATGAGTGCTCAAAGCAGGGAAGACAGCTTACCGCCGCTCCAGTGGATCTAGTCAATCATAATTATTTACCAGAGTTTGCGCGCATTTCACGCTTCAATGAAGCTGATCTCCAAAACCATAATTTGGCTGGTGGTGAGCTCAAATCTAATAGCAGCACAGTGGTTCAATGGCAGTCGGGATTGTTACATGCGTGTCCTCAAAGCGAACCCTTGAAAAGGAAAGTCTATAGCGGCAGTTCGACCTTCGAGCGCATCAAAAAGAGTTTCGACTTGGAAGCGGGTGAGTGTGTGAAACTTTATTCTTGTCTTCTAAAGGTTTTGTTTTTACTCTTCTTTTTGTTCTTCTCTTGTTACAGAAATACCAAAACATGCAATGTTGGCCAAAATTCAGAATTTGCGTCGCCGTGAGCGTCAAAATTTGAGTCCACGTTTAACGGCTCGCCACAACAGTCAAGATTTGCATCCAAGCGTGGGCGATTCCAATGGCTTTGGTGCGCGTGAAGATCAGAAGAAGCAAATCATACTAAGCACAATTGCTGATTTGAAACGTAGTTTGGAGACGCAGAGTGTCGAATTGAATGGTCTCAATTAGTTTGGTTAAGTGTTTAGAGAGAGATAGGTAAAGTAATCGGATATGTCTGCCAGTTTGAGGGGTTAGAGCGTGGCTCTCATTTTTGTTGATTTGTTGTTATAGTACCTCTAAACTTTATTACAAATCGTTTGATACCAATTTTGTGCGCCACCACATTTTGACCGATAACTCTGTTATCGATAAATATATCGAAATGAACTAAAGTCCAGATGAAAGCTGCGGTCTTTCTCTTTTACTTGGTACCAACTTTGTACGAATATTCCAAAGTTTATATTCCACCACATTTTGACCGGTAACACTGTTATCGATAAATATATCGAACTGAACCCGAATGCAAATGAAAGTTGTGGTTGTTGTTGTTGTAGCGAGATGTAGCCCTGCCTAAATGTCAGACTGGTTCACCCCGAGTGTATTGCTCTTGACCGGGTCGATATAAGAAAACGGCCCGGGTCGTTTCGGCACGATAGGTACAGCACAAGTACTGGTACCGTTCTGGTAGAACCGGCAATACAAGAAACTTGCCATGTAGGCCATGTAGGCCGTTTAGCGTTACCCAGGGTGTATAGCTGTGGTCTTCCCTTTCCGTTTGACACCAATTTTATGTAAAAAATCGAAAGTTTATGCGCCACCACATTTTGATCGATAAATATATCGAAATAAACCCCAACCCAAATGAGGGATGTGTTCTGATCTTCCCCTTTCGTTTGAAACCAATTTCGTGCGAATATTCCAAGGATTATACGCCATCACATTTTGACCGATAACTCTGTTATCGATAAATATATCGTAAATAACCAAAGCCCAAATGAAAGCTGTGGTCTTCTCCTTTTATTTGATACTAAGCTCGTGCGAATTTAACAGTTCCGGCTTTAACATATTATGGGGATTCATCAAACCTTATAAACATCTTATAAAGCGTGTAAACATATAAGTTTATCAAGTGTGTTAATGAACTGTGAAAATTTGTATTGAACGAAGTTTACACCAATTTGATAAACTTCCGCGTCGATTTTGGTGTGTAGAAGAGGTCGTAAATTTATTTATGCTTTTCGACTTGCAATTTTTTAGATGTACTTTACACAAAAATAGAAGAAAAAGCTTGAAAGTAGGTCTAAAATTACTTTTTGGAATGGAAATTTCGAAATAAAAAGTTTTTGTTTGACATCAAGTACACATATATTGATCTAGGGCGTGCATCTAACTGCGCTAGTAAATTCATAAATTTACGCATTTCGTAAACTTATATGGCTTGATGAATCCCCCTATTTAAAACTCTATTTTGAATTTTTTTTTTTTATCGAACTCACAGTTTCCACCTAACAAAACAAATGATCCGCCCTTTGAATGCCACATTAATTAGTAAATATTTGTTTAGAGTACTCAACTTGAAACAGCTTCCATTAAAAAAAATGCAATGGATTGTTTAAAGGCAGAATTAATCTTCCTTATCGGTGACGCCATACCCATAAGCTAATCAAACGCGTTAGCGTTATGTTATGGCAAGTATAATCGATTACATGTATTTCCATAAGTTTAGTTGGAACAGCTGATTAGCGTTATGGGTATGGCGTTAGCGATAAGGAAGATTAATTCTGTCTTAAATCATAATGTGATTAACTTAATAGCAGTATGTAGTAATAAAAAATCCAAAACATATGTTTGAAAAGAACAACACTAGAACGTGAAAGAAAATATTTATGATAATTGTTGCTTGTTGAGAAAACGTCATTAAGCAGCGAGAGCGTTTCCTAATAATGAATGGAATTTAATAAGAATATTCACATACAAAAACAATACATAATAATTAGTCAAAATATTTACTCATACGACAGCGCAAAGATGAGAAAATATTAAAAAAATAAACAATATCTAACATAACAATTAAACACAATAAAAACGTATTTAAATATAATTATTTATACAAAATAATTGAAATGTTGCTATTAAATATTTATATGTATGTGACAAGTGTAATTGCAAGGCAATAAGCAGAAACGAGAAAATGAAAAAAAAAAATATAGAAAAAATATAAGAATATGCATATGAAAGAAAAAAAAATAACCAAAACAATAAATTATAGAATTGAAGGACTGAAATCATTGCCACATTGCCGTGCTAGCACATAATTAACAATTGATATATGAGCAAAAAGAAAAAAAAATTTATTAAATTATGAGAATGTGAGAAGATTTGATACATACCGCTATTTGAAATATTAAATCATAAAAGAGTTATTTAAATACTCAGCTACAACAAACATATGTATATCTTAAAATAAGTATTAAACGAAAAAGATAACAATAATTTTTTAAGCTGAGAATATATGTAGGTACATATAAAGATAAATAATTATTGAGGAAAATTATTAGTACCACATGTATTCATTTGAAAATGCAAATATTTTTTTGAGGACTTCTGAAAGTCGTGAAAAAAGAGTAAAAAATGAATTTAAATTGAAGGAAAATAAAACATATGCTAGCATATAATTGAGTAACTCATTTTTGTTTAACTAAAATCGATTTTAATTTCAAAGTACTTTCGATAAGTAGGTTTTTCTAAGACATTTTTTTATTTATATTTCGAGTATGAAGTCGATCTCGAGCTATCAAAATCGGCAGAAAAAAACATCATATACATACATACATCATCCATTTAAGGCAGTTTTTCCATGGATCCTTTAATTTTAAAGTTCACTTCAAAGAAAAACTTTGTAGGACAGAAAACCGCCCTTAAATTTTGTATCTTTATAACTTTCATGAACATAAAATGGTATTATAACTTTGTGCCGATGTTTGTAAGTATGAGAAGAAGAAGAGATAGACCCACAAATCAGTATAGCGATGTGATCAGGACAATGTACTGAGTTGATTTGGCCATGTCTGTCTGTTCAAACGAAAACTAGACCCTCAATATTTGAGATATCTGAATGAAACTTAGTGAGCGGGTGTCATTTTGTTGTCTAATGATCATTTGTCGGAACCAACAAGATCGAACCAACATTCGATAAACGGATTTTGGGCCATAACTCCTGTAATAATGTGAATTTTGTAAATATTTCTCTTTTCTCATGTGCAATGTCGATATTGAAAAAGAGTAGGGTTGAACTAATGTTTCACATAGCACACATACAATCGATGGTTCCGATAAACGGATTTTGGGATATAATTCCTGTATTTAAACAGGTAGTAACGTAAAACTTCGTAGCTATCGCTGGTTTTACATGTATAATACCGATGTTGAAAATCATTAAAACTCGATTAATAATTCCTATAGATCCCATACAATTTATTATTCCGACAAACGGATTTTGGGCTATAACTCCTGTAATTAAAAAGGTAGGAACGTGAATTTTTGCAACTATCGCTATTTTTGCATTGGCGATATCGATGTTGAAAATCATTAAGACTCGATTAATATTTCACATAGCCCCCATACAATCGATAGTTCCGATAAACCGATTTTGGCATATAATTCCTTTTTTCATTTTGTTTATGTTTAATTTTTATTTTATTTTTTGTATTATTTTGTCTTTTTTTATTTTAATTTTTTTAATTGTAATTTATTTTATTTTAGTTTATATTATTTTATTTTATTTAATTTTTTAGTTCTCTTTATTTAATTTAATAGTGTTTTGTTGTTGTTGTGACGTTTGTTTTATTTTATTGTTTTTTCTTTCATTTTATTTTGTTTATTTTATTGAATTTAATTGAATTTATTTTATTTTATTTTATTTTAATTTATTTTATTTTTTTCATTTTATTTTATTTTATTTTATTTTATTTTATTTTATTTTATTTTATTTTATTTTATTTTATTTTATTTTATTTTATTTTATTTTATTTTATTTTATTTTATTTTATTTTATTTTATTTTATTTTATTTTATTTTATTTTATTTTATTTTATTTTATTTTATTTTATTTTATTTTATTTTATTTTATTTTATTTTATTTTATTTTATTTTATTTTATTTTATTTTATTTCATTTTATTTTATTTTATTTCATTTTATTTTATTTTATTTTATTCTATTTTTTTAATTTTATTTTATTTTATTTTTTTTATTTATTTAAATTTAATTTTATTCTTTTTTTTAATTTTATTTTATTCTTTTTTTTATTTTCATTTTATTTTATTTTTTTATTTTTTTTTATTTTTTTTGATTTTATTTTATTTTTTTGTTTTATTTTCATTTTATTTTTTTTTTATTTTATTTTGTTTTATTTTTATTTTATTTAATTCTATTTTATTTTTTTTTTGTTTTTTTTTTGTTTTATTTTTTTTTTTATTTTTTTTTTATTTTATTTATTTTTTTTTTATTTTATTTATTTTTTTTTTATTTTTTTTTATTTTATTTTAATTTATTTAATTTCATTTTATTTTATTTTATTATATATTTTTTTTATTTAATTTATTTAATTTTAGTTTTTCTTTCATCTGTTTTGTTCCATTTTTTCACTTAATCTTATTCAATTTTACTTAATTTTGTTTGTTTTCTTGACTTCCTAGTGAAAGAATTTGAATATAAATCTCATTAGAGGCACATGCAGATACACTTGCAGTTGAAATATTCATTGGCTTACGTATTTGCATCTACTTGACTTTCTATTGCGTATTAATTAATTTCCTACTTTGTGTTAAATAATCGGCAACAATAACTTTTGTATGTCAAAGCTCAGAGTTCATTTCGGTGTTTACCTAGACAAAGAACTTGTGATGTGAAAAGAAAAAAAAATACATAACGATTTTATATATGCAGCGAACTTTCTTTGAAATTTAAAATGCTTACCTACTTGTCCTATCTAACATCCCTATAAAAGTACTTACACTGCATATTAAGTATTTACTAAGCGCAAACATATTTTAATGCATTAGCGTGAAGCACGTTAGAGAGAGATTTGTTTGTCGTCAGAACTTAAGAACGTAATTTACTTAATGAGTTTTTTTTCTTAACATAACTATGTAATTATACGTTTTCTACAAGTTGTATACTTAACTACTTATCTAGGTGGGTTGGCCCTAAGCTGACCTTTCACCAAAGTAATCACGTTTTTACAAATCAGTTTTGAACGGGCGAAATATTAAATTGAGATATTCGTTAAACAATGGCAATGGTGGCAAAAAAAAAGAAAAAAAAGAAAAATTTTGTAAAGAAGATAAAAAAAAAAATTAAATTTTGTACTGCCAAATAATTAACTTGAAAAGGGTTTAAAAAAACACGGTGCTGGAAGAGCTGAATATTTCCGAATACGTTGCAATATTTATTTATAAGCAAAATTGAGATTATTAATGAATGCAAAAAGCATACTTACGCATGTTAACTGCATTTAAATTTATCACTTTGATACACCTATACTTGTACGTTACTAGCCATAAGATCATACAAAACATACACAAGTCTCTGAAATATGAAAAGCTATAAACTTTAGACATATATAATAACGACCGCTTGAAGGAAGATCACACTTATTTTAAGACATTAAAGAAAACTCCTTATTTGAGAGTTTGTATAAAGAACGCACCATTCTAGGAATAATTTAAAGACGTTATATCTCAACGAAAATTCACCACATTTTCCGCTGAGATATGTAGATCGTTTTCAAAACACGGAGATCTTCCGCTTAGAAGAGTAACATACGCATTTTTGTTGATTGAAGTTATTGAACGAAAACCCTACAAATCTTTCTGAAAGCCAAATTATAACTAGTCCCGAAATGAAAAGAGATACATTATCTATATTTAGATAAACGACAGATATTCTTAAACTTTTAAGAGTCCTAAGTTATTAGTATTCTTTAAACATTTAAACTTAGTATTAGTATATATTTATTAAATAATTATATAAATTTATCATACCTACAAGTATTAACTTACTCTCATAATGGGGTTGTGTATTTGCTAAACAGTAAACATTTAAATTAAAGTTCCCTCAGTGCACAATGGTCTAGATTGCGTTTTTTTTTGGCATAAAGTCCAAATTTTTGACAGCAATATTTTTATTAAAGTATATAAGTCCACTAAGAAAATTCCTTAGTAACAGATTTAAGGTTGTCACCCTATGCTCTCTCTGATCTGCCAAAGTTAGGGTTTTGTCAAATATTTTTTTTTTTTGTATTTGTATTTGTATATCCAAACTATCTCGGGAACCGCTTGATCGATTTGGATAAAATTTTGTATATAGATAGTATGATTGATTCTAAGACGATCCACTTGGGGGGTTGCCACCTGTGTCGGTTTACAGGGTTGCTATTACAATTTTTTTAAATTTTGTAGCAAAATATGCCAATATGGACATCAAAGGAAAGGTATTTTCAGCGACATGACAACTAAAATATTTTCAAGTAGGGTTGCCACCTTACCGAAGTATATTTGTATATCCGGTACTATCTCGGAAACTGCTTGACCGTTTAGAATGAAATTTGGCATTAAATTGTATGATTGATTCTAAGACTATCCACTTGTGGTTTGCTACTTGGGGGGTGTGGGGGGTTGCCACCTATCTCAATTTTTTTTTTAATTATGGAGATATGCCAATATGGGTATCAAATGAAAGGTATTTTGACCGACATACCAATAAAAAATATAAAATATTTTCAAGTAGGGTTGCCACCCAGGGTTACTATTTTACCGTATTGTATTGTATACTTCTGGGATCATATTTGGATTATTTTAGGATCATTTTGGGATCATTTAGGGGTTACTGTGGGATAATTTTGGGGCTATTTTGAGATCGTTTTTGGTACAATTTCGGGGCCATTTTCGGATCATTTTGGAGTCATTTGGGGACTATTTTAGGAATATTTAGGAATTACTTTAGGTCATTTTGGGATCATTTTTGTATCATTTTTGGGTCATTTTCGGATCATTTTGGGTACATTTAAGGCTCTTTTTTGGGTCGTTTTGGAATCATTTTGGGGTCACTTTGGAATCATTTTGGAGTCATTCCAGGATCATTTTCGGAAATTTTTTAGGGTAATTTTGGGATCATTTTTGGGTCACCGAGGTACTGGATATTATAGGCATATGTAGGTGTGTTTAGCAAAAGATAGTAATTAAGTTTTTGTTATTTTTTCTTATTTAATGTTTTTGTTGTAAGCACTTTTGGGAAAAATGCCACAAAATAATGTTATGTTCCATAGAGTAGAACTAGCAGACTGACATGTGTGGAGGCATATTAATGATAGATAATTACTTACTAATATTGTAGTATTTTCCTTTATATAACAACTTGAGCTCATATTAGCTCATTTCAACAAAATTTAACCTGCAAATTAGGCATTTTTTGTTGAAATCCACATATCTCGACCCCAACGCCATCTAGTGGCAAAACTTTTTGTGGAACGATTTGTATTCCTGTAGGTGACATATGTTTTGAATATGAGCCAAATCGGTCCATAAATGCGGATTTTGTAAATATAGCGACAACAGCGCCACCTAGCGGATATTTTTTCTAGATACACTTCACATTCTTTGTGGGGAATATATATTCATACTTTATTTCTTTATTTGGAGATTTGGATATTATGCCAAAAAAAAACTCAATTCAGACCATTGTGCAGTGGTTGGAACTTAACCATAAAAGCGATCAACATAACCTAACTTTTGCCTTCACAATCAGCAATAAAATAAAATAAACAAAATAAAACGTAATATAAAACGTTAAAATAAAATAAAGTGAAATTAAGTAAAATTAAAAAAAAAACTAAAATAAAAAGAAACAAAAAATAAGAAAAGCAAAGAAAAAATAAAAAAACAAAACAAAATAAAAAAAATAAAAAAGAAAAAAATAAATATAAAATCAAATGTGAAAAATGAAATAAAAAAATAAAATATAGTAAAAAAAAAAACAAAAAAGAAAAAAATATACTTAAAAAAATTAAATAAAATTTTAAAAAAATTTTTTAATTTAAATTAATTTTTTTTTATTTCACGACTACACAACCCCAAAATCTAGTCATATCCTCCTAGAGATTCACTTGTAATCTGCTCAGCATTTTCTTAGTAAATAATTTATAAATATAATTATTAGATTAAAAAAAAAAAATTATGCATTAACAAACTAAAAAATACATTAAATTATTTATCTGTAAAAATAGTATTGTTTAGCAAAAATTCTATTAAATAATTATTTATTTTGTAAGAATTAGACGAATTTAGTTGCATTTATTTATTAAAAATAAATTTGTAGAATGTAGAGTTGTTATTGTGATTTTTAATGCCACCGCTTTGGTTTTCATTTAATTAAATCAAATTAAAAAAAGATGAAAAAAAAAAAATATTTTTTAAAAAATTGGCGGCAAATTGAGGTGATAGATAAGCTGAAATAAGAAAAATTTAGTTCAACAGCATCGCGTAAAATATTGATATATTCGAAATTAAGCATAAAAAAATAAATATAATTTAATATTTTTAAATTTAAGTTTTCATTATATTGTTATATATTTATATGTATGTATGTAAACATAAGAACCAATACCAATAGATCATCGACTCTTTCTTTCACTATAATTTGATATCTACTAGACTTAGAATCTATCTATTCATGTAGTTCATACTATGTTTAAAACTATGTTCAGACTACAACACAAATTACTTAGTTACAAATTACTTAGTTTCTAAACATATTTTAATGTTGTTTATATTTTGTATGTATCAAATTAGTTAAATAATTAAATGCATTAAATTTTGTATCCTTAGAATACAAACTAAATAAGTAGCTATCCACCACACACATCACATTGATATTATATGATTATTACAACATTACTGTTACAACATTAGCAGTACCATTATAATTACATTTCTCTCATATTCATTATTGTACTGTAATATGAAGTGATATTAAAACCAGTGAAATGAATAATTCTAATAAAATTACTTATAAAAACGAAATTCTGTAAATTTATTTATTTAAACTCAAGGGCCGATAAGCTAGCAGGTCCTTAGCCTCTTCTTTTTTCAGTAAAGTAATTAGAATTTATATTGATACTAGGAAATTTTTTATATTTATATAACTCAAAGCATGCCTTCTTTTAACTTTTTAGCTCTTCATTGAGTAGTTTACATCTTTTAATTAGTTCACAATGTTGTGTTTAAAATAAATTTTTGTTGTTTATAATGTTCTTAGTTAGAATTTAATTAGTATGCTCTTACGATTTAAATTACACTGACGGACTCAATTAATTCCCTTGACTTTCTTGACTCACGTATAATGGACATTGCGGTTCAAAAGTGCTGGGAATAAACACCTGAACGACAATGTGTATTTTCAGGGGTAAACTTTATAAATTTAATTAAACAGATTAAAACAAAATAAAATAAAATAAAGAGATAAAAAAGTAACAAAAAAAAAAAAAAAAAAAACAGTAAAAAAATTTAATTAAAAATAAAACAAAAAAAAAACACACAAAAAAAAAATATAAAATAAAAAAGTAAAACAAAATAAAATAAAGTAAAAAAGCAAATAATAAAAAAAAAATAAAACAGAAATAAAAAACAAAATAAAATATAATAAAATTAAAAAAAAAATTAAAAAAATTAAATTAAAAATAAAATTAAATTAAGTAAAACAAAAAAATTAAATAAAAAAGGTTAAAACAAAATAAAATAAAGTAAAAAAAAAAAAAAACAAATAATAAAACAAAATAAAAACAAATAAAAAAATTAAATTAAAAATAAAATAAAACAATAAAACAAAAAAGTAAAACAAAATAAAATAAAGTAAAAAAAAGACAAATAATAACAAAAAAATAAAAAAGAAATAAAAAAATAAAATAACACGAAATAAAATAAGATAAAATAAAATAAAGTAAAATCAAATAAAATAAAAGAAAACAAAACAAAATAGAAAAAAATATAACAAAAAATTAAAAAATAAAATAAAATAAAATAAAATAAAATAAAATAAAATAAAATAAAATAAAATAAAATAAAATAAAATAAAATAAAATAAAATAAAATAAAATAAAATAAAATAAAATAAAATAAAATAAAATAAAATAAAATAAAATAAAATAAAATAAAATAAAATAAAATAAAATAAAATAAAATAAAATAAAATAAAATAAAATAAAATAAAATAAAATAAAATAAAATAAAATAAAATAAAATAAAATAAAATAAAATAAAATAAAATAAAATAAAATAAAATAAAATAAAATAAAATAAAATAAAATAAAATAAAATAAAATAAAATAAAATAAAATAAAATAAAATAAAATAAAATAAAATAAAATAAAATAAAATAAAATAAAATAAAATAAAATAAAATAAAATAAAATAAAATAAAATAAAATAAAGTAAAATAAAATAAGATAAAATAAAATAAAATAAAATAAAATAAAATAAAATAAAATAAAATAAAATAAAATAAAATAAAATAAAATAAAATAAAATAAGATAAAATGAAATAAAATAAAGTAAAATAAAATAAAATAAAATAAAATAAAATAAAATAAAATAAAATAAAATAAAATAAAATAAAACAAAAAAAAATAAAGTAAAAAAAAAAATAAAAAAAATAAAAAAATAAAATAAAATTAAATTAAAAAAATAGTAAAATAAGATAAAATACAAAAAAAAGAAAAAATAAAGCAAAAAAAGAAAAATAAAAAAATACAAAAAATGTTGGTAATTTTTGATAGCTTTTATGTAAATATTTAAAGAAAATAAAAATTCTTTAAAAATATAATAATAATATAAAACGAAATAGAATAGAATAAAATGAAATAAGTGAAATAAAATAAAATAAAAAATAAAATAAAATTAAATAATATAAAATTAAAAAAAAAAACAAAATAAAAAAAATTAACAAAAAATAAAATAAAACAGAATAAAATAAAAAAAATTAAAAAAAATAAATAAAATAAAATAAAATATAAAATAGAATAAAATAAAATAAAAAAATAAAATAAATAAATAAAATGAAATAAAATAAAATAAAATAATATAAAATAGAATAAAATAAAAAAAAAATAAAATAAAAAAATTAAATTAAATTAAAAAAAAAAAAATAAAACATGAGTTTCGATAGTGATAATTTAACATCTCTGCTTTGTTAATATTTTAAAAGCCAGCAAACCTTTCTTTGCTAATACATATTAAATATTTTTTTTTTTTCAATCATTAAATGTTTTCACACTAGGAGTTCGTCTGTTGGTGGGTAGAAGGAAGTTTTTTTTTCGTTTTATACTTTAAATTACAAAACAACAGTTATATAATAACTTAATGCTTTCATCTAAAACAACTGACGAAATGAGGACTGAGGCATTAAAATATATTAAAAAATAAAATTCATAAAAAATCAGATGGTGCACAGTAGTAGATAACATTGAGAGTAAATAAAATATTCAACAAATATAAAGATTGGTAACCCTATTGACTATGGAGAATTAATGAGTTGAGAAGATAAGAATATAGACAATCCCACGAGCTTTCCTTATGACACCTTATTACATTGTAAGTATGAATGTATGTATATTTGATAAAAATAAAGATGAATTAAATATTTATAAAAAAAAAATCGACCACAGTGATTTTTTTCTTTGTAAACAATATAACGATTTTGGAAAAAATGTAACAGAAATTAAAAAAAAAAACTAAAAAAGTTGACTACATTTTGAGAATGTGCACTTAATTTTTAAATATATAATATAGAGTTTCTCAACCCACCCTACTATACAGGTAAGCTGAAGGTGGATAATGGTACAGAATATGATGGAGAGAAAAAGTTTCTTCCTCAGCGATTCTGCTCTATCAACCCCGCTGAGATTTTAAACTTTTTAAGGTTCTACAACCAGTCTGCTCTTAATTAAATATTCGCCTTTTCTGTGTAAGGACAAAGTACCCAAGTGTAAGTAATTGAAATTCACAAAGGTTTCGCGGAAAACCCAGAAGTGTTTATTATTCCATTAAACTTGCACTTAATTAGGCAGATAAATGTACGCTGAGACAAATAACGAGTTCATCTAAATAAGTTTGCTCACAGCTCGAAAAGGCGCGGACGCATAGTAAAAAGTTTTCTAAACATAGACAACTTACGCACAACTACGAGACGTCTCGTCACGTATGCAGAATACGGATTTTGATACAAAGTAAATGGTTTACTGAATCGAGATGTTGACAATACTTTCGGCACGTATCTAGGCATAAGCCAAATTAGAAAGACAGCATGGAGAGTTATATATTGCGCCATTGATTCGTAGTTACTATGAATTAGATATCTACATCGAAATAGTTTTTGGACTAATTTAGGAACAAGCTCATAAAGTTGTAATATTTGATTATGTGCCTACGTGGGTCATTAATAAATGTAACAAGTAAAAGAATAACAAATAAATATTCACCACAGCTTTTAAGTTAAACGAGACTTAAATGGCTTCAACGTTTGTGGTGATGCGGTGTCGCGTCGATGTAACGTTATCGACTGTACTCATTTCGCAGATTCTATGTGCGATATTAATTACTATTCTGATTTCGATTTCATTTGGAATTCCATTAAAAAAAATGTCTAGGTTAGTCACACGCGCGAGTTTTGTACACCGATACAATGTTGATAACTATTTTAACGAAATGCAAAAATCAAAATCCAAACTAAACATCGTAGCGTCTATGGAACATATTTATTTTTAATTAATTATAAAAGCCACGCGCTGCCTACACAATTGTATATTTTATCCATGCGGTATATCTAAAACCGCTAAACAAATGAATGAATGATAAAATTAAATGTAGGCGTGGTTTTGAATTGATGAGATATGTATTAGTTAGTACACGCAAAAAAATTTTGATGTCAAAACAGCACTTCAAGGAGCTGCTATATATATAAACTAAAAAAAGTGCTATTTTAGCACCAAAAAGGAGTCAAAGTAACAAAAACGAAACCGGTGTCCGTTTTAGTCTAGCACATCTGGATTTTTTCTAACCTCAAAAAATTCGTATACCGCTAAAAATTTGACATGTTTTTTTGAGGTTAGAGAAAAATCCAGAAGTGGTGGACCAAACGGGACACCGGATTCGTGTTCATAGCGTCAAAATACATAGAGAAAGGGTGGTCTGATCCACCAACCCCAACACTTTTTTTTGTGGGGCTGTGTAATTTTTTTCAGTGTATTCAAAATTTTCAAATGATCATTTTTTTGTCTGGTATTACTCTAACCTTCATTTTAAAAAAGTTTTTTTTAAAAAAAAACTTTGCTAACTGAAGCAGGATAATATCGAGTTTTCAAAATTAATTTTGTTTTATTTGATCTTATTTTATTTTATTTTACTTTTTTTAAATATAATTTTTTAAAATTTTATTTTTTTTTTAATTTTTTTTTTTTATTCTATTCAAATTAACCGCGTATCACTGTATTTTCAACAACGCCCACAGCGGTTGAATAACCTTGTCATAGTTTAAACACCTCGAGAATAGTACAAATGGGTAAAACAATAGCTTAACGGTATATAAATAAAATATTACAATTTTATGAGCTTATCCAAAACATAAAATAAATGTGCCTCACACGCAAAGCCGAAACTGCTCTGCATATGCTAACCACGAGTTAGAATCTTGTGGGATTATTCGACTCAAAAATATAAACCAAAAATGATATTCCTGCCCAAGATGGATTGAGCTAAAGATCGGATGTACAAATGCAGGTGCCTAAAAGTATGTAACATTAACTATCCCTGGGGACCAATTTGTGTTCTATGGAGTGATAAACTGAATAAAAAAGTCATACAAAAATTTATAAAATAAACTTCAAATACAATTCACATTTTTTCACTATATCATTTCATAGTACTAGAAATTCCCCCTGGATTCCTTTAAGATCATGTGTGCATAAAAGTATGTCTCGTTCAATACCTTCTCTACTGTAGTGCGTTTTCACTATCAGAATCCGTTGTTTACTTGTTTCAATGCGACGTCTTGCTATCATCTCACTCTTCATCATCATCCACACCTCTTCCACTGAAAACTTACTCTGTTTCACACACATTCCTTCTTGCATTGTTACATTAGCAGCATTATTATCTTATAATGCAATATATTTTTAACCATCCTGTCTTTCAAGGTCACCACAATGTCAATGCCTTCTTTACCTCTTCTGGATGCCAAATGGAGCTAACTCTTTTTAGTGCCGCAATTCTTATTGCGTATACCAACATATGTAAGTATGTATGCATGTATGGGTGTTGCTACAGATCGCTAAAAATCTTGCATAGCATACCAATAAGTTTGAAAGGCGAAGGGAAATACTCAATTCGGGGTAAAGGAATCTTCAAGCACTTAAAAGTTTATTATTATCATTATTTTGGACGCGATTTGAAAGACTTGACGATTGAGCGACATTAGTGTGGGTCAGAATACGGTATTTAAAAACTGTCCATATTCAAGGCTTTTTAAACAGTTCAATTCTGTTAAGAGCATAGACACACCCTAAAGAGCACATCCTGCGTATACATACCTACATAAATTTATTCTTCTGTGTTTTATTCTAAAAACAAAACATCACTCAAACGTTCTGTTCGCTTGTCTGACTATCTGATCATCATTCCTATGAACTGGTCTTGTCGTGTACTTTTCCATGCCTTTTTAAAAACAAGCCGCGTGCTTGTATACAAAATGTTTTATGAAGTGTAGGTACCGCATATATGTAATTCCGTTAATTTTTTATTGCCAATTACGACTATCTACCTGTGCTGGGATGACGCGATGCGCTATAGTCGTTGAATGGCGTTTGCCTGTGGGCTATTGTCCTGTTGATCGAAACGTCAATAAAAGCGAAGCAAAATAACCATAAAGTGATTTAATTACTGGAAAAAAACTTGATGAGAGTATACCAAGTAAAGGATTTGATAAAGGTAAACACAAGAAGGTAAGGGAGTCTAAGATTTGGTATAATAGAACATTCTATATGGGCAAACAAATTAAATATGGTAATGGTATGGTAATGGTATGGTAATGGTATGGTAATGGTATGGTAATGGTATGGTAATGGTATGGTAATGGTATGGTAATGGTATGGTAATGGTATGGTAATGGTATGGTAATGGTATGGTAATGGTATGGTAATGGTATGGTAATGGTATGGTAATGGTATGGTAATGGTATGGTAATGGTATGGTAATGGTATGGTAATGGTATGGTAATGGTATGGAATGGTATGGTAATGGTATGGTAATGGTATGGTAATGGTATGGTAATGGTATGGTAATGGTATGGTAATGGTATGGTAATGGTATGGTAATGGTATGGTAATGGTATGGTAATGGTATGGTAATGGTATGGTAATGGTATGGTAATGGTATGGTAATGGTATGGTAATGGTATGGTAATGGTATGGTAATGGTATGGTAATGGTATGGTAATGGTATGGTAATGGTATGGTAATGGTATGGTAATGGTATGGTAATGGTATGGTAATGGTATGGTAATGGTATGGTAATGGTATGGTAATGGTATGGTAATGGTATGGTAATGGTATGGTAATGGTATGGTAATGGTATGGTAATGGTATGGTAATGGTATGGTAATGGTATGGTAATGGTATGGTAATGGTATGGTAATGGTATGGTAATGGTATGGTAATGGTATGGTAATGGTATGGTAATGGTATGGTAATGGTATGGTAATGGTATGGTAATGGTATGGTAATGGTATGGTAATGGTATGGTAATGGTATGGTAATGGTATGGTAATGGTATGGTAATGGTATGGTAATGGTATGGTAATGGTATGGTAATGATATGGTAATGGTATGGTAATGGTATGGTAATGGTATGGTAATGGTATGGTAATGGTATGGTAATGGTATGGTAATGGTATGGTAATGGTATGGTAATGGTATGGTAATGGTATGGTAATGGTATGGTAATGGTATGGTAATGGTATGGTAATGGTATGGTAATGGTATGGTAATGGTATGGTAATGGTATGGTAATGGTATGGTAATGGTATGGTAATGGTATGGTAATGGTATGGTAATGGTATGGTAATGGTATGGTAATGGTATGGTAATGGTATGGTAATGGTATGGTAATGGTATGGTAATGGTATGGTAATGGTATGGTAATGGTATGGTAATGGTATGGTAATGGTATGGTAATGGTATGGTAATGGTATGGTAATGGTATGGTAATGGTATGGTAATGGTATGGTAATGGTATGGTAATGGTATGGTAATGGTATGGTAATGGTATGGTAATGGTATGGTAATGGTATGGTAATGGTATGGTAATGGTATGGTAATGGTATGGTAATGGTATGGTAATGGTATGGTAATGGTATGGTAATGGTATGGTAATGGTATGGTAATGGTATGGTAATGGTATGGTAATGGTATGGTAATGGTATGGTAATGGTATGGTAATGGTATGGTAATGGTATGGTAATGGTATGGTAATGGTATGGTAATGGTATGGTAATGGTATGGTAATGGTATGGTAATGGTATGGTAATGGTATGGTAATGGTATGGTAATGGTATGGTAATGGTATGGTAATGGTATGGTAATGGTATGGTAATGGTATGGTAATGGTATGGTAATGGTATGGTAATGGTATGGTAATGGTATGGTAATGGTATGGTAATGGTATGGTAATGGTATGGTAATGGTATGGTAATGGTATGGTAATGGTATGGTAATGGTATGGTAATGGTATGGTAATGGTATGGTAATGGTATGGTAATGGTATGGTAATGGTATGGTAATGGTATGGTAATGGTATGGTAATGGTATGGTAATGGTATGGTAATGGTATGGTAATGGTATGGTAATGGTATGGTAATGGTATGGTAATGGTATGGTAATGGTATGGTAATGGTATGGTAATGGTATTTTAATGGTATGGTAATGCTATGTGTCTAACGATTTGTTTAACTTGTCAATATTCAAATAAGTTCCTTGAACATCCAGAAGATCTCTCTAGAAGCAAGTACAAAACAATAGTAAATAAATTCAATTAAGCAATTTAGTTAATTGATTTTGAACATCAAAGCTAACGCGGATTACATTTGTACATATTTACGGATTACCCATACAACATTAAGGCTGCTTACCTACCCAAGTATTTGACGTATTAAATGCGATTCAAGAGGCACGTGAGTGCACAAATAAGCTCTTAAGTAAACCAAATGTACGTATGTACATAGGTAAGTAATAGTTTTTAACAACTCATGTACTCAGTGGCCGCGCATTTATGAATGAGTAAACTTGCAATTAAGCGGGGCTTTAAGTCTCAACGACAACTTTTGGTTTCATTACGTTTCAAGACACGATTTCTATTGGATTGTGCAGCGCTCTTTGTGGATGTATTAAATAAAAGCTTCGAATTTTTTTGATCCGGTTTGAAAATTTCTCTTTATAGATTTAAAGTTTCTCTTAATATAAGTACTCATGTACCTAAAACATGTATATGCATTTTTGAAGCAAAGCTATATTTTGAGGTTCTTTTACTTCGCTGTTTTTAAATTAGCTTCTTTTGTTAAATCTGTGAAGGTCCCTTGCTCATTTAGCTGGCTTTTCCCTCACAAAATATACACACGCTAATTAACGTTTCTTGTATGAAGCTCAGTGTTGCCAGATTTGCGGAATTCTTCAAAAATTGTTTGTTTTTTATTTTTTTATTTTTAATTTATTCAAAAAACGAAAGTATTTTTTTCCTTATCTTACTAGCTAACTTTTTCAGTCTTGATAATTTTTATATTATGTAAGGAGATTGAAAAAAATTGGGCCTTTTTGGATTAACTACACAACCAAGTGCGAGCGAGAAATAAAAAGTTTCTGGCAGCACTGTTAAAGTTGCTTTAGTTTATTGTTTTGGCGATTTTTGCTGAGCTTTACAATAAGTAATTTTCTTATGCTTTTATTAAAAGTTGATTTTTCTTGGTTGTGTTTTCGTTTTGTCGCTGTTCGTAATTGTGCAACTGTTACCAATAACGCAAGAGCCAGAGTTGAATTCCGAATAGGGGACAGTAGATTAGTGTTGAATAGCACTCAAAGCATATTCTACATTGTACGCAAAAACAAATATATTTTTGTATAAAATTGAAATTAAATTCGCAAATCATAATACATTATGCGATATCTCAGTCTCTCTCTTAGTGTAAAGTTCACTCTTTATCATTTTTTTTAAGAGCGAGAACTTTTATCAAAAAGCTAATGGTAATAAGTAACTGTTCAAGCAAATTACGAAAAATGCGAAATAAATATGGTTTATGCAATTTATGTCAACAAAGAAAAAAAACTGACAGGTGAATAGGAAATATTAAAAAAAGTCAGTAGAGAGCAAAAAAGTTTGCTTTCTAATGTATGCTAAAGTTTAGGTGTGACGGCTTAAGCCGAAAAATTAATAGTAAAACTAAAAATAAAGTTATTTATTTTATTGAACTATTGGATTGTTATTATATTTTACTTATGTATTTTTGTTTTAATTTTATTTTAATTTATATTATCCTATATGGTTTTATTTTATTTTATTTTTAATGTTTCTTTTAACTTTTTTTTATTTCATTTTAGATTATTTTACTTTATTTTACTTAATTAATTTTTTAAATTTTTTTTTTTTACTTTTTTTTTTATTTTGTTTCTTTTTGTTTTATTTTATTTCAATTTTATTTTATTTTTCATATTTTGATTTTATTTTACTTCTTTTTATTTTGCTTTATTTTTTCATCTATTTTATTTCATTTCCATCAATTTCATTTTACATTATTTATTTTATTTTTGGTTTATTTTATTTTACTTTATTTTATTTTATTTTATTTTATTTTATTTCATTTCATTTCATTTCATTTCATTTCATTTCATTTCATTTCATTTCATTTCATTTCATTTCATTTCATTTCATTTCATTTCATTTCATTTCATTTCATTTTATTTTATTTTATTTTATTTTATTTTATTTTATTTTATTTTGTTTTATTTTATTTTATTTTATTTTATTTTATTTTATTTTATTTTATTTTATTTTATTTTATTTTATTTTATTTTATTTTATTTTATTTTATTTTATTTTATTTTATTTTATTTTATTTTATTTTATTTTATTTTATTTTATTTTATTTTATTTTATTTTATTTTATTTTATTTTATTTTATTTTATTTTATTTTATATTATTTTATTTTATTTTATTTTATTTTATTTTATTTTATTTTATTTTATTTTATTTTATTTCATTTTATTTTATTTTATTTTATTTTATTTTATTTTATTTTATTTTATTTTATTTTATTTTATTTTATTTTATTTTATTTTATTTTATTTTATTTTATTTTATTTTATTTTATTTTATTTTATTTTATTTTACTTTATTTTATTTTATTTTATTTTATTTTATTTTATTTTATTTTATTTTGTTTTATTTTATTTTATTTTATTTTATTTTATTTTATTTTATTTTATTTTATTTTATTTTATTTTATTTTATTTTATTTTATTTTATATTATTTTATTTTATTTTATTTTATTTTATTTTATTTTATTTTATTTTATTTTATTTTATTTTATTTTATTTTATTTTATTTTATTTTATTTTATTTTATTTTATTTTATTTTATTTTATTTTATTTTATTTTATTTTATTTTCTTTTATTTTATTTTATTTTATTTTATTTTATTTTATTTTATTTTATTTTATTTTATTTTATTTTATTTTATTTTATTTTATTTTATTTTATTTTATTTTATTTTTTTTATTTTTATTTTTTTTTAAGTGAAAGTAGTAACCAGCACCACTTACCAAGTCCCTTTATCTGTGTTTTACTGTACTTACCCACATAAATTCATTGAATACCTTCTTATTGGCAGAAACAGCGTTTATTTTAACTCCGTTGAATTATTCATGGAATGTTTTGGAGGGTTGGTCACCGATTTGGCTACCAGCCCATTTACAGTTTTGGAGTTCATGAACACAATTTCTAGTTATGGTCATTTCTGTGTGGCGTTATATACTTGAGGGGTATTGCATACGTAGTACATACAACATACATTGTTTTGTTTAAAAATATATAGACATTGTGAAGTTTTCAAGGCCATGTTGACAAGATACATACCTACATATGTGCATGTGGTCATATGTATGTAGGCTTTCGAGTAAGCTGATGTACGATAAATAAATAATAAAATTAAATTTACTTTTAAATATAAGTATGTGTAAATATACTACGGCCGTGATTTATGTATGTTAGTCCGTGTTGTTAAAAATTTAAAGACGAATTAAAGCGATCATATATTTTCAAAAATAAAATTAAACAAAAAAAATAGATAAAGTGAAAGAAAAAAATAAAAAACATTAAATTAAATCAGATTAAATAAAATAAAAAATAAAAAAATAACTAAAGTATATCGACCCCTTTCGCGAAATTATCGCTTTTTATTTTACTAACGACAATAATAATAAAATAAAAACAAAAAAATGCTCTCTTGTAAAATTTTTATTATGTCGCTTACGACAATTTCGCGATAAAGGGACGATACACATAGATGACACAAAAATTATGCCTCTTCGAAAACACCTTCTTTGTCGTTATAAAATTGTATGTCTCAACGAGCTTGATAATATTTACAGCATTATTCATCACTTAGTAGTTTTATGAAATACACCAATTTTGTCACCTCATGACGACTTGTCAACTTACTATTTCACATAAACATTTTAATTTGCAAAATTTGTATAGCATTTTTTTTTTATTTTGTCGCTGTTTTTTAGCTTTCATTTCATCACCATTCTTTATGTAATGTAATGTAAACAGTTACGCAGCAGACTGAGTTATCGAAATATTTGAAGAATGCGAATGAATGACTAAGCAAATTGTAGAACAGATGAGCAGAGCTTTGGAAACGGCTATTTGAATTCTCACCTGTTTAGTTATCAGTTGGAACTTTGAACGATTTTGAGATTCTAAATATGTTAATTTCAATAAAAAGCTAATGAGAGATATAGAACATCATCTATGTATGTACGTATTTATATTGACTTTTGCGGCAATTTAAACCAAATTTTTGTTGGAAGATGCTTAATATCAGTATTTGTCTTAGCAAACAAATTTTTCAACAGCATATCTCCGCCACTGCTTCAAAAACGTGATACGCAGTTTATAAAAACCTTTTAACTAATTTTTAGTAATTAAACATTTTTTTCGAGTCATCGCCACGCGTAGTTTATTAAATCACAACATTTTTATAGCTACGAACAAAAGGTTAAAACAATTTACAGTCTTCTTAATTACACATTAACTAACAAATTCGCTTTTCATACATACATACATACGTATATCACACGCTAAATAAAAACAGCACAGCAAACGAAATTTAAGTTATTTTCTTTTATAAAAATAAAAATAAATAAAATAAAATAAAATAAAATAAAATAAAAAAAAATAAAAAATAAAATAAAATAAAATAAAATAAAATAAAATAAAATAAAATAAAATAAAATAAAATAAAATAAAATAAAATAAAATAAAATAAAATAAAATAAAATAAATTAAAATTAAAATTAAAATAAAATAAAATAAAATAAATAAAATAAGTAAAAATAAAATAAAATAAAATAAAATAAAATAAAATAAAATAAATTAAAATAAAATACAATAAAATTAAATAAAATAAAATAAATAAAATAAGTAAAAATAAAATAAAATAAAATAAAATAAAATTAAATTAAATAAAATAAAATAAAATAAAATAAAATAAAATTAAATAAAATAAAATAAAATAAAATAAAAAAAAATAATTAATAAAATAAAATAAAAAAAAATAAAATGAAATAAAATAAAATAAAATAAAATAAAACAAAATAAAAAAAAAATAAAAAAAATAAAATAAAATAAATTAAAAAAAAATTAAATAAAATTAAAAAAAAGAAAACAAAAAAAAAAAAAAATAAAAAAATAAATAAACAAAAAAAAAAAAACATAAAAAACTAAATAAAATTAAATAAAATGAAATAAAATAAAATCCATGGGTTTTACTGTTCAAAAAAGATGCAATCGCGACTATAGTCCATCACTTTGTATTGATTAGCGCTATGAGTTTGAATTCGTGTATGATTTCAGTGTTATTTTGTAGTCGCTTAAAGCCCTAAACGTATATGGGGCCAAATGATACGTGCCCATCTAAATGTCAACAATTTGCTTTAAAATTAAATTTTTTGAGTGAGTAGGTCTTGGTATAAAAACAACAAATTTTGTGGAAAAAAAATATTGCGTATTTCACTGCATTCCTCAAAAAAGCATTCGCAGACAGGTGTGCGTGTGTATGTATGTATGCATTTCGATGTATACCCTGTAGGAATTCGGAGTAGACTTAGTCCCCACCAAAAACTACACTGTAAAGTTTGTAACTAGTCCAAAATTTGCTCCAATCACCTGTAAAATTCTATTTACGTTTAACATTGAATGTCCTAGGCACGGACCAATTGTCCCCTACTGCATTACATTGTAACCAATTTTAGGCCAAACGGTACTTGGAGCACGAGGAAAAACTCACATTTTGTGCATTACATTCGGGGTACTTTTAGTACAATTCACCTACTTTAATTTACGTTGCACACATTTTTTGGACAATCCTTGGTATAGATACAAAGCTACTATACCTAGGGTGGTATTTTTGAGTGATTGGACCAATCTTTCCTTCAGGGTATATATATTTCATATATGTAAGTAAGTTCATTTCGCGTGTGTTTATACGTGTGTTTGTTTGACTTCAAGCCGGTCTTACTAAGGTCAATCAGTTGGTGATGATAATTAAAGCGACCACAAAGCTAGCGTGGAATAATCAGGTGGGATGAATGTGGCAGCGACAACGACACACAAATTTAAGTATTCAACTTGTTAACTTGGCGTAAAGCTGTGACTACTCAATAGTTAAAAAAAAATGATTATAATTTCGAGAGTGGAATATTTACTTAGCACGTAAACATATTGACATACACACACACATAGGTACACACATCTCCATATAAAATGTAATGAAATGAGTAAGCAAAATAATCAAAAAAATACTAACTAAAACAAATATACAACAGCTCGACTAAAACTATTTTACGCATGTGACGTCAAAGCTACTCTTTTTACCGTAATGTAAGTTTTGTACTTAAAAAAAAACAGCTCATTTCGTTTCCTCAAAGAATTCGAGCTATTTATTCACATTTTTGTACAATGACTACGCGTAAAATCGATCGAATCGAATGATCTAGAAGGTGAAGATGCTAAAAAGTTGTACAAAGCTAAACAAAGGCTGGCATGCAAAACGAGTTTTGAAGATTGGGAAAAACACAATTTAGTTCTCTTATAACAAAAATGATAATTGGTTAAATAGTATGTGGTTTTCGCAATAAAGCAGAGAGATAATGAGTACGATTAACCCTGTAGGGAAAATAACTAGTTGGGAACTGGTAAGTTCTTTGGTATTTTTCAAACGGTTCCATGTCCGATGGTTGTAATAAAGTTCTGGTTGTGGATGAGATATAGTCGAAATCTTTTAACTATAGCCTTTGTACCGAATACACGACGAGGTAATGGGTGTGAACTGCTTCGCAATCTTACTGCAGGGTATTTGAATTTAACTATGCATGTACCTATGTAATCGCTTCTGCGCAAACTCAACCAGCCAAGCCCACGTAGCATAAAATTTATTTTTGAAAATAATATTTTAATAACAAATTATGTGCATGCGTTGTTTGGCATGAAAAGTATAACTACATATTTGAAGTTTTTTGGTACAGAAATAGTCCCACGAAGCTACAAATAAGTATTTACTAAATATTTAATGTTCGTGCGTACGAAATCTATTGTACGTAAACAAATCTATGAATGAAGAATCCAAAATATCTAACGAATAGTATTCTAGAATCAATTTAAGAGTCGAGTTCAAATGTTTCAGTTTGATTTGTGAAAACGAAGTAAGGACAGGACTCACTTGGGGGTTTGAGTGTAACATCACCCTATCTCGATAAACTGTTGTGATATGGCTTATCACTAGAATTAAAAAAGTCTCCAAACAAAATGAGCCAGTATTGATATAAATTGTGAGATAGTAGGCCGTTATAAGCATCGGAAAAAATCTATTTAATCTAATTAAATTTAATTTAATTAATTTAAATTTAATTGAATTTGGGTTGAATTAATTTAAAGTTTAATTAAATAAAATTCAATTTAAGTTAATTTATTTTAATTTAAATTGATTTGAATTAATTTAATTGAATTATTTTTTATTTTATTTTATTTTATTTTATTTTACTTTATTTTATTTTATGAAAATGTGTTTTTTGAGAAAAATTTACCTACGCGCTGCAGGAACCAGACAAGCCGACATATGTTTCGATGATACTGGAGTTACATCTCTTCAAGGACTTTTCTTCCCGGCATTGTGAGAGTCGAACTCACAACACTGTAGTGACTTGTATGCTAGAAGGTCTAGCACCTTAGGCCACTACCCAGCTTGAAGGTAAACCCTTCTCAGTGTCCATTTATGCATATATTTATACTTCCATATAGAACATTTCTTTAATTTCAATGCTAACTTATATGAAAGATTTGCGAATTTTTAGGACTTGGTGTGAAACCTATGAAAGAATTTTCATACTTAATCAAGCACGAATATTTTTCCATTTTTAACATTTTAAACTCTTTGTTGCTTTATTGACTTGTAGTCTATTGCTGTAAATACCGACGGTATTTACAAGCAATTTTCGGGATTGTATGAAAATGTGTTATTTTATTTTATTTTATTTTATTTTATTTTATTTTATTTTATTTTATTTTATTTTATTTTATTTTATTTTATTTTATTTTATTTTATTTTATTTTATTTTATTTTATTTTATTTTATTATATTTTATTATATTTTATTTTATTTTATTTTATTTTATTTTATTTTATTTTATTTTATTTTATTTTATTTTATTTTATTTTATTTTGTTTTATTTTATTTTATTTTATTTTATTTTATTTTATTTTGTTTTATTTTATTTTATTTTATTTTATTTTATTATATTTTATTTTATTTTATTTTATTTTATTTTATTTTATTTTATTTTGTTTTATTTTATTTTATTTTATTTTATTTTATTTTATTTTATTTTATTTTATTTTATTTTATTTTATTTTATTTTATTTTATTTTATTTTATTTTATTTTATTTTATTTTATTTTATTTTATTTTATTTTATTTTATTTTATTTTATTTTATTTTATTTTATTTTATTTTATTTTATTTTATTTTATTTTATTTTATTTTATTTTATTTTATTTTATTTTATTTTATTTTATTTTATTTTATTTTATTTTATTTTATTTTATTTTATTTTATTTTATTTTATTTTATTTTATTTTATTTTATTTTATTTTATTTTATTTTATTTTATTTTATTTTATTTTACTTTATTTTATTTTATTTTTCCCATTTCATTATTTATTTATTTTTTTTTTCTATTCAGCTGTTTTTGTTATTTAAACTTCTTCATTAAACTTCAACCCAAGAGTTGCAAAAAAAATTTATTTCCGGTATACATATTTTTTTTTGCAAATTTTCCAAACAAAGTACATATGTTAAAACATTGGCACGAGCTATTGAACAACAGCGTGTATGGACTTGCTGTAGCTTGTCTAAAATTGGAGCGATACGGGGGTTTTTTACTTCACATTAATATTTTAACGTGAAAAAAAAAACCGTAAAAACGAGTTAAATTCGACATGGGTAGCCATTGGCTTGAGCGCGATTATCATACCCATCCTGATATATTGCAGAGAAGTTTGTAGAAAATCCAGCATTCAGTTGAATTTCTTGTCTAGACTTTGCACTCAAACAGCTTAAATTTTTTTTATTTCTTTATACGAACTCATTTATTTACATAAGTTTCAAGTCAGAAGCTTTGAGTCCACCATTATTGCCGTGCCTTCGCCATAGCTAGCACCTTACATATATAAATACATTAGTAGTTACTGCCAATATATATTAGTGCTAATTTTCTTACTTTGCGCTGTTGATTTCTTTGGAATTTTTTTTATTTGGTTAAATTGGACTTTGGTCACATAACCATGAACTACAATATGCACGTCAATGAAGAGTTAGCGGCAAAAATTTGTTGTTTTGTGGTTAACTCACGTGAAATAATAAACAAATTTAGTTATTTCCCAGATTTGTTTAAGAAAATATTTTGATTTGATCACAACTTCTTACGTGTGAAGAGAAGATAATTTTTAGCTGTAGGCATTTCAAAATTTTGCGGTCGCATTTTTGCACATATTTTTGTGGTATTTCAAAACAAATGCTGACGTCTTCGCATTACTAATCAAGAAAAAGCAGCACGTCACGGATTCTAGAATCTAGACTTATAAACACTAACTTAGTAAAAAGAAAAAAATTGTTTGTGTCTCCACTTAGTAAACAAACAGCATTAGTTTCCTTTAAAAAACAATTAACCCATGTTTGCATTAATCGTGTTTCCATTCTCCACAGTTAATTGTTTACCCAAATCACTTGACGTCAATAGTTTCATTGTTGTTATAATATGACAACCTTTGTGCTTATTTACCTTCTAAACAAACTTTAAAAGAACATTAACATTATACTGTGTCGGTTCTCATACGAAAACCAAACTTTCTCAACTAATCTAGAAGAGAATTTTTTTCCGCACAGCCTAATGATAATACTTTGACACAACATGAGAATATCTTTAAAGGTGTGTACTAGGCTTGGGTAGTTCATGAACTAATTAGTTCACTAAACTAGACCATGGAAGTGATCGCGGTAACTAGTTCAAAATTTCAAATGAACTACTTGAACTATGTAAAATGTTTGTGAAACTTATAGGAATTTTGAAAATGAAAAAAAAAATGACGATAAACCAAAAGAGTATGCATCGAAATAACAACGTATAATTCGATTATTTTCGGCACGAATTAGCAACTCCAACATGGGTAGAAAAAGAACCTCGCTGAACAAAATTGCTCACTTTTTTATCCTCTTTTTTGGTAAGCACTACCCAGTAACTTCCCAAGATTTTATCCGCTGCTGGCTAGTAGGGTTTATACTTCCGGATATAAGGTGGTATTTGTTTCCTTTAAGAGTCAACTGCAAAAACATGTTGAAAATTGTATGAGTAGGTATCAAAAGACCCGCCTCTGGGTTATTGATACCGATGCCAAAAGGCATCTTTTAAAACCCTTCCCAACATTTTTGGGCAGTTATTTCCTAAGGGAAACTAAATACTAATAATTTATCTAAATGAACTAAAAAAGCGCTGCATGAACTAGTTCATTTTGGTGAGCTAGTACGAAATCTCCGATCACTTTAATGAACTAAAATTCCCAACTCTAGTGTGTACGTTCAAAATGCAATAATTCATTAATATGTAGGTATCAATGATGTCAATAGATAGCTATATAGTATATACTATAGTTATCGACTATAGTTTGCGGCCGACTATCAATATTTCATTCATAGGCTTTCATTGAGATATTTCCGAGCCTAGTAACGAATATATATATAGCCAGTTTCTGTAACTCATTTACTATAGATTCCCTGCAGGGAAGTCAGTCACTAGTGACATCAATTTCTGGTTCAAAACTAGAGATAAAGTGGTTCATAAGAACTAGTGTTATAGTGACTAGATTATCACTAGTTTGAAACCAGCGATCGATGTTGTGTGAAATGTGGCGAGCTGTGATGTTAAATGTGTTGACCTTATTCTGGTTTGGAACCAACAAAATTGTATGCATCTTATCTTAAATCTAAATGTAATTTTTCGCCCTCAATTTACTCTCACTTTCAATTTTTTTGGACTTCACAAACGCGATTGAAATTAATGTAAGATAATTCGTAAATATTCGAAACGAATATTTGCATTGCGTGATTTACACGGGTCGATTTCCTGGTCGATTTGCGGTCGATTTTTGTTATTCCACCGTGAATATAGCATTTCGATCTATCCATGTTCTGTATTCGAATGTTTATACCGTGGAATGACAAGCATCGGCAAGCAAATCGACCAGAAAATTGACTCGTGTAAATCAGCCTAAACAGCTCCAAACTAAATCAAAAGTATATCTATGTAGATTCAGTTTTCAAGTGAGGGAAAATCTAGACATATGTAGTCGCATACAGCCAGCTTACTTTCAAGCTATCGAAGTTCTATGAAACGAAATGACGCCTGTCAAATTTTTACCTTCGCACCTTTCATAGTTCGCCACTTTCTGGTAGTTTTTATTATTTTCGAGCTGGGACATTACTGGCTTAATTTTATCACAGTCGAGTGCTGAAAAATAAATATCTCAAACTACTAGTCCCTGAGCCTTTCGATCTCTTTTCGGCCCTTATTTTATTTTTCTCTCTTTCTCTCTCGAAAGTAGTCCTCTGTCGCAAAGACTTCAATACCGCAACTGTTATTCTCAATCTTTACACTGCCACTGGCCATCCAGATCTCTTAGGGCGGTAATACACGATTTTACTTTCAGGAGGACTTAAATCACACGGAGAACATCACTCTCTTTAATAATGGTCCGTACAAACCAGTGACATTCCTCTAAATCAGTTCGTATTACGATGCTCATATATGACATCTTTAATTACTCACAAGTAATCTAGATTCTAGAAGCTGGATGAGACAGCAAAAATCGTTCTCAACATATGACAAATTTAGTATCTCTAACCTTCGTTTACAATTAAATTTACTGTTCAAACTTCCTCGCTGTAACTTGTCATGATGAGTTGACAGTTGTGAATGAATAGCAAATAACTGGTTGTCCACAAGCCGTCAAAATAATAACGGTCGGTCTTGTTGTTGATGTTTTGCCGAAAAACTCAAATTTTCGTAAACTAGTTTGGCGTTGAATAATAGGTAGCGTAAATTAATTTTTACTAGAACGACTTTACATTCTAACCTGTAAAATTTCAGCGTTTAGACATCTTCAGTGTAACTTTTCTTTCATGAACTTAATCGAGCATTAGCTCACAAATGTGCTTTAAAATTGATCGAGGTTTGCTGGGAAATCTTTTTTGTTTCATCTATAAAACGCACTCTACATTCAAAAAACAGGCCCCATTTTTGTTCGTCCAGTTATGTACTGATGACAAACTACAGAACGTGCTACTCGCTCCAAATGTAAGCGCTTTGAGACAACAGAACGATACGAAAATGGCAACCGGAAATGAAATCAAAACCAATTGAGCATCAACACTTCAGTTAATTGATTGATACTTTTAGTTTTTGCAAAATCTCGCTTAAAATATTCTATTCAATAAGTCAACAGCAGACTTAACAAGATTTGTTTTGTTATTTTTTCTTCTTGTTCTTCTTCTTGAAACATATACTCATATGTCTTCTGACGTCACTTCATGTTTGCATGTCATTTAACTAAGTTTGGTGATAGAACGCAATTCGTAAATTCAAGTAAAGTCATTAAGCAGTTTTGTTTTTAAAGACAATATGGGCTTTGTTGGTGTATATTTGGTTTTTTGAGAATATTTGCTCTGTCGCTGTTTTCCGCAAAGTATTTACTTATTTTGAATAGGCTATAAAAACATTTTTGTCGGCTTGTCTTAATGTCACTTAACTTGTTTGTAAATATATGAAGTTAAATAACTGTCAATTGTGTGTTTATTTATTTATTTAGTACCTGGGTGACCGAGCTTGCTAGGTGCAATCAATTTTCCGCTTACTTTACTTACCTAAAATGATCCCAAAATGACCCTGAAATAATCCTAAAATGATCCCAAAGAGACTCTTAAATGTTCCCAAAATTATCCGAAATTGAACCCAAAACGACCCAAAAATGATCCCAAAACGACCACAAAATGACTCTAAAATGATCCCAAAATGATCTAAAATTGATTTCAAAATGATGATAAGGGTGTTTTTAAATGTACCCAAAATGATCCGAAAATGATCCCGACATAATGCTAAAATGTTCCCAAAACAACAAAAGAACCCTCAAATGTTCCAAAACGACCCGAAAATTATTCCAAAATTATCAAAAAATTATACCAAAATTATACGAAAACGACCCAAAAATTTTCCCAAATTAATCCAAAATTGAACCTAAAATGACCTCAAAATAGCCTAAAAATTATCCCAAAGTGACCCGTAAATTATCCCAAAATAATCTAAATATGATCCCAAAAATATACAATACAAATACAATACGGTAAATGGTAACCCTGAGCGGCAACACTACTTGAAAATATTTTAGTTGGTATATCGGCGAAAATACCTTTCCTTTGATACCCATATTGGCATATCTAACTCCATAATTTAAAAAAATTTAAATAGGTGGCAACCCTGTACATCCCTTAAGTGGCAACCCCCAAGTGGATATCTTAGAAGCAATCATACTATGCCAAATTTCATCCAAATCGGTCAAGCGGTCCCGATATACAAATATACTGCGGTAAGTTGGCAACCCGAAATGGCAACCCTACTTGAAAATATTTTAGTTGGTATGTCGCCGAAAATACCTTTCGTTTGATACCCATATTGGCATATCTTGCTCCATTATTTAAAAAAAATTAAATAGGTGGCAACCCTGTAAACCACTCCAAGTGGCAACCCCCAAGTGGGTAGTTTTATAGACAATGATACCATCTATATATATGCCAAATTTCATCCAAATCGGTGAAGCTATTCCCGAGATAGTAACGGATATACAAATATACAAATATACTTCGGTAAGGTGGCAACCCTACTTGAAAATATTTTAGTTGGTATGTCGCCAAAAATACCTTTCGTTTGACACCCATATTGGCATATCTTGCTCCATTATTTAAAAAAAATTAAATACGTGGCAACCCTGTAAACCCCCTAAGTGGCAACCCCCCAGTGGATAGTCTTAGAATCAATAATACTATCCCTATGCCAAATTTCATCCCAATCAGTCCAGCGGTTCTCGAGATAGTACCGAAAATACAAATATAATGCGTTAAGGTGGCAACACTAGGTGGCAATCCTACTTGAAAATATTTGAGTTGGTATGTCGCCGAAAATACCTTCCATTTGATACTCATATTGGCATACAAAAAAATTTAGATAGGTGGCAACGCTGTAAACCGACCCAGGTGGCAACCCCTAAGAGAATAGTCTTAGAATCAACCCAAATATCTATATTAAAAATTTTATCCAAATCGGTCAAGCGGCTCCCGAGATAGTCCGGATTTACACTCGTTTAAAGTTATAAGGTTAAAAATAAAAAAAACCAACAATAATGATTTTGAGGAAAACCCAAATTCATTATTTCTTGGTCTCAAGCTCAAAGTTACAATGTCGTTTAAATACAAATGCCGTAAAACAACAATTCTATTGTATGTAATTTTTTATTTTTCCTAAAAATTGGCGTAATCTACAGTTTGTCCTAAATATTCTAAAATACAACATTTATATGTATACCAATTTAAGTGGTTTTAACTTTCCCAGAATTAAAAAGGTTTGTTTATCAAAAAAACTTTAATCTCACTTTCTTCAAAGTATTTAGTGATAATCGATGTTATCGTCTACAGCAGGTGTGCTTTATAATTTACTGCTATCACTTATTACTTTTTCAGGTACATACTTTGTTCTATCATTTGCTTGGTGCGTGCCGTATTGGCTTTGGTATTCCATAAATGATAACCTTCTTAATCAGGGTCGCTCATTGTTTACCTCGTGAGTGTAGCTTTAAATCGCTTTCACAAAAATTACGGCACTAAAAGTTTCTATGCAGTGTTATAATAAAGTGAAAGTTTTGAATTTGAATCAGCGATGCTGACCGTTTACCCATGAATTCCGTAAGGAGCAACACTGATTTTAATACGCGAGTGTATTATTATTACCTCTCTGTTTATTTATGCCAGACATAGTGCGCCTTAATGCATTTATGTATGATTGTTAATAAGTCTAATAAATTTAAAGATAACCGTTTTATATATCAATGAATAATTTTCTTCAAAAATTCCCAGCTAAGCAGATTAATAAATATTTGTCACGATAAGAATTTATTCCAAAGCGTGATGATAACAAGTTTAAACATTTAACTCGAAGGTAAAAAAATATGCTACGAGTATAAACCGTGCGCGAAAACTTTTTATTACTAGCTTAAAAATGCCTGTTCCACCATACGCCTCTTTTCTGGAGTGGTTGGTTGACTAGCTTCGTATATCTTAATAACGAATATCAGCCGTATAGAGACATGCACTATGAAAACTCCGATTTGTTTGTGAGGTTCCCTACTCCCTTTCCCTTATCCTCAAATTTTCTGGAATTGTTGAAGATCAAATTCCATTATCTTTGTACTGAATTTCTGTAATGTATGATGATTACTTTTCCTTTTTTCTTATCCCCTTAGATTGGGGCTAAAGGAAATCATTCTGGCATATTTTTGTAAAAAAAAATCTGGTTCTTTTATGGACCCTTGTTTCGGAGTGAACTTAGAATTATTTAAGGGCCTACTTTGTGCTATTTTGGAAAAGTAGAGACCTTTTTAGGGTCCATTTGTGAACACCCTCGGAATTTCGGGTCCATCCATTGTGTTGGAATCAACTTAGAAGTTTTTTGGAATGATTTCTGGATCATTCCTGAAAAAATTAGCTTTCACGGGACTACTTTGTGTTATTTTTGAAAAGTAGAGACCTTTTTTTTGGGACCATTTTAGTATTGGGTCGTTTCAGGATGTATCGAAATTGTGGATAATTTTCTGGAAAAATTTTTTTGGGAACCGTTTGGGATCACTCACAGACTTTTTCGGGACTATTTTAAGGACCATTTACGAATCATTTCGGAATTGTTTCGAGATAAAGTCAGGACTTTTTGGGGTACAACTTTGTGTTACTGTTAGAACCCTTTATAATCACTTTCAGACTCACGAATATTTTCAGGACCATTATATTTTCAGGACCATTTGCGGATCATTTCAGAATTGTTTAGATACAATCTCAGGACTTTATGGGGACAATATCTGGATCATTCCTGAAAAAAAAAAAATATTTTCTTTCGTTTTTCTTTTGGGACCATTTGTGGATAGTTTTGGGCTTGCTTCGGAACAAATTTAGGATTTTTTCTAGACTATTTCTATATCATAATTCCGAAATCATTTTGGGCCAATTTCATAAACGAAAATTTTTTAACACTGCTTTTACTATATATCTAGAGGTATTTGGGTCTTATCATACATACGATTATCCAGCATATTTCAAAGAATATTTAAACAATGCTTAATCGTGTGAAATTTATAAACTTAATATTTAAATTCGCCACTTGATCATCAACACATTGCACAAATTTATGTTGGTTATGTAACTTGAGAACGAGTAATAAATGGCAAACCAAAACCCTAAATAAACGCTAGCGTATGACTAACTTTTAGGGTTTTTGAACGGCAACAAGGCCACTTTAGCACATTTCACATTCATCTCAATGGCTTAACAAGTTTTTTTTCTCGGCTAATTATAGCTACGAATTTATACATCAAGTTCAGTGGAGAGGAAAAACTTGATTAATATAGGAACTACGCTTAAAATGAATGTATTATCTTAAGTATTAACCACAACAAATCTGTTGAGGGGGAAAATTATGATTTTAAAATTTTTAAATAAAGAAGGAATGTTTGACAAGTGACTGCGAACTGTTGAGCTGTGATATACTTCCGGTATCACTGCTGTATTGTTAACCCTTCAATCTTTTCGAGTGATAATTTGCAAATTTTAAATGTATGTTATAATGTTGTATCATAAATACAATTTCATACATTATATTAGCTATAAAGTAATAGTACCTGGTTGACCGAGCTTGCTCGGTGCTATCAGTTTAGCCCTAACTTTACTTACCCAAAATATTCCAAAAATTACCCTAAAATAATCCCAAAATAATCCTAAAATTGTCCAAAAATTCCCTGATATGTTCCCAAAATGATTCCCAAATGACCCCAAAAACACCCTAAAATGTACCCAAAATGATCCGAAAATGGCCCCACAATTATTAAAAAATGATCCCAAAATAATCCTAAAATCATCCTAAATCAACCCCAAAAGACCCTCAAATGTTCCCAAAATGACCCAAAAACTATCCCAAAATGATGCAAAAATGACTCCAAAGTGAACCGAAAATGACCCCAAAATTGTCCCAAATTAATCCAAAATTTAAACAAAATGATCTAAAAATAGCCCCAAAATTATTCCAAAGTGACCCCTAAATGATCTCAAAATGATCCCAAATATTTAAAAAAATTAAGATAGGTGGCAACCCTGCACACAATCCAAGTGGCAACCCCCAAGTGGATAGTCTTAGAATCAATCATACTCCCTATATGCCTATTTTCATCCAAATCGGTCAAGCAGTTCCCGAGATAGTCCGGATATACAAATATACTGCAGTAAGGTGGCATCCCTAGGTAGCAACCCTACTTGAAAATATTTTAGTTGGTATGTCGCTGAAAATACCTTTCATTTGATACCCATATTGGCATATCTTGCTCCATTATTTAAAAAAAATCAAATAGGTGGCAACCCTGTAAACCGCCCCAGGTGGCAACCCACAAGTGGATAGTCTTAGAATTAACCACACTATCTATATTCAAAATTTCATCCAAATCGGTCAAGCAGTTCCCGAGATAGTCCGGATGTACAAATATACTGCGATAAGGTGGCAACCCTCTTGAAAATATTTTAGTTGGCATGTCGCTGAAAATACACACCACAAGTTGGAAAGAGAAGCTCGGCTAAAAATCTCGTTAGAGGTTATGATAACCTGTTGGTATGTCGCCGCCATTAGTTTTTTTTTTTAGCTAATCAAGATATTATGAATAGATAATGACAAAGCTAATTTGTAGCTATATTGGATATTTTTAAACTTTATTTAATTAATTATATTGAAAATACTTCCGTTTATCTTATAGACACTGTGGTGGCTAATTTCAAGTTATTCAATTGCGAAAATAAAAGAAGTGCGTAGATCATATTTTGCACTGTTTGGCGGAAGTTGTGTTTGGCATCAATTACACTATGTAACAATTACTCGGTTTTTGTCAATAATATTCTGGAATATTTTAACCCTCTAACGATTTATACTACATATTTCGCCTTAAAAAACTTTCTTTGTAAAAGAGCCTTTTTTATAAACTCTGAAAAAGTTTTTCCTAGTTTAATTTGTATTTATTGACTCCTAAAACAATTTCACACTAGTTACATACTTTTTTAGGGTAAGAGGGAAAACAATGATAACAGCTGATTGGTAAAGAGAGATTTAAACGGTCATATATGTATATATGTAGATGCGCTTTCGACTTGAGCAGCATTACCCTTGAGTCATGATCTTTTATTCTTAGTTGAAACGACTTTGTTCCCAGAAATGTTGTTGCACAGTGTAATTTAGCAAATCAATGTTCTTTTGTGGAATTTAAATCTTCACGCTGAAGGTCAATCAGAAAAATAATGAAATCTGCATCTAAATGATGGTAAAAAATTAATGAATTCTTTAGCTAATATAGAAATTTATTAAACCATTTTTTGTTTCGTATAATTTGGCAAGTTCTTTAAAATAATTTTTTGGTTCAGTTTGTTGGTGTTTTCAGGAAATGCTTTGCTAAAATGAGTTCTTTAAGTGGTTTTGTTCATTAGTTATGTCTTTAGATGTTGCCACTGATTGCGCCTGATTAGACAATTTTTGCATCAATCAATTAACCATCAACGGCAGTAGTCGGTATGTTCATTAGGGCTGTCCTTAAGTGTATTAGGAAAAAAAGATAAGGAATAAAAAAAAATAAATAAAAATAAAAAAATAAAAGAAAATATAAAATATAAATAGAACAAAATAAAAAAAAATTAAAATAAAATAAAAAAAATGAAATAAAATTGAAAAAAATAAAATAAAATAAAATAAAATGAAATAAAAAAAAAATAAAAAAAAAAAATAAATAAAAAAAAAAATAAAATAAAATAAAATAAAATAAAAAAATAAAATAAATAAATAAAAATAAAAAAATAAAAGAAAATATAAAATATAAATAGAACAAAATAAAAAAAAATTAAAATAAAATAAAAAAAATGAAATAAAATTGAAAAAAATAAAATAAAATAAAATAAAATGAAATAAAAAAAAAATAAAAAAAAAAAATAAATAAAAAAAAAAAATAAAATAAAATAAAATAAAATAAAAAAATAAAATAAAATAAAATAAAATAAAATAAAATAAAATAAAATAAAATAAAATAAAATAAAATAAAATAAAATAAAATAAAATAAAATAAAATAAAATAAAATAAAATAAAATAAAATAAAATAAAATAAAATTAAATTAAATAAAATAAAATAGAATAAAATAAAATAAAATAAAATAAAATAAAATAAAATAAAATAAAATAAAATAAAATAAAATAAAATGAAATAAAATAAAATAAAATAAAATAAAATAAAATAAAATAAAAAAAAAATAAAATAAAATAAAATAAAATAACATAAAAGAAAAGAAAAAATAAAATAAAATAAAATAAAATAAAATAAAATAAAATAAAATGAAATAAAATAAAATAAAATAAAATAAAATAAAATAAAATAAAATAAAATAAAATAAAATAAAATAAAATAAAATAAAACAAAATAAAATAAAATAAAATAAAATAAAATAAAATAAAATAAAATAAAATAAAATAAAATAAAATAAAATAAAATAAAATAAAATAAAATAAAATAAAATAAAATAAAATAAAATAAAATAAAATAAAATAAAATAAAATAAAATAAAATAAAATAAAATAAAATAAAATAAAATAAAATAAAATAAAATAAAATAAAATAAAATAAAATAAAATAAAATAAAATAAAATAAAATAAAATAAAATAAAATAAAATAAAATAAAATAAAATAAAATAAAATAAAATAAAATAAAATAAAATAAAATAAAATAAAATAAAATAAAATAAAATAAAATAAAATAAAATAAAATAAAATAAAATAAAATAAAATAAAATAAAATAAAATAAAGTAAAATAAAATAAAATAAAAAAATTAAACAAAAAAAAATAAAATAAAATTAAATAAAATAAAATTGGAAAGCAAGATAAGCAAAAGAGCTTTTTGAAAGTTTTGGGAAATGTTTCTCGGCAGCTTTGCTTGTTCGATGCATCGTGTTGATGAATTTCCAATTTGGAAGATTCCTACTTTTACTTGGAAATAGTATTTTATGCATAATTTTTTGATTAGTTATTCCATTAAAATCCAGAGAAAGCACAATGCGCAAAACCCAAATCTAGTGAAGCTATACTTATATTTTTGCCCTTTGTGTGATGGAAATTAAAGTTAAAATGGCTCATTAGCTAGTAGCTCCAGACTACTTTTTTTATTAAATGCTTAACTTTACGAACTTATTTTTCTTGTTCAGCATCAGCTAATTCCCATACCGCAACATTGCTAATTTTATTACAAGCTATACAAAATTTCGCTCAGTCATTATTTACTCACATTTATAAAAAAATTAGCAAACAGATGCAAATATTTTCCAACCGTCTTTGTTGAACCGCAAGTTCGTTGCTTAAGTCTTTCGTATCAAAGTGTAATTTCACAAATAGGCTAAGTTTTATTTGACAGCACTAAATAAATTTATTGAATATAATGAAATTCAAATGACTAAGCAGCTTTTACAGACCGCATGGATATATCGAAAGTCGCCATGCTTTCTAATTAGCACCATCAACCGATGTAAGTTGTTGCTAACAGAAAATTTTGATTTTTGTAGGTGTCTGCGAATTTTAACATATGGTAATTTGATGCTAATTTTTATCTGTTTCTTATAGTTTTTAGTGAATGATTTTGGTTCTTTTATTCTTGTATTTATTAAAATAAAATTTTAAGTTTTTATTAAATATGTTCTTAACTCAAACACTTGATTCACCATTTAATGTATGCCCATAAACAACTTTTTAAAATTTTTTAAACACGTGAATAATACGCAGGCATGAAATGTCATGCATTGTTACTACGACTGTGGCTAGTAACAATTGATAGCTTTCTTGGGTCACAGGTAATGCCACCTATTTAACAATTAGGACTGAATGAAAGCTGTAGAAAGGTTTAATTTTATAAGTTCACCGAAGAAGCCATTGCAACTCAAATATAGAGCTGCGTAAAGTTAAGCCTATCTTACCAAAGATATTGAGTTCTGTTCACGGTAAAAAACATCACAATTTTTTAATTTTATTTTAAACTCTTTGTTTGCTTTTTACTTGTAGTCTATTGCTGTAAATGCCGACGGTATTGTCAAGCAATTTTCGGGATTGTATGAAAATGTGTTTTTTTGAGAAAAATTTACCCACGCGATGCAGGAACCAGACAAGCCGACATATGTTTCGATGATACTGGAGGTGTTAGACCTCTAGCATGCAAGTCACTAAAGTGTTATGAGATCGATTCTCACAACGCTTGGAAGAAAAGTCTATGGCGAGATGTAACTCCAGTATCATCGAAACATATGTCGGCTTGTCTGGTTCCTGCAGCGCGTGGGTAAATTTTTCTCAAAAAACACATTTTTGTACCTGTCATGAACATGAAATGGTATTATAACTTTGGTCCGATGTTTGTAAGTGTGAGAAGAAGAAGAGATAGACCCAATAATAAGTATACCGTTATGATCAGGACGATGAGCTGATTCCATTTAGCCATGTCCGTCTGTCCGTCCGTCTGTCCGTCTGTTTGTACGCAAACTAGTCACTCAATTTTAGAGATATCTCGATGAATTTTGGTATGGAGGCGTTATTTTATATGAGATTAATCATTTGTCGGAACCACCAAGATCGGACCAAAACTACTCATAGCTCCCATGCAATCGATTTTTCCGATAAACGGATTTCGGGGTATAACTTCCGTAATTAAAGAGGTAAGAACGTGACATTTTGTAAGTATTGCTATTTTAGTATGCGAAATATCGACGTTGAAAATCATAGAGATGGAATAAATATTTCACATAGCCCCCATACAATCGATTGTTCCGATAAACGGATTTTGGTAGGTAACTCCTGTAATTATAAAGGTAGGAACGTGAAATTTCGTAACTATTGCTCTTTTAGAATGTGGAATGTCGATGTTCAAAATCAATGAGATTGGACCAATATAACACATAGCCCCCATATAATCGATAATTCCGATAATTTCGGTATGAGCTAAAGTTAAATTCACACAGGCTGTACTGAAGATCGAACGGTGAAAATCGTGACGCTTATTCATGAAAGGTATATAGCCTTCGGCACAGCCGAAGACAGCTTTCCTTACTTGTTTTATTCTATTTTAGTTTATTTTAATTTATTTTTTTTGTTTTATTTTGTTTTATTTTGTTTTATATTATTTTATTTTATTTTATTTAATTTTATTTTATTTTTTTTTTTATTTTATTTTATTCTATTTTATTTTATTTTTGTTTTATTTTGTTTTATTTTTTTTTATTTTATTTTATTTTATTTTATTCTATTTTATTTTATTTTATTTTATTTTTTTTTATTTTATTTTATTTTATTTTATTTTATTTTATTTTATTTTATTTTATTTTATTTTATTTTATTTTATTTCATTTCATTTCATTTCATTTCATTTCATTTCATTTCATTTCATTTCATTTCATTTCATTTCATTTCATTTCATTTCTTTTCATTTCATTTCATTTCATTTCATTTCATTTTATTTTATTTAATTTTATTTTATTTTATTTTATTTTATTTTATTTTATTTTATTTTATTTTATTTTATTTTATTTTATTTTATTTTATTTTATTTTATTTTATTTTATTTTATTTTATTTTATTTTATTTTATTTTATTTTATTTTATTTTATTTTATTTTATTTTATTTTATTTTATTTTAGTTTATTTTATTTTATTTTATTTTATTTTATTTTATTTTATTTTATTTTATTTTATTTTATTTTATTTTATTTTATTTTATTTTATTTTATTTTATTTTATTTTATTTTATTTTATTTTATTTTATTTTATTTTATTTTATTTTTTTTAATTTTATTTTATTTTATTTTATTTTATTTTATTTTATTTTATTTTATTTTATTTTATTTTATTATATTTTATTTTATTTTATTTTATTTTATTTTATTTTATTTTATTTTATTTTATTTTATTTTATTTTATCTTATTTTATTTTAATTTATTTTTATTTTATTTTATTTTATTTTATTTTGTTTTATTTTATTTTATTTTATTTTTATTTATTTTATTTTCTTTTATTTTATTTTTTTTTCTTTTCTTTTCTTTTCTTTTCTTTTTTTTCTTTCTTTTCTTTTCTTTTCTTTTCGTTTCTTTTCTTTTCTTTTCTTTTCTTTTCTTTTCTTTTCTTTTCTTTTCTTTTCTTTTCTTTTCTTTTCTTTTCTTTTCTTTTCTTTTCTTTTCTTTTCTTTTCTTTTCTTTTCTTTTCTTTTCTTTTCTTTTCTTTTCTTTTCTTTTCTTTTCTGGGATTGGTATTTTTATTCATTATTAAAAAAATTTGAGTAGTTAACTAATGAGCAAGGCGAATTCATACAAGTGTGTTCGAGCGAATTCAGATCTACGCACGCGCACACACTCCTTGTAGCTCAAAATGTCAGACAAAGCAACAACATAAGCAATTTGACAGCTACGATTGGATTTTCAAGGAAGAAGAAACCATATGGTGGGAGGATGCCACCTGTAATGAATTCGCCTTGGTAATGAGTGATCGGTTATTGGTTATTAAAAAAAATCAAATAAACATATTCGGGACTCTTTTCGGATCATTTTGGTAATATGTTATTTTTATTTTTTAAAACCCCGAATTCAATATTTCTTTTTAAATTTTTCTCAGGAACTTTGAAGTTTTTTTACTCGATACATACCAACCTTTGTAGGATTCCTTTTCCCTCCGTCACCCAATAATACACTCGAAACATTTTGAATTTTATGGCTTTGGCTTCTTTATTTTTTAATAATTTTTTTTTTTTTAATTCATAAGTGATAATTTCAATTAATATATATGTATATAAGTCTAGCTTTAATTGCAACATAAATATGCTCATATGCTTAGTAACTATACAAAAATATATATTTATATACAAAAATACCATATACAATATAGCATATGTATGTACGAATGCATGCAGTATTTTGTGTGTGCTTTCTCTCATTTTATTTGTATCTTAAAGATAAACAATGAATTTTAAATATAGAATTAGCATATCATTTTGTTTTCATTTATTCATTTTTTGTATGCATTTTGCGCGCGCTACACATTTCCGGCTGCGCAGCCAAGCCTTTATGCGCACTTAAGGAATTCACACTTGAGCATACTACTGTGATGGCCTGATGAGGCGTGACGGTCAAGCTGATAATGCGCAGCGTCGCGCACAATTCTTATCACATTTATAGAGAAAAGGAGAGGGAGGAGAAAGTAGATAGGCGGATTGTTACTTATTTATGTATTTTTTTCTTTTGTTTAACGCTCAATCAAATTGCTGAGCTTGTGCTTTCTTTGTTGCTACCACTTTGTCTTTCTTCGCTTTGCTTCCATTTTTGTTGCTATTTTATTATCCAATGTTTTCAAAATTTCTTCAAGTTTTTTTTATTTAAATTTTGTTTTTTCTATTTTCGTGCTATAACATTTTTACATAACTTTACATTTTCATGCTACGATTTATTTAATTTTTTTTTTTTAAATTTAGTTTGTTGTGTATTTTTTTGTTGCTAATATTTCTAAAAATCATATGCTAGCTACTTTGCTTATACTCTACACACGCACAAACTTTGAAAATATATTTTGCATACAAACCATTGACAGTCAAGAGCCTCGCTTGTCTTATACCCACACACAAATGCCCACTACTGACATGGCCTTTAAACAAACAAAATATTTAAAACATCACATTGGCTGTTAGAGGGGATGTTTGATATTTAAAATGAATTATTTCGCATGCTAGATTCTATTAAAGCTTTGTGAAAGCTCTGGCGAACTTTGGATTTTATCAAAAACTCACCGAGCTTAAAATCAAAAAGAAATGTATGATAGCTTTGTTTCGCTCATGAAAGCTCACTGAGCGCCGACTCGTATAAGAAAAATGTTCGTTAAAGATAAAAAAGCTCTCTACTTTCATTGGTGAAAGTTAACGAGAGTTTTCCTCAAGAGTTAAAAAGGCTCCTTGGCACATTTTCTTCAGAAAGTGTGTAAAGCTTTATTTTACAAATTATTCCGGGCGTTAATTTCTTTTTGCTTTTAATTAGTTCGTCCAACCCAGATTCAAGTAAAAAATATGTTCCATTTTTATTGTGAGCGAATGTTTATAAAAGCTTCCTTCTTTCTTTGAAGCTCAAAAAAGCTTTCCGTCAAATTCTCTCTCTACAGTTCACTCAGCGAACCTCATAAAAGCTCAGCAAAAAGCTTTCTTTCGCAACATGTTCCTGGAACCATTGGTCAGGCAGGGAATGCCTTATAACAGACTTTTTGCGAGAGCACAAAGAAACTTTCGCTATCCGTTTTTAAAGATTCAATACCAGTTAGGCATCCGCTGCCCAACTAATTGAAATTTCTGAAAGCTCAGTACCTTTCGGAAAGCTTTTCGAACTCAAACTCAGGCACTATTCCGATTTTCAGCTATATTCTCTAACAAGTAGCTTTTTTCAAATAAAAAAAATTAAAAAAAAAAAAATTCCTCTCTCGTGTGTGAGCCGTCTATGTGTGCGTGCATTTCAGCGCAATCACAGTTCTGTCATATCCATACCAACAAATCCTAACCCTATAACCGTAAAAAGATACAGAAAATTATTAAATTAGATACATATACATAAGACCCACTTAGTGTAAGACCCTGGCCCCCCTTAGAGACTGACTACCCCCCTAAATACGGCGCAGCATACGGCCTTTAATTGCTTGCACCTTCACTCAGCACATTCGCTTGCTGCATCTCTCTGAGAGAGTTTGTTCGCTTGCCGGCTTGCTTACTTGCTGACTATTTTGTGCTTCAGTTTTATTTGCATTTTCATTATTTTCTCCTCTTACTTGCTACCCTTTCTAGCTACTGCGTTTCTCTTTCTCGACGACAGTGCTAATCCCTAAACTGGACTAATATCACTTTGATATCTCACCGTGAGATAATGCGCCGCTTCTGTCATTTGTTCCAAACATTGGTACAGTCCATTCAAATGTCTTCGGCAACGTTTCGCCAATTCGGTTGCTTTGTCAGCATTTGCGGTGGAATTGGCTATAGCAGCGGCACGCGAATCAGTATCATCACTACCGCTAACAGATTCAGTGCTACTAGGTTGATTGTCACTTTTATGTCCCTCAGATTCCATGCCCGAATCATTTTCATTGGAAATTTCACTTTCCGAATCGCTCAAATTACACGCCGATGTTGTGGAAACAATGGAGGCGACTGAAACGTTCGATGGCCGACGATTGTGCCCTTTTGCATTGATTGTTGTTGTTGTGGCTGTTGCTGTGACTGCTGCTGCTGGGACTGTGGTGCTTGCATTAGTTGTTGTTGCGCCATTGCTGACAGTCTCTGTTGTTGCACTGCTGGTGCTGTTGCTTGTCACATTAGTCAGTTCCGATTTGCTGGAATCACAACGTGCAAAGATGGGATTATCGCCTTCAACCACACGCTGGTCTACACAAATACCATCTTGTTCATCTTCTTCCGAGTCATCCTTACCAGTCCAGAGCAAATCATTCTTGAGCACCTTTAGCATATTATAGAGGTTGAATAGCTCCGATGAGCTAAGGAACTCGTTTACGTTCTTGGAGTGTGTTGCACCACGTTTGCCATGTGCACCAGAATGTTCGAGTGTGTGCTGATTTGATGTGGAATTTTTGCCAGGTGCTGGTATAATATCTGTGCTATCACCGACCTGGGAAAGATAAAAAAAAAAACGAGAAAAAATGTAAGATTAGTGAACGTATTTCATAGTCATATTGGCTAAAAGCTTTGTAATTTGAAAAAATTCGTGAAAGCTCAAAAGAGCGTTAGCTTTTTTAATAGCTCGCCCTTCTTAAAATCGAAAAGAAATTTATGCCAGCTTTGTATGTTATATGAAAGCTAACCAAACTCAGATTCGTTCAAAAAATACTATATCCATTGATTGCTCATGAAAGTTCATAAAAGCTTTCGCTAAAGTTTAAAAAGCTTTCGGTTCTAGTTTCACGCGAAAGTTCATAATTGCTTTCTTTTGCAGAGATTCGGTATAGAAAAGGTTTTTCCAGTACTTAAAGTTTATTTAGCCTAATATTGTGTTGTTTCTAAAAGCTTTAAGTCACTTTTTTTTCTCCAAAGTTGACTAAATTCATAATGAGGCATAAACTGTCTGATTTATTCAAATTTATGAAAGTTCAGTATTTTTGTGAAAGCTCAGTATTTTTTTTTTTTTTAAAGCTGTTCGAGCCCAAGCTCAGTAGTAAGGTATCAATAGTATAAAACTATGTTTTAGCTTGAGTACCTAAGAATAGGACGGGCTCCCATTAAATCACGATCAAAATCTGATGGAACTAATATTTGTTCTCATTCGTACTCAGAATTTCGTCACGGAAGCTTTATATTCTTGAAAAACTGGGATAAACTTCAGAGTAACCCAGAAACTAAGTATTTCAAAATTTTATTTAAAAATCTGTTTGTACCAACCTGTCGATCCATCAGCAGACATGGCACCAATATAGTATCATCCATTACTTTCACAGATTTTACAAATCTCTCCATCACATTGACAATGCTGTCTTTGGAGAATTGTGGCTCATCGTGTCGAGCTATGCGACGCAAACAGTTTCTGTAAGTATAAGAAAATAAAATTAAATAAGTAAAGTATGAAAATTTTGATAGATGATCGATTTTAAAAGATAATTTAGTAGTTTTTAAAACAAATAAATATATTAGGAAATTTAATCACCTTCTTAATTGTTATTTACCATTCGATTAAAAGAAAGTCTAAAAGGTTTATGAAATATAGAACATATCGTCGCTCCCAACGAAGACTAATACGGCTCAGTTTTCTGCGACGAAGACTAACACACTTCGTTCTCTGCGTCGAAGAATAACACAGTTCAGTTCTATGCGAACTAAGTGTGTTACTTTTCGACGCAGAGAACTAAGAGTCGACGATGTGTCTGGTTTACACATATTAAAAAAAAAAAAAATTGTTTTGGGGGTTTTGCAAGCGTATATCGACTTAGCATAAACAGTCTCAATCAGTTGAAATTTGAATAAGAATAAACTGTTTTAAGCATTTGAAATTTCGCTTAACTTTCAACCATATCATTGAATATTGAAAACCCTAAATTTTTTGGTAAAATCGAATTTTTGCATACATAATTAATTTTTTCGGGTTTTGCTCAATTCAAATTTGCCGTGAACATAAATAACTCTTTAAATTGAGCAAAAATATATTCATATAAACTGCTCGAGCTTCAAACGTGAAATCACGTGTCTCGCTCACTTTCTAAATCATTTTAGATTTTTGAAATGACAAAGCGTTTTGTTGTGCAAGTTTTATTTTAAATTAAGTCAATGAACAGTGTTTAAATAAATTAAAACAAAAACTGCCAAGTTGAGACTGGTTACGTTAACTTTAATTTATTAACAAATTAATATATGAAAATTTTAATTATCTGTTTTTTTTTTTATATTTTCAAGCAATATTAATAAATTAATTTTTGAAATATTACTTCCTTGAGCTTTAATTGAACATTTTAATTAACTCATTAATACTTAGCTTGTAAAATACAAATCAAATTTATTTTGACAAAAATTACTTAAGTTGTTTTGACATACCCATATTACTGTTTCATAATTTATTTTTATATATATATTTTTTTATGTATATTTTTGATTTAATTTTTATTTTTTTTTTTTCATTTCTTAAATTTTTTTATTTTATGTGTGAGTCGATTTATTTTTTAATTTTTTTTTTTTATTTTTTTTAATTTTTATTTTTTTATTTTTTTTTTATTTTTTTATTTAATTTTTTTTTAATTCTATTTTAATTATTAATTTTATTCATTTGATATATATTTCTTTTTTATTTTATTTTATTTGCTTAAATTTTTTTTTAAAATTTTTTATTTTATAACAAAAAAAACTTTTTTTGCTTTTATTGATTTTGCAAAAAGAAAAATCGACCTCGAGTTAGCGATATTCACAAGTTAAGTAAGAAGAAAAGGTCGCTAAAACAAATTTTTTTTCATTTCATTTATTTTTTATTTTTTACTTTTATTTTTTTTTTAATTTTTTTTTTTTTTTATATTTTTTTTTTAAATTTAATTTAATTTTTTTATTTTTTTAAATTAATTTAATTTTTTTTTATTTTTTTTTTGAATTATATTTAATTTTTATCAATTTTATTTAAAAAATTTTTATTATAAAAAATATTTTGATATATATAAGGGGGCGTGGCACCTCCCATACAAATGGAATTTTTCATGGTTCGTATCTCTGGAAGCATTTGGGTTAGACCACTGAAATTTGGTGAGAGGCTGTATGAGATCGAGCCCTACCACCTTCATAAAAATTGGGGGTAACAAAAAAGGGTGCGTGGCACCTCCCATACGAATGAAATACTTCAGAGTCCATATCTCAGGAAGTATTTGGGTTAGACCACTGAAATTTCATGAGGAGTTAAATAAGATTAATCCCTATCATCTCCAAAAAAAACTGGAGATAAAGAAAAAGGGGGCGTGGCACCTTCCATACGAATGAAATACTTCATAGTCCATCTCTTTGGAATTATTTAGGTTAGGCCACTGTAATTTTTCTTTTTTTTTGGGAGTTATATAAGATCAATCCCTGCCACCTCCAAAAAAAACTGGGGATAACGAAAAAGAGGGCGTGGTTCCTCATATACGAAAGAGATAGGGATATGGATTAAAATAGATATAGGGACAATGTCTGCCGGGTCAGTTAGTTATATATAGTTTTGTTTTTTATTTTTTATTTTATTTTATTTTGTTTCCATTTATTTTAATTTACATAGATATTATTTTGCCACAATCTATGTATGTAAAGACTGCCATTTTTTAACTGGTTCAAAACAGGTTAATTTACTCTTAATCGTCTATAGATTATGGTTCACGACTGAATTGAATACATGTTTTCATATTTTGCTTTAATTTTTTTTTTTTTTCCTATGACAAAAAAATCGCTAATTTGTTAAAAATTTGGCTTGAACTTAACTAGCGCATAACATTGAAAAATTATTGCTTCGTTTTTTTTTTTTAGCTGTCATCGATAACTAATGGGAATCAACATACATACATACATTCAACTAGGCGACAACCCTGAGAGTTAGCTGACATCCAATAAAGCATTCAAAACAACAACAAAAGCCAGAAAACCACCAGTTGATGTTCTGCAAAATCTATGCTAATTTAAATTAAAATTTTTACAGCTCATGTCATTCAATTTTTTGAACGTGGCATTTCTAAATTTAGGTAAAATGTTCTTCAATAACGCGAGCTGGCGGCGAACGTGCGCTCATGCAGGTGGACAGGGAACGCGTGTATCATTTTATGCATATAATTTTGTCTAGTATTAATTTTTATATATTTTTCAGAATACAAATTTATAACAAATTTTTTTTTAACTTACTTTCAAACGAAATTAGTCTGCTTTTTAAATTTTAAGCGATAATTAAAAAGCTTAGCCGAGAATTTATTTTGCGATATCATCCAAGATACAAAAAAGATGATGGCTTTAAAATATCACTCCTATGATTTAGATACCATAAATTCATAGGTATGTAGCTTAGATTTCAATGTATGTAAGTGCGTTTGTGCATTCATTTGAATGACGACTGACGTGCCCCTGAATAACTAGCAAGCAGGAGGGTGTTTAAGTGCTGACATCACATATTCAAAAGCATACGATATAAACCTCCATTTGCGCCAACAAATCGTACACATTTAGCATACTGATGAACTTGTCCAACGATATACATACATACATATATGTTGACCGATTCACCTTACCGATTCACCTGAAGGCATTTACAATTCCAATTGGTCATTTGTAATTCAACAAGTGTGCCGACTGCAAAAGCAAACTTGAGGGCTTAGCTGAGGGCCAAAGTAACGATATCAATCAAGTTTATAGTTGTATAAGGAAGACATTTGAAATCAAAGACAATGACTACTGTGATTTGGCGGTGAAGAAAAATGTAGTAGCCAAAGTGATTGGAGGTATTCAACTAAGATGAGTTTTTTTCCTTTTGGAAAAGGTTCTTTAAAATATTTTGTATGCGATTAAGTAAATTTCCAGTAACTTAGTGACTTGAAACAAAGTTCTAAGTCTGATTTGTTTCCTTCTTATATAAAAAGCTTCGTTCCGCCTCCGAAAGCACATTTGTTCTATGTCAGATGTTTACGAAAATTTACTAGAACTATTACGCAGCTATTAAAGTGCAAGAATTTGCTTTCATTAAATGTTTTTTTTTTTTTCATACTAAATTTATATTAGATTGTGCATGTTATTTGTACCAAAGTCTGCCTTGACTGTCTGTTAATTTGGTGTTGAGCCAATGCTAAGCTAAGTGCGTAATTTTTTTTTTATGGTTTCCTTGTACCCATTTCATTCTCAAGAAACAAAAAAAAAAAAAAAAAAAATAGAAAACTAATAAATGCTAACTGTTTGTGGTTTCTGTTTGAATGCTAAAATAATGATTTAGTCACACCAATAATTACTTCTAATAAGAGAATATTTGCGAGAAATCAATGCTATAATTGCTATAGATTTAGTAGTTAGTAAGTAATCTATTATATATAAATGCGCAATGCTTAAAATTTTCTCCCTTTTTTGCAATAACCACAATTCTAAGGTATATAAAATTTGATATGTATCGATAGGTCTCGCCGAGCAGGGTGTGCGTCAATAAACCAAAAAAAAAATTAATTATAATATGATTTGAAAGTCACACCACAACAAGTGCTAAACACGCATTCACTTTATAGAACCGCTGTTATGTGTGTATGTAGGTACACTTGCATTGTTGTGCTTGCATTCATTGTAGTTGGGGAGAGTCCGAGTGTGAGTTGTTTTGTTGGCAGCAATAATAATCATGAGCCAGTCCGTCAACTTTATTCAGCGTAGATACAAACAGTGTTTACAAAAACAAAATCTGTGCGTGGGTACTCAGAGAAGCAAATGCTTGCTCAGACTTGATGTTTTGAAAAAAAAAACACAAAGTCCTTCGTGGCTAGACTTAGTGAAATAAAATAAAAAGGAAAAGCGATAAAACTAGAAAAAGTAAAAAAAGAAATAGAAAAGTGATTGAAAGTAAAAAAAGAAATTTGTTGGAAATGAAAGGAAAGGAAAGGAAAGGAAAGGAAAGAATATAAAATAAATAAAAATAAAACAAAATGAAATAAATAAAAGTATAAAATAAAGGAAAAAATGGGAAAGGAAAGGAATGGATAAAAGGAAAATAAAGGTAAGACAAGGTAAGGAACGGAAAATATGGGAGAAAAATCAAAGGCAAATAAAGGTAGGGAAAGGAAAGGAATGGAAAAGAAAAAAGGAAGGGAAGAAAGGAAATGCAATGTAGGTAAAGGAGTGGAAAAGAGAGGCGAATAGAGAAAGACAAAGAAAGGAAAGAAGAGAAAAAGAAAGGAAAGAAAAGGTAGCGAGGAGGAAGGTACGGAAAATAAATGAAAATGAAAAGAATGAAAAATAAAGGAAAGAAAGGTAATGAAAAGCTAAAAAAATAAGTAAAGGAAATGAATGGAAAAGAAAGAAAACTAAAGGAGTGAAAGAAAATAAAGGTAAGAAAAAAATAAAAGAAAAGAAATGAAATGAAAAAAAAAAATGAATAAAATCAGAGGAAACTAAGGGAAACGAAACTAAAGCAAAGGAAAGGAGAGGAAAGAAATACACGTATGAAGACGACCTAAGTAGAATAAATAGTTATCAACATTGAAACTATATTACTGAATGGTGTAAAGAGGGAGGAAAAGGCAAAATGAACAGGAATGTATAGAAACCAAAAATATAAAAAATATGAAAAGAATGGCAAATTTAAAAAACACCAAAAAGGTAGGAAAATAAAATAAGCTTTTGTGGTTGAATTTCAACCACTGGGCGACCTCTAGTTATGATAAATGCGGATGTTTTTTTTTTTTTAAATAAGTTAATGGTAAGGAGTTGAGACAGGTTGATAAAAGAAGTTGGAACGGGAAAATTTTGTTTGTGCAAAATAATTAAATTAAACAAAAAAAAATTTAACAAAAAAAAAATAAAATTAAAAAAATAAATAAATAAATAAATAAGACAAAATGAAATAAATAAGGCAAAATGATATAAATAAGGCAAAATGAAATAAAATGAAATGCAAAAAAAAAAAAATAAAAAAAATTACGGACATGCCTTAATGAACTCCTCTTTTCAACCTAAGAACTTTCATATATGGAACTCTATATCTATCTCGATTATTTTGTGCCGTTACGTAGTACCGTTATGTGGACAAAATTATAATACCCTTATACTAGTACTAGTACGCTTGGTATAAAAAAAATAAAATAACTTTGTAACCGACATTTTTTTCAAAATGCTTTTATTTTTGAATTCTTATTCTAACAGCACTTTTTACATTTATATTTGTCGTTTTCAACGTTATTTGCAGCGCGCATTCAATTGTAGACCTTCCTCGCCAACCGGGAGTCTAACCCATGGACCGCTGAATTATATTTGCTTATCAAGAGATCATTTAAAATACAACATAATCGAATTTTTTTTGTGGCACTACGTAATCAAATAAAATATTTATGAGCCACTGATAACAGCAAACCAGCTGGAACAAGAAATATAACTGAATTCTGTATTGCTCTAGCTGCCCCCAATTTAAGTAAGTAACTTAAATTCAATTAATAATAATCAAGCATAAATGAAGAAACAAAAGCGTGTTTGGAAATTTATGACGCCAGCCAGTCTGCTATTTGAACTTATCGCGGCATTAAGCGTCTAGACAAAAGCTACATGTTGAACTGCATGCGCCTTATCGGCACTATGTTTTTTTTTTTTAATTAAACAAAAATTACCAAATATTACAGCGTATATTGTGCGTGATCAAGAACAAGCATTTTAGTTTTGATCTTTGTACCTAAAAGAATTCGGAAAAAACCCTTCACAACTAGAATGAGCATACATACAGTCGATAAGGCAAATCAGCTGTTTGATCGTACGTCTGGCTGTACCAAACAATGGATTGCACGCACTGATCATGCGTTGACTTCGTGACACACGCAACTTCACATGCACACAAATAAATATTTGGGTAAGCGTCTACATTTGTATGTATGGGTATTTGTTTAGTTTGTTTATATGTACTTAGAAATGTAGCGCATGGAATATACCCCCACTCACTTTCTTTTGTTAGATTGATTTTGTTGTTTATTTTGTCTAAGAGAAATATATGTATGGACAAACTGTGGAAACATTTAAGACAAAGTGTTCCATGAAGTGATCACCAAAGAGATGGTAGCACATATTTGGCATTCTTGTGTATATATGTATGTATGTACTTATGTGTATAGGTGTATCTTTTTTTATCTTTTCCTTTTTCATATCACAAATCATTGTTCGTACATACAGTCGAACAAGTGCCTGCGTTGCTGGACATTCACAGATCTATACACATAAAACATAATGGAATGCTTGGCCATTTATTTTTCAACGCGTCTTTGTTGCCGGTGATCACGCGGCAAACGCATGATAACTCCAGCCATCAAGCGACTACTCAGGGAAACCTTTTTTATGATCATTCAAGAAGCACATGTGTTAACGACATACTGCATACTTAAATACATACATATGTATATGGTTTTGTGTGTTTGAAGATATCAAACTAAAGAATTTACTTTCTTAGATTGCGAGCGGAATTCTTTAGTAACCAGGAGTGAAAAAGATCTTTTGGTATTAATTTGAAAATCTTAAGTTTTGTGCTTCGAGCTACTTTATTAATTTAAATTAATTTAGCTTAGCTTAATTCAATTAACTTTAGTTTAATTTAATTCTAATTTATTTCAGGCTAATTTAATTTAATTTATTTTTACTTAAATTAATGTAATTTAATTTAACTTAATTTAATTTAATTTAATTTAATCTCGTTTCCGTTCATTTTATTTTATTTTGCTTTCTTTATTTTATTTTATTTTATTTTATTTTATTTTATTTTATTTTATTTTATTTTATTTTATTTTATTTTATTTTATTTTATTTTATTTTATTTTATTTTATTTTATTTTATTTTATTTTATTTTATTTTATTTTATTTTATTTTATTTTATTTTATTTTATTTTATTTTATTTTATTTTATTTTATTTTATTTTATTTTATTTTATTTTATTTTATTTTATTTTATTTTATTTTATTTTATTTTATTTTATTTTATTTTATTTTATTTTATTTTATTTTATTTTATTTTATTTTATTTTATTTTATTTTATTTTATTTTATTTTATTTTATTTTATTTTATTTTATTTTATTTTATTTTATTTTATTTTATTTTATTTTATTTTATTTTATTTTATTTTATATTATTTTATTTTATTTTATTTTATTTTATTTTATTTTATTTTATTTTATTTTATTTTATATTATTTTATTTTATTTTATTTTATTTTATTTTATTTTATTTTATTTTATGTTATTTTATTTTATATTATTTTATTTTATTTTATTTTATTTTATTTTATTTTATTTTATTTTATTTTATTTTATTTTATTTTATTTTATTTTATTTTATTTTATTTTATTTTATTTTATTTTATTTTATTTTATTTTATTTTATTTTATTTCATTTTATTTTGTTTTATTTTATTTTATTTTATTTTATTTTATTTTAATTTATTTTATTTTATTTTATTTCATTTTATTTTATTTTCTTTTATTTTATTTTATTTTATTTTATTTTATTTTATTTTATTTTATTTTATTTTATTTTATTTTATTTTATTTTATTTTATTTTATTTTATTTTATTTTATTTTATTTTATTTTACTTTATTTTATTTTATTTTATTTTATTTTATTTTATTTTATTTTATTTTATTTTATTTTATTTTGTTTTATTTTATAAAGATATCTGTTTATATCAACATTTAAACACTTGTATTTACAGTCTGCGAAGAAATAAGTGAGCACGCTATTTACCACACATTTTATGGAATCTGAACTTCCAAGGCGGCCCTACATGCATGTTGATATGTTTATTGGGTGCATGTTTTATATTTCAATCACTCATTCACTAAGCACCTTCTGATTACCATTACTTATCTTATCTAAGCTGTATGCGCATTTGTCTGGAGGATTTAAACAAACAACTAAAGTAATTAAACAATTAAAATGTGAAGGAAATTTTATTATATCAATTGGCTAAGGGCAATTAATAGAATGGAATTACCAGAAATGGTCTAAATTCTATGGTGCACTGGCAGCCAGCCAACCTCGAGCATAGTCCTTTAACACTCCGCACATCATTTGCACGCTTGTAGTTAGCAATAGGTATTTTCTATCTTACTTTAGTACATACTTAGTTAAATAGAAATTCTATTTAAGTGTCACAATTTTTAAATTTAACCACAATTTATGTTAGAAACATGCAGCGCTAATAGATCAGCCCACCTCAAAAGTGATATACATACACATATCTACTAACAAATCTACAGATAAAAAATACTATAAGTTAAATAAATAGAATATATCTACTTTTTCTGACGCCACTACGTACTAGGCATGTTACGAAGCTTCGATTCCGATTTCGAAACATCGGAACTCTTTATCGTTTTAGACCAACCAATCCATTAACTCAATATCGAAAAGATTACACATTCATTATTCTGGCAAGAGAACAAAGATGAGAAAGTTCTATTACATTTTTAGTATAAATCCATCCAATTCAAATTATGACTAAAAAAACCTCTTTTCGAAACTGCACTTATATCACTTTGAAAAAAAAAAAAACCGTCACCCAAGTAAATATTTTTGTAAAAATACTATGCATATTTTAGCGCCAAATAAAAACATAACATATTTTCTAAATAGTATTCTCAAAACCAAAAAAAAAGAACCCCACATAATTGCATGTGCCAGTAAATTGAAATTTGGCATCGTGCCAACATTAAACAGCTGTACACACCCTCGTACGATTTAGAATGATTTGATTGTTACAAACTTATTGATTGTTATTGTATGGAAACAAAGGAATGTTTTGAGAATTTTGTTGTAACAAATGCTTAAGTACTTATATTCAGTGCTTGAAATGCGATTTAGTATTCATGTTTAGAGCAACGCCGTAATAGTAGTATATTATTAGTTTGAGGGTTAAATTGAAAATATGTGTTAAAAGTAGTAATTATTTTTATGTTTTGAGTCACATTCTCAGCCTCTTAAACACTCAATAATGGGTTTTCTCTGTCACAGCTCTCATAGTACATTTTTTTTATATGAAACTTCATTTGAACAAAAGATTTAGGAAACGAACTCGATTAGCTCCAAACTTTTTTTTAGAGCAAAGATAAAAGATTTGTGCAAATTAATCGCGACCGATATAGTCGGGTTGATATCGGAAAAGATGCTAGAACAGAAAGCGGTAAAAATATAGGTCCCTTAGGCTTAGGAATGATAGCCTACCTATATATATTAAAATATTTTTTTAAGTGAAAAATCTTGAAAAAAACTCCTCCAACAATATCGTTATCATCTTGCCATGACTGTACATATTTCTCGTTTTGGATTCGATTGATTGTAACGCGGTTTGTAACACATATATAGTACATGGTACGTTTATCTCTGCTTACACAGCCTTGCCTTTAACTTGACTTAATTCTAGTAGCAGCTGCTGTTATGTATGAAATTATATAGCACATTCGATTTGTTGAAATAATTTGTGTTAATTATTTAGCTAAATGCCTATAAACACACGTGTGCTATAAATTTTTGATGTAATCAATGATTGTGACTTTATTATGCAATAAATTGTACAGTTGTGGTCAATAAATTAGAAACGGCTAGAAAGCTTATATGGTTTGGAAATTATGGTTCCAAACGATTATGGTAGCAAACGATAGTAAAAAAAGGTTGTTCAGTAAAAGGCAAACATATCGTTTTTTCCGTAACTGAAAGGCGGGGATATCGTATATTTTATTAACGATATTAAAGATTTTTCGTTTCCTTTTTTCAATAAAAATGGGAAATACTTTATACGTTTCCCTTCTACTTCCAGCTTTTATAAAAAAGCTCACATTTTTCAGCATTTTTTGCGCTAACTGTATATTATTACGCTAAATGACTTGCTGAAAGCACCAATTACATGCATCACTTTTATTACGGAAATTTGTTATTAATTACATAAATAATCAATCGATATTAACAAATTTACTTCTAGAATTCCAGTGAAAGTTTTTTTTTTTTCATCAAATGTATGGGGTACGACGCCCTAAAACGCCGGCAAATGAGCAAACTCGAGCTGACTCGTCTTACACTTTTTTCACTTAATAAACATGTCTTTATGTATGTGAGTGTGGATTTACGTATCTTCATGTGTCTGCCACTCATATTAATTTCTAGCTAAATCACCTCATATGAAAATCAATTGGCAAAGACAACATGTGGTCAAGTCGCTACACTCTCATACAAAAAGAGCTCAGAAGCCGGTATGTCGCTTGATTCGCAAGAATATCCGTATTTACCTAGCATATGTGTATGCAATCGTATGTGCTAATAGAAAAAGACGTGTCTCATATAGATACGTGTACCTATGAAAGTAAGTGATTTCAAAAGAAATTTAGTTACTACACCGTCATACATAGAACAAAATATCTAGAAAGACATTTAAGTACGTGCTAAACAAAATAAATTAAGTATCAACAACAAGACAACGAGACTGATGATTTATTTCTAGAATTTGTCTGACTTAATGCACCCGGCATTGAATGCTTGAATGTGCAGTGTGACTAGGTAGAGGGCAAGCAGCGAGTGTATACGCTTAATTGAATAAATTAATGCCATTTATAGTGATGTTTTTTTATCTTTTTGTACATTAAATTTGAAGGTATGCATGCAAAGGACAGTCGGTCGTACAAAAAATGGGACAGTTTGCAACTTTCGATAAAAATTGCTTGACGGATTTGGATGAATTGAAATTTTTTTTGACGTTCTAGATTTCAATATTTTCTACCTAGGTGTTCGCACTTAAGGCCCATTTACACGGATCAATTTTTTTGGTCGATTTTTGTCGTTCCACTGCTTTCTAACTTCAAACACAAGGTGTAGATCGATCGAATTGCTATTTACAATGTGGAACGACAAAAAAGTCGACCCTAAAGTCGACCATAAAATCGACCCGTATAACTGAGCCTTTAGGATATTTTTACAGGGTTGCCACCTATTTATTATGAAATGAGATATGCAGTATATTAAAAACATGGCTTAGGTAGGATTGCCTTCTAGGCACTATTGTATTTATTTTTTGGATCAAAGATATTATCTTAGTAGTAGAGCTGCCACCTAATTCAACTATTTTTGTTCTTGTCTTATCTTCTTTTTTTCATTATATCGAATCCCTACCGGCAAAAAGGGTTCCATTTCATTGTAATATTTTTTTCGATTGTCGAATATAGCGAAATGAAATTGTTTTCGATATATTTTTTAAATCTTTTTGTGGATAGCTTAAACTAAGTTAACGACAACCTTGCAAGAAGCTGGGGTCTTATCATGAGTTCGATCAGAAAGAAATTTGTTTCTCATTTAGTTGCTGAAAAGATAGTCTAATTGGTTTTTCGAAATATATTTAATAGAAAAATCTCCGATTTTAAAATATTTTTCAGTATGTTTTTAAGGAAGTCCTGTTCCAAAATATTTTTGAAAAGCACCTCATCTTAGAACTGTTTTCAAAACCGTTTTATATCAGCTGAAAAGGTATGCAATTTTCGTTGAGATCGAGTATTTTTGAAAGACATTTTGGAATAGGCCATTATTGAAAAATTCTGAAAAGGGCGTTGTTGACAAAACAAATACTGTGATAAGGCGCTCTTCAAACAAATTCTGAAATAGGGTTTTATGGGAAAATATTTTTAGTTAGGGTAATCTTATACTCAGCCGTTGATTTCTAACTTTTTTGTTTTGCGATTTTCGAAAGTGAAATTTAATAAACAAAATAAATTTAAGTGGACTAAAATTAAAATTAGCATAGGAAATAAAAATTGAATATCTCGCAGATTGTTCCTTTTTGACTACCAGTGACTGTTACGTGCGATTCAATGTTGTTACTTTAAATTGGTTGATTAAGTGAGATTTTCTAGAAACGAAATTTAAGTCAAATAATATTTACAAGTTAATTTAGCACTATAAATAGATTCCGAAGCAAACATATATACATTGTAGGTAGCCACATACGTATCTAAAATAATATTAGTAATAGACAAGTTGAATCACAGAGAGACAAGGGAGAGAGGTGTGCCACGACGTCACTTACTATATTTTTTTTTATTAAGGCTTGCTAAAATAGTTATACAAACATTTAAAAAAATAATCATTTTTGGCACTTTTCATGAAACAATCAGTGAAATTGCTACGTTTTTTTAAAAATGAACTCCAAAAAGAAAAAAAGATAGTCTTCTTGGCTGAGTTTTTCATGAAATGTGATTTTTTGAAATTTCTGTATGGGGAGTCCCACAGGTGGGGCCTTAGGGAGCATGCCACTGCCATAGGTGGGTCGGGCCTACAAAGTTAGTGGGGGTCAGTCATACATTTAAAAACGATTGGGCCACTCTAAATGAATAAACTTAAGATTTTCCAAACTTTTGCGCCCAAAGTCAAAAGTACACAGTCAGCATCAGAATTGTTTTTAGAGGTATGCTTTCTTCGGCAAAGTATCTTATTTTGATCCCTAAAATACGATTTTCCTTGTCACTTGGGTGATTTTCAAATCGACCCGCCTTCTTACACCTAGTAGGGCGCTTGAGACCAAAAAATTAGATTTTGGATTATGCTGCATATCTTGAAAACTTGAAGTCCTTTCCAAAAAAAAAACTGGTATAATTAAGTAACGAATGCCACGGGATGACACATGCCCAATAAGGTTCATTCTTTGTTAATTATTGGCAAAAAAATGACGTCAAAACCGTAAAAACCGAAAAAAATTTCAAAAAGTTCAACCTCTCGCGTGAAAAACACGTCATATCCTTTTCAAATAAACAATTTACTATACATATTTCGAAAGTGCCAACAATTTTCTACCCAAAACCGTTGAGAATTTCAAAATCGAATGAAAATTTGATTTTTTATGATTTTTTTGTTTCAACAAAAACTCTGAATAAACGTTTTTTTTTTTTGCCTTAAACCCAGATTTTGGGGGTGACACAAATCTTTTGAAGGTTGTTTCGTGTATAACTCGACCAGATAAAGAATCTCTACTAGGTCGCTTTAAAAGTGTATTCAATTTTTTTTTTTTGTAGCACTGTGTAATAAATCAAGTTAGGGGAAATTCTCGTTCTATGAAATTATAAAGTGAAAAAAAAATTTACTTATCATATTAAGTTGATTTAGCGTTTTATAAAGTAAATAACATTTTTTAAATATTTGAATTTTTTTTAATGAATTTTTTTTATTTTTCTCCTTAGTGAACAAACTAGTTGGCTTTCTGGTATGTTGTAAATATTTTTTTTTAATTTTGCTTATAAAGTACAAATTAACCACCATTCCAACCGAAAAAACCTTGTTAAAAATTTTCTTTTTGTCCCAAAAATTTTAGTTTACACTGTTTATGAGAGATGCAAAATGTAACAGGAGAGAGCATAACTTATCTAACTAATATTCGAGCACAAGTTCGCTCCACTAAAATATTAAACTCCTTTACTCACATTTTACAAATTTGGAACATCTGTATGAGTACCTTTTGGATATAGAAAACTAACTTGATTTTTATCAACAAAAACAAAAACCCATTAAGCTCAGTGCTCAAATGGCGACAAACTGCAAACAACTTCGCTAGCGAAGACGATGAGGGTCCCGGTGTACAACTCATTGTCGCCAAGGTGGGGAAAGCGTCATACTTTTGGCTCTTCTGATTGGCTGAAAATTGTGGCGTGGTCAGTCATTCTCAGAAAAAGCATGCTATGTGTACAGGTTGCAAGCAGTGTTGCCATTTTGATTTTTTAACAAAAAGGTGGCATATTTTAACTGAAGGTTGTTTTGTTGAATTAATAGAGACTTTTATTATTGCAATTAGGAACATTAGATATTCTATTGATCATATGCTACTTTTAATAAAAAAAATTATTATTTAAATTGTTTCTAGAGACTAGTAATAGTTGATTTAAAAAAAAAAAAAATCGTGATTATTATTTCTGGCAATTGATGAAAAAAAAAATAAAGAGTAGGTACTCAAAAATTTTTAATAATTTTTTTTATTACTCTTAATTTGTTAATTTTCTTTCAAATTGGGGATACAAATATTTATACACCTTTTGGCAACTCTGCTGCTATCACTATCGCACAAATGCAACTGTGAAAGTAGTTTGTTCTGTGGGTGGGTGCGGGCGCTTTTTTGTGAATGACGTACGTTTTGTGAGCTTTTTTACTTATCTGCGAGCGACTTTCGTTTAATTGTAGACATTTTTGGGTAGCTATGTTGATTGTGTGGATATGCGTCATTCAATTTAATGTTGGCATTGGAAATTACTGGCAAAGCCGGTAGGGAATGATAAATGAGTTAAGATTTACTGTTTTGATAATAATGCGGATTTTTAACAATTTATTAAAACAAAATACATTTATATTTTAGAAATCACAGTATCTAATGCATTTGGGCGGCTGAGTAGAAGATTGCCATATTTCAAAAATAAAAAACGCCTCTTTTTAGATTTTTTTTAAGAACGCTCTATTTTAGAAATTTTTTCAATAACGCCTTTTTTAAAAGTTTGTTTTAAGAATGTGTTTCAATACATTTTAAGCTGAGATAAAGCGTTTTTGAATCAAATTTTGAAATGAATTTTGAAAAAATTCTGGCCTCCCTATGAGTTTTTGAAAAGTATTTTAAAATAGGCTGATCTTCCACTGAGTAGTTATATTCAAGAAATTTGCATACAAACGAATTTTAATCAAAATTTTAAAGTTTTTTTTTGAGCTTTTAGATTCTTTTGGAATATTATTGAAAATATATAAAAAAAAAAAAAAAAAAAAAAAAAAAAACTAATGGCGGCGATATACAACAGGTTATCTCATAACCTCTAACGAGATTTTTTAGCCGAGCTTCTCTTTCCAACTTGTGGTGTGTTGCTTTTTGAGTTTTTCCTACAAGTTGGCGGGACCTACAGTTTTTTGCCGACTCCGAACGGCACTTGCAAAGCAAATGAATTTTTTGCTGAGAAGCTTCTCATGGCAGAAATACACCCGGAGAGTTTGCCAAACTACTGCCGAGGGGCGACCCCGTTTAGAAAAATTCTTTTTCTAAATAATTTTTGATGTTACTTTTGCCGGGCATCGAACCGCCACGACTTGGTGTAGAAGGCCGAACACTTAACCGCTACACCACGGCGGCCGCCAAATATTGAAAATATATGTTTTTAGAAAATTAGCTAAAATAATTTTATTAAAGCCAAAATTCGTTAAAATTGCACTCAAAAAACAATTTTCTTATTTTAAGGAAAAATTTCCCTTATTTGGCTCCAAAGACATGCCTTCCTTAATTTAAATCCTTTTTTCCTCAATTTAAGGATACAAGTCTTTAAATTGAGGAAAAAAGTATTTGAATTAAGGAATATTTTACTTAGTTTAAGGAAGTCATGTCTTTGGAGCCAAAATAAGAAAAATTTTTTCTGAGTGTGAAAAATCCCTGTATTCAGGTTCATGTCGCTTACTGAATATAATTTTTTACTTGAAAAGGGATTCGATTTTGTCTCAATAATTTTTATTATTTTTGAAAGGGGTTCAGTTAGCTTGAAAAGAGTGTAATTTGAAGTAAAGGAGGTGTCGTTGATCTAATAAAAGTCTCATTTCACTATAGAAGGTTTCACTTGAGTTAAAAATGTTCATATATGTAACTGATCCAATTTTGAATTTAAAACTGTTTCAATTTACTCAAAAAAAAAAAAAAAATTAAAAAAAGAATTTCTGCAAATAATCTAAAAAAAGCTATACCTCAACTTGCTCCATCAGCGAGCGCTTTCAGTATTAATTTGTTAAATTTTTAAAGTAACTGTCATTTTTCCTCTAAGTATCAAAAATCTAAAAGTAAACTTTTTTTAAATTCAGCAATAAATTTTTATAAACAATTTCAATTTAAAAGCAAAATTCAGATGTTTACAAATAACCACAAAAATTCTTTTTTTCCTGAGACCTGTAAACCAAGCTTCTAACCCCATAAATAAAGAAGTGTACGATTATAATTATGACACGAAGTGTATTAAATTTTCACTCATACATAAGTACATGCCATCACATCACCTCATACCCAACAACTACCGGCATTTACGTATACCAATACATATAAAACTATGTATTTGTAAGCATTCCGGCTTTTTTATCTTTCACTCAAATTGTGGTCATGCGCAATGCTCAAATGGAATACCACATGAAAATCGCCTGATTTTCTACAAGTTTATACTATATGGTCTGACCTAACCTCATCACCAACAATACCTAACGAAACTACTAGAATTAAACCTCTTATAACAGATATATGCGTATATATAGGTAAGCATATGAAATAGCATTTAAATCGGTTGTTCGTAGTGGTGCTTTGACACAAATCCCTACAATATATGCCAGCTGACATGTTTCGCACATGATACAAAAGAAAAAAAATAACACAATAGAGTAAAACTGAACCGTATTATGTCTGGAGTACGCTCTCCTTTTGAGACTTGCACTTAACACTTGACAAAAATTTGTTTATCTTGGGTTGGGTTGCTTTGCATAAAGTATAATTTGGTTAAAAGTGTTTCGCAAAATTTTGTTAGAAAAAATTTAAATTTTAAGAGCACGCGTATAAAGAGAGGCACCAGACATTAAAGAGAGCATTATTGTACACTCATATATAATTTTTGTGAGGTTATGTCGGTTATGGGATGGTCGAGGGTTAAGGTGTGTTGAGGTGCTCATGAATGTGCTGATAAAAATTGAAGATAACTTTATTAACAAATTATGAGTGACACACTTTTAATAACTTTTTTTTGCAACAGAGATAAATATCTCAAAACCGTATATTAATTAGAATAATTTTGAATGCATACAACATCAGAGAACTGGGGCTCACCATTTACTATTAGGTCCGTTTTTTTGTAAAAATCTCAAATTTTCTAAGCTTTCGCCGAACAGGATTCAGTAGAAATTTGCAGACAACAGTTTGAATTTGCATTTTTTTGCTGTTGTTTTGCTATGTCACGATCAGCTGTTCATATTTGCTGGTTTCTGCTCGTCGAAATATTAGCTTCGTTTCTTTCCTGCTAATTATGAATAATTATTCCTGAAAAAGCGTTTCTTGAACAAAAATAGCAGCGAATTCAGCAGCTTTTTGACGTTTAATTGAAGGAGAGAGCGCCAATTCGCTGCAAGTTATTGCTGGAGATTTTTCGTCCAACAGAAACTAGCAAGCAGGAACAGCTGATAAGTGAGATAGAAAAGCAACAACTAAAAATTTAAATTCAAATTGTTAGCCAATCAGAAACGTAACCGCTGTTTTGTCTGCAAGTTTCTACTGATTCCTGTTCGACGAAAAGTTAGCAGAAATGAGATTTTGACAGCTTTTTACAAGACTCTATTCTGCTGACAGTTCTTTGCTGGATTTTTAAAAAAACATATTCGAAAGAGGTTTATGTTGACCTTAAACGGGTTCATTTGACTTTAAAAAGGTTTACGTGACTTGAAAGGTTTTTTGACTTGAAGGTTTTTTTGACTTGAACATGTTTTCACTTGACGTTAAGAAGATCATTTAATTTTAAAAGGGTTTACTAGAAAATTGTTTTTCTTTATTCGAAGGTTTACTTTACTTGAAAGGTACACATTCGGCTTGAAAAAGGTTTGACGTGACTCAGCAAAGGTTAAGTTGACTTGGAAATGGTTTACTGACGGGAAAAAGTTTCACTTGATGACTTCAAAAAGGTTTATTTTGATTTGTAAAGGTGTCCTACCATAGAAATAGTTTGAAAAACTCAAGAAAATTTAATACATTTTCACTATAAGATATCGACAAAATTTCCGATTTTATTGTCATAACACTCGACTCGATTCAAATTGAGTTACAGATCAAAATGAGTTACAAAAACGGCCTACCGAAACCGCCTTGTTGAAAAAATTCATCATTCTAAGATAAGGGATTTTTCAAAGATGTTTTGAAATAGGGTGATTATAGTGATGAGACCAATTTGACTCTTTTTACAGAGTACAAACAAGATATTTGCACATATTCAAGCTCGTTGTAAACTTTTACAATTTTAGGAGACACTCTAATATTAATATTTGCTTATGACCTTCATTTTATTCACATGAACTTATGAATTATGTGTAAAAAATGATTTTTGTTCAAATTTAGTATTCAAATAATAAATACATGTAAAGACAAATAGTAAGAATATGCGAAATGCTCGTAAAACATTTAGGTACTTAATTTTGCAATTGAACTTGTGATTTATTTTTTAGTTATAATGATTCATAATGCCAGACAAAAAAGTTAATAGTCTATGAGTAATTTTGGAAGCGCGTCGGTCAGTGAGATATATAAAACTGATAGTAAAAGTAAATCATACACATTTATTGATTAAATGACAAATTGACAAATCGAAATGTATTAAAGATGCCTAGATATTTTATGACAAATATGCATTACCTAACCTAACAAGTCAAACTTTTTTTTCGCTTTAAATCATGATAACATGTTTGCTATATAATTTGTTATCTAATTGTTAGTGTAATTAATACATAGTAGGTGTGTAAAAATAGAAAACCAAAAAAGTCAAACAATTGATATATGTAAATTTGACAGCGTCATGCGACTAACGCAACAATTCGCAAAAAAAAAGCAAATAATAAAAGCACACTCAGACGAAGTGTAAACTGAAAAAGCAATTAAAAAACAAGTACAATTAAAAACAAGAAAAATATATGTAGAAAAATTAAATTTATAAATAGCACACAACTGTCGGCATTGTATGGAAGCTGAGCAATTTTGTTTGATTTAATGAAATTGTTTATTTTTTTTTGTTGGTGAAACCACTTGTAGATATAATTTTGGAATTTTTTACATTCCAGCATGCGCTGCGAAACGCCCTAATAACATTTTTGTGAAGCGAAAATAAGAAAAAACTCCCAGCAAACACTAAAAGTCAGAAAGAGTCATAACAAGGGTTGCCACTTTGAAATTTTTTTCCTAACAAATTTTATCTGAAAACCTACCAAAATGGCCTACCAATATTTTTTCACAGTATCAATATTTTTTTCATGAACTGTTCTGATTTTATTTTTTGTTAGAAAAATATTCCAATTACATAATACTACTGTGCCACTCTCTATGACCCAGGGCTCATTCAGTTTTAAAAACCCTGCCAACCTGCGCTAGCCATGGCGAATACCAAAAATCACTGGTGGCAAAAATTTAAGTTGCATTTTGGCCTCAAAGTAGATCCATAATCATTTCAGCGGATGACATTGCATTCAAAATTTTGCTCACTATTCAACGCATCTATCAAAATTAACACAAAATATACTGATTTTAAAGGTCCAAAGAATGAGACGTATCTAAATAGATCACTCTTAACCTTGTTCCTGATTCAGCACCCAGATTTTGGAAAACCATTGTGCCATAAACTTCCTAGAATCCATCATATATGATAAGAAGCCCAAATCAAAGGAGATTATACATTTTTTCTATGCAAATTCCCTTTTCCAAGCTCACATGAATGAGACTACTTTGACTTTGCCGAAAAACAGTGATGTAACTTGAACTAAGGTAAAAACCTACCAAAATTCAAATCGTCCTACCAACAGGAAAAAAACCTACCAGTTTTGGTAGGAAAAGCCCACATATCACATCCTGCTCATAACTTGAAGTGTTTTTACTCTTTATGAGCTCTTTAACGACTTCACAAAGAGAAAATTGAGCTGGCGATGGATAAGAATTGACAGTGATTTGGTCATATCAACAAAAATATCTGTTAATTCAACCAAAATCACCGTCAATTCTTACCCATTCCCAGCTCATTGTTCTCTGTGTTCGAAATGATAATTCGGTAGGTATGGAAATAATTTTATTTATCATTGACGTTAATAGGAGACATATGTATCTGATTCCTTTGACAAAAATACTCTTACTTTACTATTGGATTTCTCACATGGACGGCTGAGTACAAGACCACCCTATTTCAAAATGTTTTTCAAAAATCTTCTATTTCAGAATTTGTTTCAGAACTTCCCTGTGTCGGAATTTTTTCACTAAGATCCTGTTTCAAAATAACGTTTAAGAATACCCTATCCAAGAATGAGTTTAAAAAACGTCCTTTTTGAATGAAAATTCGATGACGAAGAGTGTTTATGAATAAGATTTGAAAGATTTTATAAAAAAGAGCGCTATTGAAAAATATTCTGAGATAGGTTGTTTTTGGAAAAAATGGCTTTGAACGGGATGATCTTCCATTTAGAAGTCGATATATATTTTTTTCTGGTTTTGAATTTAACTTATGCTGAAGTTTTCAAATAGGAAACTTAAATTTGAATGTTTGTTTCAAAGTTACTTTCGAAACTATATCCGCTTGGAATAGTTCTCTCTCTTTCTACCGCAAAATATGTTTCAAAAAAAAGCGCTATCTATATATTTGTGGAAAACTCAATACATTTTCTCCTGAGATAGGGTGTTTTTGAATCATATTGGGGGTTTATTGGAAAAAATCTGGAATAGGGCATTTTTTTCTGGAAATCCCCAAAGAAGCTCGAATCACAAAGCTTAGCTGATTTATACCTGAATATCTTGCTGTCTCCCAAATATGTATGTACATTTATTTCTTAATTTCACAGTTTCTTTCATTCTCATTCAGGTTTTACAAACATATATTTACGCTACCTATTTAGTATGCGTTCGGTACAAAAAAGTTTACATTAGTTTATCATTTGCGAATCGCAAATTGCGATTCACGAGTACGCTAAACATCTTGTGAGTGGCTGTGTGAGCTATGAGCTTTCAGTGCATTGTATTGTGTCATCATTGCACAGTGTAATAACCTCGTAAAAGCAAGAATAAGATTTTTTACGTCAAATGCTGTTTTCATACGAAGAGGTCAATAATATTAATTGTTATTACGTGTTTAAAATAATAACTTTTTTTTCAAATTTTTAATGGAAATTTTAGATACAATAAATGTTAGACCTTGAATGCCATAAATATGCCACCAAATTGCTTTAGCCATTAATTCGCAAATGTTTATCTTAGAGTTTTTGAATACAGGCAGCTTTCAATTTTTAATTTATTCTTATCAAAAAGGTCATTTCAAAATTTTTTTAAAATAACATTTCTTAGCGGTTATAGCTCGATATGTCAGCCTCCTCGAATTTTGTATGGAAAACACTTTTAAAATTTACATAATTTCATTCATGTCGCCTGGGGCACACTGTACTTAGCACACACATGCAGTTATAACTTTTCATATGGGGAAAAAACAGTTATAGACAGTGCTCAGAGTGCAGATTCTTAGCACGCCCTATCGTACGTTTCGCAAGCACCAACACAGTGGGTTTTATGTGATTTTTGGCCCAAATTATAAGCGAATAAGCAAATGTATGATAAAAAAAAAATAAAAAATAAAAAAACTATAAACATTTGTTGTTGTTGTGAAGACAACACGCAATAATATCATGCGCACATTCAGCACCTTTTATCTTTTCACAGACATAATGCTAATTTTGTTGAGAGATTTTTCAATAAATACCTAAGAGAGATTGCAAAACATATGCGCTATAAATTATTTTAATAGGGTAGAAGGGGGGTGAAATATTACAATTGCTTCGCTAACCGCACGTGTACAGTTGATTTCTCATGAGGTAATAGTTTTCTGCGTCTATATCTTTGTATCTGGTGTTTGGGCTATTAGCATGACTAAAATCTGAAAGCCATAACATTTTTTCTTTAGTTTTGTTCGTAGCAACTATCAACGGCTGTTTTTTCAATAATCAATTGGTTCAATCTAATCTCAATTAGTAAGAAAGTATTATTTGTCATTATAGATACATATGTAGATACTGTCATTAGAAAGTGTGATTCATTTCAGTAATCAGTTTAACCACGTCAGAATTTCACTTCTCAAGTGCTACAGTAAAACTTCACTAGTTCGACTTAATCGAGTATATCTCTATCTCCCTTTTTATTACCATATCGATGTCTTAGTGGAAAATCACCCTATTTCGAAACATTTTTCAAACACGGTCTATTTAAATTCTGTTTGAAGAATTAAGCCAGAAGAACCTTCTTAAAATTTGTTTTCATTGACCGTCTTTTAAGAAAATTTGTACAAAAATCTCAGATTGAGTTTCAAAAACACCCTATGTAAACGAAGATTTGGTGGGGAGTTTTTGAATCTACATAGTTCTGAAGTAAAGCGTTATTGAAAAAAATTCTGAGATGAGACATGCTTGAAAAATATTTTTAAATATGTATGGTGATGTTACACTCAACCTTGAAAATAAATTGCTCCTAAGAATGAGCTCTACATAGTGTTGTTCATACTTTTAAAATTGTACAAAACTATTAACCGAAACAAAAGATCTCAGCATAACATCGCACTAAATTTTTTGAGCATAGGGCCTTGGTATAGTCAGCCGTTATTAATCCGTTCATTCAAATCAAACGGCTGACAACTTTTTGAGAAAGCTCTGTTTTGCGGCAAATACCAAAGCATCTGAGTAAAATGAGTCGTAGAGAGATTTAAAGTGGGAAAAAATTCTGAACCACAAAAACATTTGTCCAATATCCAGGAGTTATCTCCAGAAATATGCAGATTTTTTTGATCGAAGCCGGTGCGATAACTATTTTTGAATCTACTGAATATTCGTGGGCCTTGCAAATTAAGTAAGTATAAGGGTGCCACGCCTTTTCCCCATATATCCCATATAGAACCACATCCTATTGAAACCCTCAGCCACACTTTCATTTGGTGTTGTAGGTCGTGTACACTACCGCTCCAACACGGCTGCCGATATAAAACAAAGTTGCGTTAAAATTTCCTTGGAATTACTTTCAATTTTTTCGGGTACGGAATCTCTCCTATTAAACATAGTTTTTTTGGGACTCCGTAAACGTCCCTTTTGGGATTCCTAAGGCAGCACTTTTTTTTTTAAGGCACTTTTGTCCCTCGGATACGTTTCTTCGGGAGCCTTTTACGAGGGTAAGCGCAACTCCCAAGAGTTCTAACGGAGCATCTTAGAAACTTGTCTGGTTAGCTGGGAAGTAAAAGTTTGGTTTTCCCCATTAGTTAACAGTTACAAGAACTGACAGATTAGGTATGTTTCTTGAAAAATCCAGCAAAGAACTGTACGTTTCTGATTGGCTAACAATTTGAATTTACATTTTTTGTTGTTATTTTGCTATGTCACCGATCAGCTGTTCCTGCTTGCTAGTTTCTGCTTGACGAAAAATCTCCAGAAATAACTTGTAGCGAATTGGCGCTCTCTCTCTCAATTATATGTCAAAAAGCTGCTGAATTCGCTGCTATTTTTGTTCAAGAAACCTTTTTCAGGAATAATTATTCATAATTAGCAGGAAAGAAACGAAGCTTTTATTTAAGCAGCTTGGCGACTGTGTGAACTCGATGTGGTGTACATTTTTATACCTTTCATGAACATGAAATGGTATTATAACTTTGGTCCGATGTTTGTAAATATGAGAAGAAGAAGAGATAGACCCATCAATAAGTATACCGAAATGATCAGGATGACGAGATGAGTTGATTTAGCCATGTCCGTCTGTCCGTCTGTCCGTCTGTCTGTCTGTCTGTTTGAACGCAAACTAGTCCCTCAGTTTTTGAGATATTTGGCTGAAATTTGGTATGCGGCCACCATTTTCCAATATAGGAATCATTTGTCGGAACCAGCAAGATCGGACCAATATAAGATATAGCTCCCATACAACCGATTATTCCGATAAACGGATTTTGGGCTATAACTCCTGTAATTAAACACGTAGGAACGTGAAATTTTGTAAGTATTGCTATTTTTATATGTGAAATATCGATGTTGAAACTCATAGAGATGGGATAAATATTTCACATAGCTCCCATACAATCGATTATTCCGATAAACGGATTTTGGGCTATAACTCCTGTAATTAAACACGTAGGAACGTGAAATTTTGTAAGTATTGCTATTTTTATATGTGAAATATCGATGTTGAAACTCATAGAGATGGGATAAATATTTCACATAGCTCCCATACAATCGATTATTCCGATAAACGGATTTTGGGCTATAACTCCTGTAATTAAACACGTAGGAACGTGAAATTTTGGACTTATTGCTATTTTTATATGTGAAATATCGATGTTGAAAATCATCGAGATTGGATAAATATTTCACATAGCCCTCATACAATCGATTGTTCCGATAAACGGATTTTGGTAGATAACTCCTGTAATTATATCGGTAGGAACGTGAAATTTCGTAAATGTTGCTATTTTAGAATGTGGAATGTCGATGTCAAAAATCAATGAGATTGGACCAATATAACACATCGTCCCCATATAATCGATAGCTCCGATAATTTCGGTATGAGCTAAAGTTAAATTCACACAGGCTTTACTGGGGATCAAACAGTGAAAATCGTGACGCTTATTCATGAAAGGTATTTAGCCTTCGGCACAGCCGAAGACAGCTTTCCTTACTTGTTATCATTTTCTCGTTTTCTTTTTAAATACCGAGTTCATCATCATGCTGATGCGAGGGTATTGCATTTTAAGTGATTAGCACTAGCGAGGTTTTACTGTATTCGCAAAATCTGTTGGGTGTTGTGAGTGATTTTATATACATTTGTAAGAGAGTTAGCCAATACCTCGTATAGCAGCTGAGCATTCATGCCACACACTAACATACATATCGTTACCTTAATTCACAAAGGCCCTAATTGACATAAAAAAAATTTTACAGGAGAAGCAAAAAACAAAAATTTTTTTACATTGAACGCATGCAAATACAGCTTTGTAAATTTGGAATATCTCCGTTATTACTGCTAGTAACTCCTTAAAATTTGTAGTGAGTGTGTATTTTACTATATCATACTCAAATATGTGAAAAAGTCATTTTCGAAAAATGTGTCGATTAGGGCCTTTGTGAATTAAGGTAGCGATATGTACATAGGATATATAGATTAATATGTTATTTATATTTAGCAATATGTCAGCTTAATCAATGAATTACAAATATAGATAAGTAGGTATATATTTCTTTATGATTTTAACACCTACCGACTGTTCTCCAGTTTTGACATTTCTCTGTAGGCACTCATATTGTTTTTGGTATACGTAATGTAGCTGTTTTAATTTTCAGTAAATATGTATGAAACGCGAAAAAAACTGCACACAATTATTAAGAGCGAAAATTTGACGTTTGCAATTGCGCTCCTTATGTTGAATTTAGTATATCTTTTGTTAGATATGTATTTATTTCGGTTATATAGTAATTTTATTACTTTTCACTGGTAACAAAAGCTTTGGCTCTCGATTTTTGGTTTGCTTTTTATTTGATTTTAATATTTTTTTTGACTTTTAATATTTTTCTTTTTTGCTTTTAAATCTCGTATTTTGCATAGAAATCACGCCACCGTTTTGTTTTTGTATATGATTTTTGTTGCTTTCAAAACAAAATCCAATTCAATACTTCACTTGACTGACACTTTCACTTGGGCCTTCTTTGGTAATTTTTCGTTTTCAATAAAATTCAACAACAATTTTTCTCAATTATGACAAACAAATGTTGCAAAGCGTTTTTGTTTTGAGTGTTGTTAAGAAACCGAATATGAATAAAGGTTTTTTTGTAGTTCATAAAAAAATTTTGGTTTTTTCTAATTTCTGGTTTTCACGTTGCGGTTTTTTTTTAATTTTTTGGTAGTCGATTAGTTACTACTATTTTGTTGTTGTTGTTGTATGGTATGGTATGTAAATTTTGCGTTTTCGTCTCAACAACGTCTTCGATGCTCCGGTTTGGCCTCAATTGTTGTTGTTGGCTAGTTTTAGCCTCGTTTTTTTTATAATTAAACAAAATGTTAATGCTGCCACTGACACGGTTGTAAACTTTTTTGATTTTATTTTATTTTTTTTTTTTCAATGAGCAACCAACTTTTGTGCCGATTACGAAATATCTTAATTTGTCTGCTGTTTTTTAACCATTTAAAAAAGTAACTTTAAGTTAAGTTAATTTCTTTTTCTAACGACTTTTCGACGTTGCAAGGATTTTTTGAAAAATCTATAACTAGAAATTTGCTATACAACTTTGAATTTTTGCGAAAACTTCGTCAAATTCTTCAATTTAAAACTTTTTGAGTTTTTTTGTATCTCAAAAGAACAACAACGAATACTATTTAGTATACAAATATCTCGCAGATACAACACACAAACCACCACGACCGAGCGCTACTTTACAAATGACAGCACAGCTAATGTGAGTCAACTTTTTGTATACAGTGAGCGTAGTGGCCGAGCGCTCGATTTGGGTCTGTGTTGTGAGCGCGAGCGTAATACGGCGGCGTTGTTTAGTAGGAATATCAGGCGATGGATGACATTAGCTATAGTGACGGCGGCGACTATGCAAGTTTTTGGTAAATATTCACATAGTAGTACTAGAAATTTATTAACATTAAGGTGTTCCGTTAATAGATAACATTATAGACATGCCCCTATTTTTCGATATCGAAGGTTTTTTTAAAAATCCAGAATCGCTTATTTTATTCCTTTATTATTCCTTTGATTAGCTAATTTTCCTTTAATTTTCGAATTATTTTTTCTTTCTTCACATTTTTTTTCTTCTGCCTTTTACTTTCTACACCACTAAGCAACGCAAACTAAATTTTTATATTTATCCTTTCCTTTTCTTCCTTTACTTTTCCTTTTCCTTTCTTTCCTTTCCTTTCCTTTATTTAGTTTTCTTTCCTTTCCTTTGCTTTGCTCTTCTTTTGTTTCCTTTCCTTCCCTCTTTTCCTTTCCTTTACTTCCCTACTCTTTTCGTTCTTGTGCTTTCCTTTCCTTTTTTTTCCTTTTCTTTACTATCCTATTCCTTTCTTTTTCTCTTCTTTCCTTAACTTCCCTTGTAATTTATTTTCATTCCTTGTTTACCATTTTCTGGCCTATAATTTTCTTTTCTTTGTTGTTGTTGTTGCTGTTGTTGTTGCCTTAACAATGCTTTGCCCTGCCTAGAGTGTATAATCATTCCGAAGATCTTCATCAAGCTCTTCAACAGGGTTGGACCAGAGGGACAAAGGGGTTAGAAGAGTAGGTTCAATTGGACTATTGAAGAGATGTAGGGTATAATGGGGGGTCCTACCACATGTAAGGCATGTCTTTGAAATGGTATCATTCGGTCTGGATAAGTAAAAGTTTAACCTCACACTGTATCCAGACCTAAGCTGTGAAATGGTGACTCTTGTCTCCCTTGATAAGGTGCGTTCTTCTTCAGCAATATCGGGTGGAAGACTGTTTAGAACGGGGTTCACAGGTGGAGATCTGACAAAAGTGTCAACCGGCAAGGTGAGGATGTCAGTTAGAGCCTGCTTATTATTCGGCAGATCAAACGGCAAGATAATATGATGCCGGATCTCGTCATAATGCTTACCGAGCTATCTCCTTATGTCTCTTTCGGGCGGATCTGTGTCCAAAAGATGGCGGTTTGGATATCCAGATCGCGTGCTCTCTTACATTGAGCAGTTTTGCTTCTTGATGGAGGTGAGACTCAGGAGACATGAGGAGACATCCCGTAGCTGTTCTGATTGTGGTATTTTGGCACACTTGTAACTTCGTCCAGTTGGTGTTATGTACGTTAGGCGACCATATGGGTATAGCAGAGTCAAAGACTGGTCGACCAATGGCCTTATTTGTAGTCAGCAACGTTTCTTTATCTTTTTATGGATAAGATTGCTACACTTGTCCTGATACACGAGGCTGACAACGATTTTGTGGACACTTCACGGACCATAAAAGTTTGTACTCGAAAAAAATATATTTAACATTGAAAAAAGTCCGTTACTACGAACTTTTTTAACATTAAAATTTTTTTCATTTCACTCCCACCGCCAAGGCCTGCGATAAAATCTATGCAATAGCTTAAAAATAATAATTATTTTTTATCCCAGCTCTAACATTTTCAGATAGGACAAAAAAAAATCATCAAAAACGACACACGCTAATAAACCTATAAGTATGGTGAAAAGTGCATAGGATATGGGCAGCAGTTAGGGAGACTGTTAATTGTTTAGTTGAATACGCAGTTTTAATGAAGAGGCACGGAAAGTTTTATAGATTCTTTTGCTTGAATTAATGATAATGTAATTCAAGTTATGGAAGCACTTGTTGTTTACGAGAAAGGTTTATGTAAATACCGTAAAATAAATTAAAAGCGCGGGGTACCAATGAAGTACAGCTTTGCTGTTAGTGTAATACTAAAAATACTTCCTAAAAGATTTAGGCCGTGTTGAGGAGGCGACCGCCCTGTTCAGGATATCATTGCATGGCGTTTCGTTCAAGAACTGTCAAAAATTAGTGAAAAGTCACAACTTTGTGCTTCGATGACAGCGATATGAATCACCCTTTTGAATGATGAATCTTTTCGTACACTGTCTGATGGGACAGAAAAAAATTCGTTAAAAAGTTGTATTTTATAAAAAAAAAAAATAATTAAGATTTTTAGCTTGACGACTTTCAGGTGTTATAGAATCTGTACGGCGCCCTCTCGATATAAAATCAAAAAGGTCAGAAGTTGACAAAATATTTTTTTCCGTTTTTTTTTTGTAGTTAAGATAGAGGCGTCAGTTATCACCAAAAAGGAATGACTGGGGGTGCTTTGATAAGCAACGCCTTAAATAGCTTAGGCAGTTAAGCGCCAATAAATTATGATGATGATGATGATGATGATGATGATGATGATGATGATCATGATGATCATGATGAAAAAAAAACCGCGTGTAGCCAGTATACGTGAAATTTTCCTTCAAATTGGGTACGTGGGTAGAGTTATACCTAAATTAAAAGGGGCCAATACGAATGGGATATAGAGGGAGAGGGGCGTGATAGAAGGAAAGAGGGAAATGAAGAGGAAGAGGGAGGGAGATAGTGTGAAGTCGAAGAGAGATAGGAAGGAGAGTTGTAAAAGGGGTTGTAAATTGCGGTTATGTGGCAACCCTAAGTGGCAACCCTACGTGAAATTGTCATACTTGGAATACGGCCGAAAATACCTTTCATTTGATACCCATATTGGCATATCTAGCTCTATATTAAAAAAAAAATTGGGATTTGTGGCAACCCTGTAAAACGCCATAAGTGGCAACACCCATGAATTCTGCTCGACCTAACTATTACAATTTGTGCAATGTTTCACCTACTATTTGATTTGCGCAGCTAAACATCGTGGTGAAAATTGCCTACGCCTGAAAATCGTATTTCCGTTGCATAATTTCCGTTGCATCATCAGCAATTTTCTCAAATTTTACTATCAATCAAAACTTCATATCGCAGCCTAAGAAGTTAACTTCAAAAAATTAACTCATCTCAATTTTGGTCGTACTTCGATTCAATTAAAAATAAGCATTATCAACGGTCCCTGCGCCCTAAACTTAATAACGATAGTTAAAATCACTTTTATCGGCGCAGTAGTCAGTCCATTTTCGAATTGAATGTTTTATCATTTTCTTGTCAACATGACAGCAAAGCAAGCTGTCAAATGAGTACAGTATCGGTGAGTGGTCAACGCTCTCACACATTCTCTGCTTCTGCATGCTTACCTGTTTAACAACCTCGTGATTTTTCTGCTGATAATTCTCTTTGAATACTCGTTCGCTCTTTAAATATTCCCTTAAACGTGATAATCAATGCAATCATAATGATGTTTCCACTTTTAATGCTATGTGGTGTACAACAACCACCAGCAATGCGCACACAAACAGACACACACACACACATCTAACCACAGTCAACCAGAGTCACTTCCATTCACACTTTTGATGCACTGCCTAAGTAAGGGGGGTAGTTTATTGCAAAAAAATTGTCCGTTACATTTTTCAGATTTTTTGGCAGTTGCCAGGTGTAATTTGTTTTGTTGTAAATGCCATTCTAAATTATACCTGACAAGTTATGTATGCAGCGCATTTGTTTGAAAACACCAAACAGCAGGGATTTTAATGAAAGCAAAACTTTTTGCTGGATGGCATGGTCTCGTGGTCATTATTAAGTTAGTGAAGAGACTCGTGAGCATAGTTTTCTAATGATTTATATGACCAAGATTGTGACGTCATACTTGCTCTCTCTCTGTGTTTTGAGGGCGTGATACTGCTGTCAATTGAAAATTTATTCTCCTAAAACTTGTTCCGATTGGTATAGAAAAGTGATGCCACTGCCATAAGATGGGATATTTTGGTGGCTTTTGCGCTGAGTCGATAGCCTTAGTTTAGCTAAGAAGGAAAAAATCTCCAGAAATCAGTGTTTTATTGAAATGGAATCTTTTTACAAGAAAGTCGAAGTAGCTCCGATCGTGCAAAAGCTGGGCTGCTAGCGATTTGAATACAGTTTTTCATATAAATTGTATGCTTTATTTTAAGTATTTCTACTTGAGTGTTGCCACTTGGGACGGCTTACAGGGTTGCCACCTATCTGATTTTTTTTTATTCTAAGCAATATATGCCATTATCGATATTAAATAAGAGGTATTTTTTGCCGCATAGTAACGATTTTCAAGCAGGGTGGTCCCTTAGGGTTGCCACCTAAACGAATTTTATTTATTCCAATGTCTCGGGCATGACTGAAGCGATTTGAATCGAATTTAGCACATAGGGAGATATTTTACTTGGTTATTGCCACTTGGGAAGGTTTACAAGGTTGCCACCTTTCTCATTTTTTTTTTTAAATTGAAGCAAGATATGCCACACCAAGGGGTATTTTGTGAAAATTTGTCCAACAATCAAATTTCTCAGCAACGGTTAAAGCTAGAACCATAAAAGAAAATGAGCTTGAAAGTTTAGTTCAATACGCATATGACAAAAATGGGATATTTCAAAAAATTTCAAAACTAAGTTTTGAAAAGAACGTGTTTGAAAAACGGATTTGAAAAATTATAATTTTGTCCTGTCCCGCTGTTTCGATATCGAAAATTTCGAAAATCACATAAATTGACATATCTCGGTAGCTGAAATTTCTCGGGATATAACTTTTAAACTGATTACGGTAGAACGATGAAATTTGGTACAAGGTATACTAGCATAATAGGGAGTATACCTGACGATATTGGATGAAATTGCTTCCCCACCACGCCCACTTCCGAAATGCAATATTTCGAAAATCATATGAAAACTACCGCTGGGTATTTAATGTTCGGTTTACCCGAACCTAGACTTCCTTACTTGTTTAATTGGGTATTGCCACTTGGGGCGGTTCAAAGGGTTGTCACCTGAGGAAGATATATCAATATAGGTATCAAATGAAAGACTGCCACTTAACCGCATTTTATTATTTTGACTGACTCTAGGCTTTCGTCTTTTTGTGGTTAGTATTCTACATATGTATATGCTTTTTAAAAATATTTTGTAAAGCTTGCGGTGTTGGTAAGTAAGTACATGCGCCCTACAGGTACTTAGTATAAAAATTAAATAAAAACAACATATTTTTTTTTTTGTAATTTTTAATAAATTTTATTTCGATTTATGCAGTTTGAGGGAAAGCGTAACAAATTGTGGAAAAAATTTTCTTATTTTATATTATTTCTTTATTATATAATGTATTATTATAAATATTATATACTTACTTATTTATATGTATGTATATTTATATGTGTAAGTATCATATTTGCTTGTTACAGAAAATGTGCATATACAAACATTTTCGTAACGCCATTGCTAACTGTACATAAATTTATAGATATTTAAAAGTTAATTTTTTTTCAGTGTAGTAGTTGTGTGTGTTCTTTGAAGTTGTGGATTTTAGTTTGCTCATTATTATCGTTACATTTGAAAAGTAGGGATGTAAAAATGTGTATGTGTAGGTGTGTTTTTTTTTGTTTGTTTTGTATTTCTGAGCTGTTTTGATGCATTTTTTAGGCATTTGTTTTTTGTTTAGATTTGCAAAAGTAGTACTTTTATTTTGTAAATTTTTTTTTCTTTTTTTTTACCAATATTGCTGCTCATTTTTTGTTTTCTTCTTGTTTTTTATATTTTCTTCTTGAGTTTGTTTTACTGTTTCTTATTCAATTGCTTATTGCAACATATGTATATGATACTACGTATTTTCACCTTTATTTTCCCGAGTTTTTTCCTCCAATTTTTTGTCAATGGAGTCCGTTAGACACGTTTTTGTTTACATGAAAATTGTTTCGTTTTTCTGCTGTGTTTTTTTTTTTTCACAAGAAATACACGAAAATGTAGCAGAAAACTGTTTGAATGTCTATTGAATATATTTTTTTCATAACCAAATTGCCTTTTATGTGAATTCGCGCATAAAGTTTTCAATATAAAAATGTAAACAAAAAAATTTTACATAAATAAAGGACAAACGTCCAAGTGCCCAAAAATATAAGAAAAACACAAACTTTTTCACATGTTTTTTACAGTCAAGTTTGTATTTTCATTATCTCTTCCTTAGTTTTTTTTTTTAACAATTTCGCAAAAAATAGTCCAAGTGACAAAAAAATATAAAAAATACAAACTTTTTCGTTTTTTTTTACAGCCAAGTTTGGATTTTCTTTGTTTTTTCGTTAGTTTTTTTTTTGAACATAGCTTGCCCGCTTGCACCTATGTATATGATAATTGTATAAGACCGTTTCTTTCGCACAATAAATAAAAAAAAAAAAACAAGAAAAAAAACAGAGAAAATACGTAGTGTCATATAGCTTTTAGTGTTTTTTAGATTTGTATTTCATTTTTGTTTTTTTTTTTTGTCTGTGTTGAGTTTTAGTATAATTTAATATAATTTGTTGTTAGCAATATTTTAAAGAAACATTTTTAACTCATACATTGTTTTGCTTGTAGTCATTTCATATATTAGTTTTGCTTAAAAATAAATGCCCTTTATTTTCGAAAAAAGTTTTAACGCACTTGAAACCATTTCACAACATAAACATACGAGGATTAGTTATTTGTTTAGTAATTTTTGAGTTGTTGGTTTTTTTAAACTGCTTTTAGCTGTTAATTTGTTGTTGTTATTTTTGCAATTTATTTATATTTTTGCTGGTAATATTTTTATTGTTTAATTTGCTTGCATTTTGATTTTAGCATATTGTGCTAATTTTTGCTTTTTAAGCAAAGGTCGGAAAGAAGAGTTTAGCTGAATATTTAATATAGAATATTAATTTTTAATATTTTATTTAGAATGCAATAACAAAAATAAAAAAAAAATCTCAAAAAAAATTCTCTTTTCTCAAGAGTCTGGTTTTCCTTTTGTTGATAGAATTTTGCATTATTGAATTTGTTGTTTTCCTCTTTTTGAAATGTGTATTTTGTATTATTTTTGTGTATTTGTATTTCTTATTAACTTTTCCATATATTTTTTTGTTGCGAAAAAATCACATTTATGGATGCGTACTAAAATGTGTGTAAGAGTATTAGGGTGGATCGCGCCAGAACAATACAATTTTGAGCTGGTGTGTTGCCATTGGGACTATTTATAGGGTTGCCACCTATCTATATATTTTTTTAAAATCACTATTATAGGTATCAAAAGAAAGGTATGTACTTTGGGTAGTGCCCCAAATAAGATACATTTTATTTATACTTTCGTATATCGATCTCGCGAATCTAAGCATTGACTGACTTGGAAGTCCCTAGCAACCAGCGCTAGTCATGGTGAAAACAAAATCAAAAATTAGTGCTGTGCAATGCCAAAATTTACTGTGGTTATGAGAGGATGCATCGAAATAACAACGCATAATTCGATAATTTTCAGCTATTAGCAACTCCAACATGGCTAGAAAAATAATCGCGCTGAACAAAATTACCCACTTTTTTATCCTCTTTTCTGGTAAGGACTACCCAATAACTTTCCAAGATTTTATCAGCTGCCGGCTAGCAGGGTTTGTATTTCCGGAAATAAATACTAATAATTTATCGAAATGAACTAAACACAAACTACATGAACTAGTTCATTTGGGTGAGCTAGTTCGAAATCTCCGATCACTTAAATGAATTAAAATTACCAACTCTATTTCCTTCGGATAGTGGCCACTATCTCCGGAACCTATTGACAGCTGTGGATAATATTTGGCTTATGAATAGTATGCTTTATTTTCGATTTTATATAGCTAGGTGCTGCCACTTGGATTTTAAGGTTGCCACCTATTTCAATTTTGTTTTAATATTTTGCAATACATGCCAATAGTGTTATCAAATGAAAGCTTATTTTGGCCCAATGCAGAGATATTTCCAACTAGTGTTATCACCAAGGGTTGCCACCTAACCGCATTTTGGGAAAAAAGATGATTCAAAAATTATCCCGAAACTAGGCCTCAAAAATAACCAACTCTTTTTAGAAGTACGTATCGTCTTATGTGAACCACCCTAATGCATGTTTGGTGTATCTTTGTATATGTTATTACGATTAAACTGTTTTTTTTCTTCTTTCTTTTAACCCTTTGCACAAATCTTATTTCTATAAATTTATTGTATATCCCCTTATTTTCAAAAAAATATGCGCCTAACTATATTCACTTGTTTTTATTTAATTTGCAATTTTTTGAGTTTTTGTTTAAAAATTATAAGTTTTAAAGACTTATTAAGGATAACTGTCATGTACATAAGACTGCGCCAAAAATAAAAAATTTCGTTTTTTTCAAAAATTATATTGATTTTCTTTTTAAGAAAAGTAGGTAAAAAAAAAATTACTGTAATTTTTTAAGATTTTTAAATTAAAGTCTAGAGGTCTAAATTTGCTAGTTTAGATTTTATAGACTGAACCTCCAATTTACCTGAACATATTTTTGTACGAAATTCAATTCTCTACAAAAGCTGCTTATCTTGAAATTTTCTCAGATATTAAGCATATATTAAGCAAAAATATGTTTGAACGTTTATGAGAAATGTATATTTTTGGTTATAATATTGATCATATAATAAAAATTAATCATGTAGAATATCAATAAACAAAATTTGGTTAAAAAATTGGAGAAAAAACACCAAAAAATACGGAAATATTATTTTTTTTTTAACTTTAGCACTAAATAACTTTTGAAAGAGTAACTTTACAAAAAAAATTTGTTTCAACTTTTTTGTAGCTCACTCAATTTTCTTTAAGAATTTGTATCTATCTTTTTTGTGTATGGATATTTGCATTTTTGAAAATTTTCGAAAGAAAAAATGTGATAAAAAAAAATGAAAAACTTGCTAATTTTTGAGGTTTTTATACCAAATATGAGGTAAAGTCTGTAAAATCTAAACTAGCGATGATAGACCTCTAGACTTTAATTTAAAAATCTGAAAAAATTACAGTAATTTTTTTTTACACTTCTTAAAGAGAAAATCTTTATAATTTTTGAAAAAAAATGAATTTTTTTTGGCCCAGTCTAATGTACATATTAATATATATACTTAATATACAACTTTTTAAAATATATCAACTTTATTGCAATGCATAAGTTTTAATAAAATTCAATACTTATATATGTAAATATGTATGTATGTATGTACTAGGGTATTTTGTTAAAAAGTAGTAGAAAAATGTTTAAAGCATATTTATATATATTATCTTACTATAAAACTTAAATACAAGTTTTAATTTATGTATTTGGTTTAGTGAAAATGTTTTGACAAATAGTTTTTGTTTACATAAAACAAAAGTTTAAAAAGGTTCAATGTTTTTTATACACATACATATATTTGTTATTTGGAATTAATATATTTTTTTACACAAAGGATTTGCATTATTCACTTCAATAAACTTTAACCTTAAAATACTTAACTTGTAAATGTGTATTTTGCAAAAGCTTATTTTTTTTTTTTTTTTTTCTTTGTTATTTTACACACTCATACTAATCAAATTATTTTCCATTGCCATATTAAGTGCACGGTTGTGAATTGTATATTTTATTTTTTTATTTGTTTTAGAATAGATTAACTTTGTTTAAAATTTGAGTGGAAAGTTTTTTTAATTTCGTTTTTTTTCAAGTGAAAAGTTTTTGTTCTTAAGAATATGTAAATAGTTATGTAAATGGTATTTTTGTTATGGAAGCTATATAGAACACTCAATTTATGGTAAGAAAATGTATGTAGATAGTTTTTGTGTTAGGAGAGATTCTGGAAGAAACGTGTTTACTGTGGCAGGAGTTTGAAATCAGTGTTTGTGAATTTTTTGTTCTTTTTTGCAGTTTTCCTTTTTGTTATTGCACGAATAGACCAAAATACAGAGGAGTCCATAGAGTCTGTACAGTACAGTAAAGATATATGTACATATGTTGTATTTGGGAGAGAAGAGAGCATAGTGAAAGTTGCGCTAAAAAGATGTGTGCTCTATTCGTGTTCATAGCCGAAGCGATAGCAGAGCATATAGCGCATTACTGTCTGGAGTAGCGAGTGTAAACGGTACCATGAAATAACTCCCAAATGAAATAACTCCCAAAAAATATGAAATAACTTCCAAATATTTTCCATACAAATTGGTACCCCAATTAACCCTTCAAATACTGAACATAACAGATACGTGGATCGGGATAAGTATACACTCAACCAAAAAAAGTTTGTTTTCTTTGAAAAGGTACATATATTTTAAGAAATGCTTTAAAGAGTTTTTTCATACAAATTTTACATATAATTATTTGTTCTTAAAATCGATTATAGCGAATTTTGACTATTATTTTCAAGAGCTATTTCCTCCAATTTTTTACATAAAAATGAAAACAAAAAATGTTCACATAAAATAGAGGAGAAACATCCAAGTGCCAAAAAATATCTAAAAAATACAAACTAGACTGTAAAAACACTACGTATTTTCAGTGATTATTTCTTGTACTTTTTCTATTTATTGTGCGAAAGAAACGGTCTTATACAACTAACATATTGGTGCAAGCGGGCAAGCTACATAAGTTAAAAAACTAACGAAAAAATAATGAAAATGCAAATACTGTTGTTTTTTACAGTCTATGTAGTTTGTATTTTCATAATTTTTTCGATTTTCTTTTTGACATAGCTTGCCGGCTTGCACCAATATCATACTTATACAACCGTTTCTTTCGCACAATAAATAGAAAAATACAAAAAAGAATCAGAGAAAATACGTAGTGTCATATAGCTATTAGCGAATTTTTCATCACCAATTTCCTTAACTCCTATTGGAGCATAGGACTTCGACGAATTCTTAGAATGCATTGCATGCAAATTATAAAACTGATTTTTGAAATGTATGAATTTACTCGTATATTCCAAGGCGTATTCTTACAAGGTGGCTGCAAGCGAGATCGCGTTGACTGTATACACACAAAGTCCATGTATTTTATTTTTGTTTTCTCGCGTCGATAATGTCAGACAAAGAAACAAGATAAGCAATTTGACAGCTTCGACGCGATAGTCACTAACAAGGCAAATTCGCCTTGGTCACGGAAAGTTACCAACATGTAATGAATTCGCCTTGCTATATTCTGAGAAATATCAGTGTGCATTTCTATAAAACTTTTACTGAAAAAAAAAACATGTACGGTTTTGGTTCAGTGTAGGGATACGGAGGGAAATTTATATACACGGCTAAAAAAATTAGCCTAAATTTTAAGCCCATCTAAAGTTTAAACAATTTTTTAAACTTTCTTGTACATTATTTCAGAAATGTCAATTACTTACAAAAAAAGGAGGTGTGTCACTCGGGGACTGCCGCGGTAAAGCTATTGCATATCACTTTCTATCAACTTATGCAATTATAATATTTATGAAAACTCAATGAGCATATTAATGACTTTAGAGTAGTACAGCCTTAACCTGTGAACAGTATAGCCTATACATCTCCAATTTTATGTACACGTCACACTGTTAGTAGTATAGCCTTACAGATCCAATTTTAATGTAATGTAATGTACAGCTCCAATTTTATGTAATCGACCTGTTGCTAACATTAGTACAACGCATACGCCTAAATGTAGGCAACGCTTATAGTTATTTTTGTCAAGTTATGTTGCTAACGCCGAACCTTTTAACATTGAAAAAAGTCGTTACTACGAACTTTTTTAACATTAACATTTTTTTTTAATTCACTCCCACCGCCAAGGCCTGCGATAAAATCTATGCAATAGCTTAAAATTTCAACTGCTTTTGATTTCGATTTAAGATCTAAATGAAAAAAAAATTGTCTAATTTTTTGGTTTTTTTGAAAGATTTTTTCTAAAAATCTTTTGTGTGCGACATAGCTTAGTGGTAAAACTGACAAAATGTTTTAGTTTTATTTTATTTTTAAAAATTTTCGATTTAAAATTAAATCTCTTCGGTTTAAAATTGGTTGTGTTGTTTTCATTTATTTTTGACAGTTTTTTCGAGTCACTGAGTATTGCCCACAACATATGTATATGTGTGCGATGTAGAGCAGTCGTGTATGAAGCGGAGAGTCTTGGTTCGAATCCCTGCCAACGAACCAAAAAAATAATTTTTCTTAAAAAAAAATTTTAAGAAATTTCTGGTTTAAAATTAAAACCCATTTTCATTTCATTATTTATCTTGAAAGCTCGTTTAGCTTAAGTATGAGACCAAATTTGGTTTGTAGTCCAAAAAAAGTGTAGAATTTAGGCTAAAACTTTTGGCCGTGTATAATATTGAGAGAAATGAGAGAAAAATACTGTCTTAAGGCTCATTTACACGGGTCGATTTTCTGGTCGATTTTTATGGAACCACTTGTGTTCAACCCTTAAATACAAGGTGAAGATCGATCGAATTGCTGTTTACACCTTCGATTGGAAAAAAAGGTTAGAAAAATCGACTCGTGTAAATCATCCTTTAAAGAGTAAAAAGAGGAAGAAGGAGTAGAGAATATAAAGGGACGATAAAAAAAGCCAGCTAGCTGGTTAATTTGTAACAAAAATTGAAATCTTGAAAAATACAAGCAACTTCCATTTAATATTAGGTGTGAATTCGATTTTTGGTTTGCGTATCACCATAGATATGTACATTGTACATTGTATGTACAATGTACATTGTACATACATATATGTATGTAGTTGTATTTGAGTAGCTTAAATGGATGAACGAGATGTAAGAAATCCTTATAACTTTTTAGTTTTATTTATGTTCATATATTTATATGTATTTTTTGGGTGTTTTATTTATTATGAGGCTCTTTGTTTTTCTTTGCTCTACCCACACCCCTTTTGTATTTATATATTTAAATGTATAGAAATTCTGCTTCTCACATAAATAACTTACTTATTACGAATAGTAAAGATATATGTTTTTTGTTACATATATGTATGTATAATATATTTAATAGAGTATGTATATACTATGTATTTACATATGTATGTATTTAGTTTTGCTTGTTAAAAATAAGGTTTAACTTTAAGACTTGCACAGTGAAAATGTTTCAAATATTTGCATTAGTATATATAACAAACACCCACCATTTATGTATGTATGTATGTTTATTGCGTGTGCTAACTTACTTTTTATGATTATTTTATTATATATACCTATTTTTAAATTTTTTTTTTTTTTTTTTTTTTTTTTTTTTTTGCTATTCATGTATCTGCCCGTTAAACCAAATATTGTATTACCTAAATCACCCAAATTCATAATAAACTAAATTAAAAATGATGAAGGAGCTCTTATAATTGAGAATTTTTATAAATATTAATTTTGAAAAATTTTTTTTTTAATTTTTGTTTAAATTTTAAGGAATACATATATGTTCAACATATACATACATAAATTCAAAGTTATAGGTTATAAACGGCTTTAGCCATATCATATTTGTGTTGGCTCTCTCGAGTTATGGTAAATTTTAGCTGTATATGCCTCTTTCAGTAATTTTATCATGTTGAAAATTTATTTTGTATTTTTTACATTTTGTTTTATTAAACTTATTTAATATTTTTAGTAAAACTTTCACTTATATGAGTTTGCCATATTTGTATTGCATTTATCAAAATAGTACCATAAGATTAAATAGTAATCGTCGCATGATGGTATGTTTTTATATATGTAACAGTAATTAGTAGTAGAAATAATGTTAACTTGTGTTTTTGTTTACCATTTCGCCCAAATATTTTACTTGTTTACAGTTTTTTAAAAAAATCTTTTTTTCTACTTTTCTTTAAACTGGGTAATTTTTGAATGGGTAAAAAAATATTACAAGAAAAGCCTACGCGAGTTAATCTATATACATATATTAGAGCGTCTCGCCCTACAGGCAAAAAAAAAGTCGACCGTACCTCCACTCAGATGAAGTGTTTTTGCTACCACCCTAATGTAACGACCTAATGTCAGTTAATTGAAGACCGTAAAAGATTTACGATTTTTTACGGTATTTAATTTGCTATTATTAGATCGGTACATTAGGGTGGTAGCAACTGAGATATGGTGGGTAGGTACCACAACGGAGCGCCTAAGATCAATGAGCTTTTTTGAGGAAAACCCCACTCCTTGAGACAAAAAAATTGGTGTATCACACTTTAAAATCCGACAATAAATGCCGAAGATACATATGAAGAAAAATGCAACTGGGCGACAAAATTAAAACCTTTTGGTTTGAAAATTAAAACTTTTCGGTTTAAATTTAAGACTTTTTGGTTTGAAAATTAAAATTTTTCGGTCTAAAATTTTAACTTTTAGGTTTGAAAATTCAAATTTATTTTTGAAAGCTTATTGAAGATTGAATTTTGCCAACAACATTTATGTGTGCGATGTAGCTCAGTGGTTGAGCAGACGGGCATGATGCGGGGAATCTTGGTTCGAATCCCCGCCAACAGAAAAACAATTTATTTTATCTTTAAAAAATTGTTAAAACATTTCTGGTTTATAATTGAAACCCGATTCATTTATCCAATTTTCTTGAAAACTGGTCTAGACTGAATTTGAAACCAAATTTGGTTTGGTCATATATACATAAATGTAGTCCAAAAACGTTTAAAATTTAGGTTCAAATTTTTAACCGGACATTTATTTATTTAATTTCCATCGTCGAACAAGGAAAACGTCTTCATCAAGATTTAAAAAGAATCGAACAAAACCACAGAGGTTTTTGGGATGAGTGCCGGAACTTTAGAACATAGAATCATACTACATACATATTTTCTAAAATCAAACATAGATTCAGTATTTAAGTTTTAAGATAAACAAAAACAAAAAACAGGACGGAGATAACGAAAAAACTATAAACAATTTGGGGAACGGCTAAAAGGAAGCGCCCAACTAGTTAAAGATTCAATTGTTCTTACATAATCAATGAACCTTTTGTTATGCTCACAATCTCTTCAAAGTAAGCTAGGTTAAAATACGTCACTTTTAATATAATACAAAGTTTAGATTTACTTAATATATACATATATAGGTAGTTTAAGAAGAATAGTGTAACTGGAAGAAACGACGATAGTTCAAAAAAACTGTACAATTTTAATTTTAGTTTTTAATATAAAATCTTATACAAAAATTTATTCACAAGGCTTAATAGATATATATTAATTTTAGATAAAATATTAGATATTAAAAGTACAGATTGGTAATGGACAAAAGTAAAGCCAGTGCTATAGATTGGCAATATTTTTTGGTCTTTCGTGGGTTTTGTTATCGAAAATATGTTGGGATAAAAAACATACAAAAAGAACATGGTACCTATTGAATGATTGATTGGTAAATAAAAAAAAAAAAAAAAAAAATCCCAATACCCTAAAAATCAATTATGTACACACAGAGAAAACTGAGCTGGTGATGTAAAAGAATTGACAGTGATTTGGTCATATCAACCAAAATATCTGTTGATTCAACCAAAATCACGGTCAATTCTCATCCATTCCCAGCTCATTTTTCTCTGTGTAATTTCTATATCATATTAAATACCAAACTTGTTTACTTTTTGAAAAATTTTGCTTAAATCAAAAATACGTTCAAATTAGAGATCTGTTTGCAATCGACATACGAAAATTGCTTGCTTGCTTAAATTTTCCGATATTCGATTTTTTTTATTTTTACACATATCTGTTTTGCATAGTAGAGATGTGCGATTAATCGATAACACTGTACAACAAATTTGAAGTTTTTGAAAATTCGACAGGGTTTCTCCACGGTTTCTGATGATCGAATTATAGCGAATATATTTAATTTTTTTTTTCATACAAATTTTCAAACTATTTCGATCAACTGCTATACCAAGGACATTGGAATTAAACTATCATAGGCGATTTTTGTTGTTTCCTTCTTCGAGAAAATGTAACAAAAATGTCAAAACTATAAACTTTTATAATATAAAAATTTTAACTTATCTCAAAAAATGAATTTTCAGTATATCTCGAAAACCATTCTACTTTCAAAGCAAATGATTACTTATTCAGAATCAGCCGAAAATTCTAAATAGAAAACATGTATCAAATGTCGAGGATATGGAAATTTCGGAAAATTTGATGGGTAGAAACAGGATTTTTTTGATTGAGGCCTTTCTATATAACGGGGCTGATATCAAGGCAACATCACTTAAAAATACAAACTTTCGACGTACTTATATGCAACAGTGCTTTGCAAATTGGGAATTTTCATATTTTCACTGATATCTTGGAAACTAGATCTGCCACAGAAAAATGGATGTGATCCGAACACTTTATTTTATTTGTCGAGTAGAGTTAATAAAACTACAGATTTTTGTCTCCCAGACTATCGTCACTTAGCTTTTTTTAGGTGTCAAACTGACGAAAATCCAAATGAAAATCTTTTCGATTAATACTAATCAAGATATGATTAGATTTGGAATAACTGATTTCTATTAAGCGCTGAGTATTCACATTATATGTTAAATATTTTTCTCCCAGACTACTAAGTTTGCCTTATAGTCAAATTTATAAGAATATTTTTAATCAAAATGTGATAAATCGAGAAATAAATCTTTTGTATTAATCGACGATTAATTATTGATTATTTAGATTATTTGCTTCCTAGCTTTGAGAATACACACTTTAATTCGATTATTTAAATACAAAGAAAGTCAAACTTTGAAAATTTTGTGGACTTTTAACCAGTCGAATAATTTTTATCAAATTATTCTTTTTAGTTTTAGCGAAAACAAGTTGAAAAATGTTACAAACAAAACCAACTATGATAATTGCAATTTTGATCTTGTTGAAGGATCTTGTCAAAGTCATTATTCAACGTATTAATCACTGTGTTTATCGATAGTGATTTTTCTCTTGCTTATCAAATTAATCGTACATCTCTGCTTCAAAGCCTGAACTGCTGAAAGTTTCTTTTATTGACTTTTATATTTTAATATTATTTTATAATATTTGATTATACACTTAGCTAACCTATTTCTTATTTGGTTGTTTTTTTTTTTTATTTTTTGCATTTAAAAGCATCGCTTTGAATATAAAAATATTTTTTTTTTTTAGTTATTACAATGTTATTTATAACGCACTTTCTCTCTTTCTCATTGTGTTTTTTGTGTTTATTTTTATAAGCAACTGTTTATTGTAATTGTAATAGTTAATGTTACTTAATAGCTAATATTAAGCTTTTTAGTTGGATTTTAATATTATTATGTATTTGTTTTTTTTTTTTGTATTTTTTTTCTATTTTATTTTTGTATTTTTTGAACTAAAAAGTATTTTTTTTTGTGTTCTAACACTGGACAACAAATCGACTGCTTAGTGTAACACCACTTTATTGCGAAATATTTTTTAAAAACGCTCTAACTCAGGATTTTGTTCGATCAAAATTATTCTACAGAATTTGGTTCAAGAACGCACTATCTCAGAAATAGTTTCAAGAACGGCCTTTTCGAACGAAATTTCAATACATATTTAATCTGACTTATAGCCTGCTCATGCTGAGCCAGCATTTTGCATCTAAGCATTAAGCCCTGAATGCAGCATTTATTTTTGCATTAACCATACAAATTCTGACACCAAAACCAACTAAATGCTACTTTATTTTTGCATTAGCATTATTAATGCAGAAGCACATCCTGTATTCTGCTAAGAAATAATCGTTTTGAACTTCAAAAAGTTCCATCACTAGTTGGTTTTTTTGACATTCTTCCATTCTCTGCCATTCGTAAACAGTTGAAAAATGTATTGTGTTGAAAAACTAGAAAATTCGCGCGCGTGAGTTCAAATCAAAGACGGAAATCGAAACCGTAACCGTAACCGATTAAAACCGATTCATTTTTCAAAACCGAAACCGAAGCCGTAACCCTTATTTTGATCTGAAAAAGAACGAAGACGAAACCGTTTCAAAAGCCGGAACCACTTCCAAACGGTTTCGAATTTAAAACCAAATCTTGGAAGGGTGCAACTTCGAACTTCGAAAGCCCGTAACTAATTTCTGGAAGTTAACTTCGAAAATCAGGGAATGCCATTTTATTACTTATCTCTTGATCTATTCAAAAAATTTAATTTAGTCCAATACCCAGAATAAAGTGGATTTTGTCGTACAGTGTTATTATATTGGAAAAATGTGATAAAAATTCAGACCTATTTTGCAGCTACATACTTAAGTTTTAAAAAAATTTTTTTGCGTTCGTGTTATTATTGGGAAACCGAAACCGGAACCGAAACGGGAACCGAAACCGGAATCGCAACCGGAACCGGAACCGAAACCGGAATCGAAACCGGAACCGAAACCAGAATTGAAACCGAAACCGGAACCGAAATTAATTTGGAACAAAGAAACCGGAACCGAAACCGTAACCGAAACCGAAATCGGAACCGAAACCTTAACCGAAACCGAAATCGGAACCGTAACCGAAATTAATTTGGAACAACGAAACCGGAACCGAAACCGTAACCGAAATTTATTTTGAAGAACGAAACCGGAACCGAAACCGTAACCGAAACCGCAATTAATTTTGAAGAACGAAACCGGAACCGAAACCAGAACGTTATTTTAATCGCTTTCATACCTTGGTTCAAAAAAAATAAAAAAAAGTGAAGCTACAATTAAAGTGATGCTTGTGAAACAAGCCGCCGTGGTGTAGCGGTTAAGTGTTCGGCCTTCTACACCAAGTCGTGGCGGTTCGATGCCCGACAAAAGTAACATCAAAAATTATTTAGAAAAAGAATTTTTCTAAACGGGGTCGCCCCTCGGCAGTAGTTTGGCAAACTCTCCGGGTGTATTTCTGCCATGAGAAGCTTCTCAGCAAAAAATTCATTTGCTTTGCAAGTGCCGTTCGGAGTCGGCAAAAAACTGTAGGTCCCGCCAACTTGTAGGAAAAACTCAAAAGCAACACACCACAAGTTGGAAAGAGAAGCTCGGCTAAAAATCTCGTTAGAGGTTATGATAACCTGTTGGTATATCGCCGCCATTAGTTTTTTTTTTTTTTTTTTTTTTTGTGAAACAATATACATAAATTGATCAAATGCATAAAAAAGTACGACTTTTTGTACACATGCTCATAAACTAAAGCAATTGCAATCGTGAGCTAAATGCATTAGTAAATGCGTCAGGATGAACGCATCTTCGAAATGTATGTCCGAAAATGGTAAATGCAGCATTTAAAACTCAGCATGAACACTACATAAGGCGTTTTAGAATCCAATTCTGCAATAGGGTGTTGTTAAAAAAATTCTGAGGAAAGGCGTACTTCAAACAAATTCTGGAATTGAAAATTTTTCAATAAAATCATATAATGCGGTTTTGAAAAATATTTTGAAATGCTCCACTTGCTCTACAAATTGTTGCCCAGTGTAATTTTTTTATTTTTGATTACATAAAGATATTTCCAGCTGCCTAAGCTACTCTTATGTCATTTGCGCACTTTCATACTTCTTAATCTTTTTTTTTTTTTTAACTAGCTAAGCTTAAGTTTCTGCGAGAATTTTGCGTTGCATTTGAAAAGTGTAAGTTTTGCGAGAATTTTTGTTAGTCGTCCTCTTGCTAGGGATTCAGCTGCTGCTCCGTTTTCCGATGCATTATTTGCACAATTTAAGCCTCGTTCACATCTCTCGAGTCTCTGCTCCCTCAATATTATGCACAAAAAGTCATCAATCAAAGTCATTAAAACCATTGCAGCCATCATCATTCGTATGCGTTTCATATGCAGCAAACGTTATTATCTCGCTTTGGATATATTGGAATTTGAATGAACTACAGGCACACATACACCCACATACACACAAACTACATAGTAGCAGCAATGGCTTGCATAAAAGTTAGAAAACTTTCAAAAATATTTATTGCGGCATATCAGCTCAAGTATTTACGTCAGTGAAAGTCACATCTTTTCCATTCATACTGCAGTTTGTGTTTCGTATAGTTGAAGCATTGCCGTCGATATACTGAAATCGAAAATGTCATACCAAACGTTGATAGCGATCTAACCGCATCAAAACTCGTGTCGAGACGTGATGTGACGCAGAGAGGCGTTGGTGGCGAGCAGCAGCTTTAAAAGTTTGTGCAGCCGTGTGCTTAAGCTCAAGCAATTTGAGTGCGTTTGTGTTCTATGCAAATTAAGTGACATTTGCATGTGTACATTGACAGCTGCTGCTATTCCGCGATACTCCGGCTGTTGAATGTCCTTTGGACGACGATGACGACGACGACGTCATTCGCTAGCTGACCGTGGTGTAGGCAAGCAAGCGAGCGAGCGGGTGTAATATGAATGCCAATGTTAAAGGAAATTGCTGTTGACGTTAATGTTGTTACTAACGGTACATGTAGCTACATAAGTGAGGCGGAGAGCCAACTGGTTTTGTGGCTTCTAAAACTATTGCGCTATTTTATTGCATTTGTTTTTGTTGGTCGCAATTTTTTTCCTTGTTTGCTGAGTGCATTTTGTTGTTATTTTTTATGCATATTTTTAACTTTTTTTATCATAATTTTCTCGCTTTACTTTAAGTTTGACATCGCACTCGCTTTTCATTTTTTCTCACACGCAAGCTTTTTTCCCTTACCTTCCATCAACACTTTCCAGTCGCAAACAACTTCTTGCTCTTCACTGCAAATTCGCATCCCAAAAAAAAAAGTGTGTTGCTATTCTGACGTTAATATCTTCTCTGCGATCTCTCGTTAACTTAACTGGCACTTCTTCTTTTTCTTACTATTATTTCATACGTAGCGTAAGTAGAGTTGTTCAGCACTGTTGGTATTATTTGTTGTTTTGTTGTTGCGCCACTACATTCGGCGCCTTGTAGAAGGTTTGCACAAACTCTGATAGGCTATAAACGGTGCCAGGTCCTTTGCCGGCATTCATACAGATAAAATCACCCAAACTATGCGCATTGCCTATAAAATGATGATGAAAGTAGAAAAATGCAGCACATTAAGTTATGATAATGTTCAATTTGAATTACAGAATAAAAAAAAATAAATAAAAATGAATATAAAAAAAAATTCAATAAAATCCAAATTGCATCACAGCAATGTTGCAGGAATGCTTCTTGCTTTCTTACTATTCGATTGTATGGGCGGGTATGAGGGCGGTGGCTTAATCCAACTACCATCTGGCCTTCGCATGTGTCGGCGATCTGATGAGAATTCGCTTAGATATGTTTCTGCGGGTATAACTCTGAAGTATCTGTAAGCAAGAAAAAATTAATTCAATTTTCTCGTTAAGAAGCAAAAAAAAGGTGAGTCAGTTAAATAGCTATTAAATGCTTAAGGAAGTTAGGGTGAATTGAAATAATTATAGAAAAAATGTTGGCCCAATTTTGGGGCGCACCCAGCCACACGCTTTTGAGTAAAAAAAATATAGAAATGAGCTCAAGGCGAAGAATAATAATTTTTATGAAAAGTTATTATATGTTTAGGTAAAAATTATTACATTTCTGTTCAAACAAACTATTAATTAACAAAAAAAGGAAACTTATTAAACGCTTTCAGCCATGTGCCCTGTGTGCAGTCTTGCTTTTATAATCCCATTAATGTGCCCTGTATTCCCTCACTTAATAGACTTCTTGAACACCCTGTGTTTTAAGGCGGTTACAGGAAGCTTGTGTATGGAGAGCGGAAATGTTAGTATGTATGTATATGAAGTTTTGTTTGTGAAGTGAATCCAATGTTTACATATTTTTAGCACCTGGGTGACCTGGTGTTTTCAATGTTGTCCAAGAGTCTTAATTACCAATATTTTTTCCAATAGTCTCACTAATCAAAATAAAAATAGATAGAAAATAGATTTCCGAAAAAATACCAAATTTGTAGGTGGCAACTTTATAAACCGCCTCAAGTGGCAAACCCAAGTAGAAAAACTTAGAATGAAGCATACTATTCACATAGAAAATTTCATCCAAATTGGTCAAATAAATAAAATGCCAACTCATCTTAAAGACATAAAAGTTGGTTTCCGGCTGAAAGTATCTTCTATTTGATACCCATAGTGTCATACCTTGCTCAATATTAAAAAAAATGAGATAGGTGACAACCCTGTAAACCAACCCAAGTGGAAACGCTCAATTGGAAAAAGTCATAAAATAAACCATACTATCTACATATTTGCTAAATTTAATCGAGTTCGGTCAAGTGGTCCAGAAAAACCCCATAATTATCCAAAAATGATCCCTAAATGACCACGAAAAGATTCCAAAATGCTCCCAAAATTACCCCAAAACGATCGCATAATAACCCTATAATGATCCCTCAATCGATTCCAAAAGAACACAAAAAAATCCCAAAATAACCCCAAAATGATCACAAAATGACCCAAAAATTATCTCAAAACTATACCAATTTGACTTAAATGATCACAAAACGAGCTCTAAATGAATATAGCATTATCCTAAAATGACCCAAAAATTATCCCAAAATTACTCCAAAATATATAAATACAATATGGTGAAATGGCAACCCTGGCCGGAAACCCTACTTGAAAATATTTCAGTTGGTATTTCACCAAAAATATCGTTCATTTGATACCCATATTGGTATATCTTGCTCAATACTTAAAAAAAGTTGAGATAGGTGGCAACTCTGTAAACCGACCATGTGACAACACCCAAGTGAAAAGTCTTAGAACCAACCATACTCTACCTATGCCTAAATTTCATCGAAATCGGTCGAACGGTTCTGCAGATAGTACCGTATATACAAATATAATGCTGATTTTTTCATAAAAAGTGCCAAAAATGGTTATTTTATTAAATGTTTGTATGGGTAACCCTCCCGGTGGGGCTTTAGTGGGTGTGCCACTGGCATGGGTGGTTCAGCTCTTCAAAGTTAGTGGGGATCGGTCATACATTTGGGCACGATTTGGGCACTCTAAATGGGTCAACTTATGATTTTTCAATATTTGGCGCTCAAGGTCAAAAGTAAAAAGTCGGGACATCAGAATTGGTTTTAGAAGTATGCTTCCTTCGGCAAAGTATCTTATTTTGATGCCTTAAATACGATTTTCCTTGTCACTTGGGCGATTTCGAAATCGACCCGCCTAGTTACTCACAGTACTGCTGTTGGGCGTTTGAGACCAAAATATTAGATTTATGCTGCATATCTTGAAAACATGAAGTCCTTTCCAAAAAATTAAATTATTCTAATTAAGTAGAAGTTGCCTCTCGATGATATATAACCAAAAAATATCATTTATTGTCAATTAGTGGTAAAAAAATGACGTCAAAACCGGAAAACCGGATGAAATTTCCAAAAATTTCAACTTTTGGCTTAAAAAAACATATCATACTTTTTTCAAATGAATAAACCACTGTATATATTTCGAAAGTGCCAACAATTCTCTACTCAAAATCGTTGAGTATTTTGAAATCGGTTGAAAATTGGTTTTTTAATGAATTTTATTTTGCACCAAGAAACTTAAATAACGGTGTTTTGGCCCCAAAACCAGATTTTGGGGGTGTTACAAATCTTTTTAAAGGGTGTTTCGTGTATAACTCGACCAGATGAACAATCTCTGTTAGGTCGCTTCAAAAGTGTAAAATGGCTAATGGTAATGGTAATTTTCGTTGCCACTCGATCTATAAATATCAAAAAGCAAATATGAAATAGCTGATCCATATTCTTCGTTTTCATCTTCTTCTATCCTTGTTCTTACATTCAGATTCAATAAATTGAAGATATTGGCAGCAATTGATCAGTTCAATTACATATATGTACTTTTTTTCCTGCTCTAAATGTCTGGTTGGTTTTTATGTGGGCCTACATGGCGTATGAGTGATTATTTGTACGTAGGCAGTGGCTTATCAAATACCATCAGAGGAGAAATAAAGTAAAGTTTGCTCTAATAGGCTAATTTAAATTCTCTTTAACAACTTTAACTGCAAAAAAACTCGATATGAACAAAATCGAAAGCAAGTAATAATATTTAAAACATGCGCTTGAATTTGCCAAAAGATGTTAAAAAGTTATCAAAATTTATAAAAATCGCAAAATTAAATAAAAAACTTTTTTTATAAGCTATTAGTTCAACATTGAAATATATGCTGAAAAAAAATTCGTATCTAGAAAACCTCTCAAAAATGTACCCAATTATGTTCAATTAGCAAATTACATAATTACATAAAGTGCTATTTGTTTGTCGTCGTTGGAAAGTTTAACAAACGCACACACACACACACACACATACATCAGCTATTAACTATTATGTACTTGCCTATGATGTTCCGGCCTAAGCGCTAGATCTGAGCGAAATGTTTCTGTAACATATTTGTGAAAATATGTAGGAAAAGGTAGCGTCGTATCCAAGTCAAATACTAAGCAGCGATTCGGCGTTGGATTGTGCATAAAGAAGACGTGGTAATCCTGTAAAAGAGAGAGGAGAAAAATTATAGAATTTAAAAAAAAAAAAATGTTAAAAAACTTTTGCAGAGCAGCAACAATAACAAATTATACGCCATAACTACGTGTGTAATTAGGAAATTGTACACAAACACACATTCATATACTCGAATGCGCATAAATATGAATTTATTAAAACGAACGAGCACACAAAAAAAAAAAAAAAAAAAATGCTAACTAAGAAGAAATCTAACAAAGCAGAAATTAAAACAAAGTAACAAAAAGAAAGAAAAAAATTGTTAGATTTCACATTTGTTTTTCAATTTGCGCGCTGCCAGGCATAACAAGGCTGCAACTTAAACTTGCAATAATGGGCATTTGAAAGCAAGTAAGAAGAAGCAGCCTTGCGGGGCATAGGTAGGTTTTAATAGTAGGTATGTAAGCTTTACAGTCAAGCCTAATTGTGAGCAGCAAAGGAAAGAATTCTTAGAATTTCTGCAATCTCAGCATTTCTGCTCACGTGCTGCTACTAAAGATGAATGTGTTTGAAAGGCTGACACGTTTTTTTAAGTTTTTATTCAAAAATTATTATGGCTATCAAACAAAAGGCATTTTAACATAAAGGCTGCCACCTAATCCTATTATATTTATGATTTTACTTGTCGGAGTCAATAAAACGACTAGACTCGTACGGATGAACTTTTGATTATTGGCAACACCCCACGCTTCAAGTTCTCCAGTTAAGGTTTTAAAACTAACAATATTTTTTAAAGCGTTGCCAGCTTTTCCAATTGAATTTAGTTTAATTTAAATTAAGTTAACTTAATAAGATTATATTTCCTTTTATTTTGTTCTATTTTATTTTATTTTATTTTATTTTATTTTATTTTATTTTATTTTATTATACCTTTCATGAACATGAAATGGTATTATAACTTAAGTCCGATGTTTATAAGTATGAGAAGAAGAAGAGATAGACCCACTAATAATAATACCGTTATGATCAGGACGATGTGCTGATTCCATTTATCCATGTCGGTCTGTCCGTCCGCCTGTCCGTCTGTTTGTACGCAAACTAGCCCTCAATTTTAGAGATATCTCGATGAAATTTGGTATGAAGGCGTTATTTTATATGAGAATAATCATTTGTCGGAACCAGCAAGATCGGACTAAAACTACACATAGCTCCCATACAATCGATTGTTACGACAAACGGATTTCGGGCTATAACTTCTGTAATAAAATAGGTAGGAACGTGAAATTTTATAGCTACGGCTCTTTTTGCATGAACAATATCGATGTTGAAAAACATTGAGACTCGATTAATATTTCACATAGCCCCCATACAATCGATAGTTCCCATAAACGGATTTTGGGCTATAACTCCTGTTATTAAAAAGGTAGAAACGTAACTATTGCCCTTTTTGCGTGTGCAATGTCGACAGTAGCCTTGATCTAATTTTCCACATAGCCCCTATAAAATTGATTGCATCCTTTATATATCAGCGTAAGAGCGTCACTCCTTTATAGTGTGTTCATGTGTCAAGGCACGTGACTCATACTCATGAAAGGTATAAAGCCTTCGGCACAACCGAACTTGTTTTTTTATACATTTTTTATTCTGGTTTTTCTTTTCAATTGTTATTCTTATCAATTTTGTATTATTTTATTTTATGTTATTTAATTTAATTTAATTTAATTTAATTTAATTTAATTTAATTTAATTTAATTTAATTTAATTTAAGTTGAGCCATTGGCAAAAAATGGGGGCGCAGTCCCAAAATCTGCAGATGGATTTACACTGCGATAATCCGGCCAATTATGCTGTATGGAGTCGTGGTATGGTGGCCTGCGCTGAGCAAGGCAGCCAACCTAAACCTGTTAGGTAAAGTCCACAGATCTAGCATGATCTGTATAAGCGGCGCGTTGAGAACAACGCCCAACGAAGCTCTCCAGGCCATTCTTGGCATTTTGCCACTCGATCTGGAAGGGTACCGGGCAGCGGCAGCATAGGCTCTGCGTCTAAGGGAAGCTTCCGGCTGGGGCGCAGGCACTACTGGACACTCCGGTATTCTGGATTCTTACAGCTTTCTCCCTCCGAGCACGGACCGTTGTGCAACCACAACATTCGGAGATAGCTGGTTCAGAATAAACATTCCCAGCAGGGAAGACTGGGAGAGGACGGATCGGTGTCCTGCTACTAATGGCGGCATTTCCATATACACCGACGGTTCGAAGTTGGACGGCAGAGTTGGAGGAGGGATTTATTCCAAGGATCTGGACCTTGAGCTTTCCTTCAGACTGCCTGATCATTGCAGCGTCTTCCAGGCTGAGGTCTCAGCAATCATGGACGCCGCGGCTTGGATAGGGCAACACGCTATCGGACAGAATATCGTTATTTTCAGCGATAGCCAAGCGGCAGTCAAATCCCTTGGCTCTTACTTGTTCAACTCTGAACTGACGCTCAGCTGTCGTCGATCTCTTCAGGAGATGGCCCAACAGAACCGCGTGAGCCTCACATGGGTCCCGGGACACAGGGACATTGAGGGAAACTGTAGGGCAGACGAACTTGCTAGGCAGGGTACGACCAAGCAGGTTCTTCAGGATAAAGAACGCTTAGGTATGCCCTTTGCCACATGCAAGCTACTGCCGAAGGAGCATACACTCCGACAAGCCAATGAAAGATGGCTTTTATCGCCAGGGTGCCGAGTATCCAAACAATCCTGGCCAAAATGGGATATTAAAAGATCTAAATATATTTACACCCTAAGAAGAAGGGATATATCTATATTAATAGGGGTTTTAACCGGGCACTGCCTTATTGGAAGGCACGCAGCAAGGCTGGGTGTACCCTACCGACGATGCTGTAGGAGTTGCAAAGATGATGAGGAGGAGGAAACGGTGGAGCATCTCATCTGCAACTGCCCGGCTTTAAGCGGCGCGAGAAGGCGCTTTTTCGGAGTTCCCTTCCTGGATAGCCTACGCCAGGTAGCGGAGCTGGACATAAAGGACTTGATGGCTTTCATCAAGTCATCTAAATGGTTCGAGGAGGTGTAACGGTGTCGGTTTTAGGAGTGTCAGCCCCGGGATTCTGCTATGTGGAGAGTCCCAATAGCACTGGGATTTTCCATATGGCTGGGTCCCGGGACTGACTTTCCTAGTGTTGATGGTATCACAACGGGCCTTTTAATACTGGCCTAGGTGTGCCTTTGCGGCAGCCACTTCAACCTAACCTAATTTAATTTAATTTATTTAACTTAATTTAATTTTATTTATTTATTTTATTTTATTTTATTTTTTTTTTTAATTTTATTTTTTTTTTATTTTATTTTATTTTAGTTTTATTTTTATTTTATTTTATTTTATATTTATTTTATTTTATTTTATTTTATTTTATTTTATTCAATTTTATTCAATTTTATTTATCTTTTTTATTTTATTTTATTTTACTTTATTTTATTTTATTTTATTTTATTTTATTTTATATTATTTTTTTATTTTATTTTATTTTTATTTATTTCATTTTATATTTATTTTATTTTTTTTTTATTTATTTATTATTTTTTTATTTTTTTTTATTTTATTTTATTTTATATTTATTTTATTTGATTTTATTTTTATATTATTTTATTTAAATTTATTTTATTTTTTATTTTATTTAGTTTATTTTATTTTAGTTTTATTTTTATTTTTATTTTTATTTTATTTTATTTTATTCTTTTAATTTTATTTTATGTTATTTTAGTTTTATGTTTATTTTATTTTATTTTATATTTATTTTATTTTTTTTTATTTTTTTATTATTTTTTATTTTATTTTTTTATTATTTTTTTCTTTTATTTTTTTATTTTTATTTTGTTTTATTTTATTTTATTTTATTTTATTTTATTTTATTTTATTTTATTTTATTTTATTTTATTTTATTTTATTTTATTTTATTTTATTTTATTTTATTTTATTTTATTTTATTTTATTTTATTTTATTTTATTTTATTTTATTTTATTTTATTTTATTTTATTTTATTTTATTTTATTTTATTTTATTTTATTTTATTTTATTTTATTTTATTTTATTTTATTTTATTTTATTTTATTTTATTTTATTTTATTTTATTTTATTTTATTTTATTTTATTTTATTTTATTTTATTTTATATTATTTTATTTTATTTTATTTTAATTTATTTTATTTTATTTTATTTTATTTCATTTCATTTTATTTTAGTTTTATTTTATTTTATTTTATTTTATTTTATATTTATTTTATTTTTTATTTTTTTAATTTTTTTTGTTTAATTTTTTATTTTATTTTATTTTTTTTTTTATTTTATATTTATTTTATTTTTTTATTTTTTTTTTTATATTTATTTTATTTTATTTTTTTATTATTTTTTTTATTTTATTTTTTTATTTTATTTTATTCATTTGTTTTAATTTTTTTAATTTTAATTTAGTTGATTCGTTTTTATTTCACTTTGTTATTTTATTTGATTTTATTTTATTAAGATAAGGCAATCTGTCAAAATTTCGAACAAAGTTCTGCCTACTAATTTTTAAAAATCTAAACAATTTAAATTCGCAGCATAAAAAAAAAACACACAAAAGCATTTGCTGCACATTCCTGCACGAAGGAATGAAACAAAACAATTTTCTAAAAGTATAACTAGACGTACATACATACGTACGAGTGGATATAATTATTTAAGATCATCGTCGTTGTATGTGTGCGTGTGCACTCAAGTTGTGAGCATTAACGCCTACGGGCATCCTGTGCCACATGCAACATGCCATACCCGCGTTCATACATACAACAACAATCCTTTTGCGCCATTGTTGCCATTGGTGCCGCTGCGCTACTACGTGCCATTTCTTTTACAATTGACGCTCCTTAAAGCTTTGGCTTTGGCTTGGCGGCGGCGGCGGCGGCGGCCTCGG
>CAXKVI010000004.1:102038133-102040633 GCA_964058755.1 Campiglossa producta
TTGTAGAGGATCGTTTTCAAAGGGGTCGCTTTGATGAATATGTTGCGTTAGAATTTGAGTTCTGGTCATCTCGGTCCTAGACGCCTCACATTACCCACACTGCACAAACGAGAAGGCAAAATTGATGCGATGATGTGCGTCTGCTACTGACTTGCCCAGCGTTACAAGCACACGACGTAATTCCTCCACTTGTAGTTAGAGTTGGCTGCAAAGAGCATTACGAATAATCTAAAGCAACCATGCAGTAGTTTATATACTGCCAAGGATAATCACCCAGCACGCTAAGCAAGCAAACGTATAGGCGGACTGGCGTCGTAGCGGAGCTGTTTTGTTTCCTTTTTTGCAGGCCTTCAGTCAACGTAGCCGCTTCTACCAAATTTTTTTTTTTTTTATTTTTTTCATTCCATTCACAGGAACAACAACACTATTATTCGCGTGGTCGTAACTACTTTTCCACTAATAATATTGAAATTTCCCTTTTTTTATCCACTCATTCATCTAACCAACCCATTTGTTCATACCTTAACCCAACCCAAACACTCATTCAACCATTCAAGCCAACTTGTTTGCTGAGCACAAATTCATGTATAATTGATGATGCCGATCGATTTTGCTTGTGCCCATAGAGTCACAGCCTCAATGTGAATTGCAGCTGCTGTTGCCTGCTCCTGCTGTTTCTCTCTGTTTCTATGGAATTGTGCATAATCATCGGTGTAGACTCGACCTCGGGGTCAATTGGCTCACCCAATAGAAGAGTTATGCATCGCTGTTGGTTTTTTCTTGCTTTGAACTCTGCATGCAAATATCTCTGAGCTCTATCCATGTCTCTTTGTAGTAGGTCTTTATGTGATTTGTGTGTGTTACGAAGTTGAAATTTGACAGTGAACGGATGTAATTGACTAATGATTTACAAAGCTGCTTTTCGGTTTTGCTGCTACTGCCAAATGGGGTAAGTAAATAAAATATTATGGTTGCTCTTCTGCGAAAGCCATTTGTGTGCTTGTATGTCGCTCCCTCAACCTTTGTTGGCCTAATTTTGGGAATTTAAATAAATTAAATAAAGAGTTTTTCAACATTATCAAGAGTTGGGCGTGTGGGCGCCTTTGAAAAATTTAATGTAAAATTTAAAATTACTAAGCACAATATTGCGGGAATGGCTTTTATTTAAATGCGGTGAAAGTGGTCTATTATGGCAGGGAGAACATAAAAGTTGCCTGGTTTAAGGCGAAATTTATATTTAATTTGCTGTTCAAACTTTTACTTTTGTCAGGCAGTGAAAACACCAAATCCCTTTAAACAAGAAACATGGAAATATTTTATTTTTATTTTTATTTCAATTTCAATTTAATTGACTTAATTTAAATTGACTGAATTTTATTTTATTTTACTTAATTTCTTTATTTTATTTTTAATTTTTAAGTTTAAACGAGCTAAACTTGTATATTTGCCAATCTCGAGAACCGCTCAACCGATTTGGATGAGATTTTGAATATAGATAGTATGGTTGATTCTAAGACTCTCCAGGTGGCAACCCCACTTGGGGAGGTTGCCACCTATTTCATTTTTTTTTTTAATTTTATAGCAAAATATGCCAATATGGGTATCAAATGAAAGTTATTTTCAGCGACATGCCAACTAAAACATTTTCAAGTAGAGTTGCCAACTAGGGTTGCCACTTTAAAGCAGTATATTTGTATATCCCGAAAATTTCGGGAACCGCTTGACCTATGTATTTGGATGAAATTAGCTTTAGAGATAGTATGCTTGATTCTAAGACTATCCACTTGGGGGTGTACAGGGTTGCCACCTATCTCAATTTTTTTTTTGAATTATGGAGTTAGATATGCCAATATGGGTATCAAATGAAAGCTATTTTCGCCTACATACCAACTAAAATATTTTTCAAGTAGGGCAGCCGCCAAGGGTTACCATTTTACCGTACTTTATTTGTATTGTATACTTTTCGGATCATATTTGGATTATTTTAGGATAATATTGCGATCATTTAGGGTGCATTTTGGGAGAATTTTTGGAGTCATTTTGGGATCATATTTGGATCATTTTGGGATAATTTTTAGGTCTTTTGGGGTCGTGCGTCTTTTTGGGATTATTTTAGGATTATTTTTGGGTTGTTTTGGGATCATTTTAGGGTACATTCAAGGGTGTTTTTGGGATCATTTGGGATTAATTTTTGGATCATTTTAGGTTCATTTTGCGGTTATTTTGGGATCATTTTTGGATCATTTTTGGGTCGTTTTGGATTCAGTTTCCTATCATTTTGGGAACATTTAAAAGTCTTTTTGGGATAATTTTAGGATTATTTTGGGATTATTTTTGGGTCATTTTGGCATCATTTTGGTTAAGTAAAGTTAGCGCTAAATTGATAGCACCGAGCAAGATCGGTCACCCGGGTACTTTAATTTATTCAATTTAATTTTATTTATTTTTATATTATTTTATTTTATTTTATTTTGTTTTATTTTATTTTATTTTATTTTAT
>CAXKVI010000004.1:102043133-102050633 GCA_964058755.1 Campiglossa producta
TCATAGTTTTTTCCATAAACTAGAATATCTTGGTTTTTGAAATTTTAAAAATATAAAAGGATTTTTTTCGAAAATTGTAAAAAGGTTTGAGGTACTTTTTATTTTTGAAGGTTGAAGGAGTATTGGCAAGCTTCGACAAAATATCAAAATAATTTTTCAAAATTTTTGAAAACGAAATATCAATCTCGAAATTTTTTAAAATAGGGGTATTCTCGCTACATTTTTATTTTTGAGGGTTGAAGGAGTATTGGCAAGCTTCGAAAAAATATCAAAATAATTTTTCAAAATTTTTGAAAACGAAATTTCAATCTCGAAATTTTTTAAAATAGGGGTATTCTCTCTACATTTTTTTTTTTTCAAAAATAACACAGGCAATTGCTAGGCTATTGTTAAAATTATAGGTATTAGAAAATGATTTTGTTGGAAAAAAAAATGTTGGCAAAAGGTATTAATTTCTTGTGTTTTTTAATGAAAACAATTTTAGAGAGAAGACCCCTATTATGTTCAAATAAAGTGTGTACTTTTTTCAAATATTCGAAAGTTCAAGAAAAATTGACTTTGAAGCAAATTTTAAAAATATTTTTTTTTTTTTAAATTTGGAAAATTTTGAATTTGGAAAACAATTTGATTTTTTTAAGTGAACCAATTTTTTGAATTTGGAAAACAATTTGATTTTTTTAAGTGAACAAATTTTTGCGTACTTCGACCCAAATTCCCATTTCGAAATTTTTTAAAATATCTTTAAATAATTTTTTGTTTTTTTTTTTTCATATATTCGACAGTTTGAAATAAAAAATTAAAAAAAAATTGTTTATATTTTCGAAAATTTTCAAAATTTTTTGAAAACCGTTTGGGAATTTGTATTTTTTTTTTTTAATTTTGCATATTGTTCCACTTATCGAATAGTTAATAAACTGTATATTAATTTATATTTCTTAGTCTTAGCTTTAAACGTTTGCTCTATATTTAATTATGTCAAACGTTTTCTTGCAAATACCCCACAGTACACCGCCATCATTTACACATATTCAGGCATCGAAATAATCGGATGTAGTGGCATTTGCTGTTAAAGATTAGGTGGAAGAAGGCATGCAAGCTAGACTCATACACACACAAAGAAATTGTGTGGGGGAAGCGCCGCGGAATGTACAAACGCTATTCGATACTAGCAACTGTGCAACAGTTTGAACAACAGCTACAACAACAACAAGAACAACAACACCAACAACAACAACAACAAAGAAAGACGACACACCAGCTGCTGCAGCGCTATGTAAAATGATGAAGCAACAGAGCAATTGAGCAACAAACAATGAATCGGAGGGTAAGTGTGAACATTTTTGAAGAAAAGTAGCAGCAAAAATCGCTTACAAGTGCCACTTACAAGCGACTAAATGTGTTGCTTTGCTTTTGCTTTTCGTTCGACTAACATTCAAGTCTTTTATTTGTTTTTTTTTTTTTACTTGCTTTGATACCAAGTATCTTCTATGCCACTCGAAACACACAGATACACACACACACACACACACACATGGCGACATTGTTGTTTGATTTGTTACTTACCCATATCACAACTTGATCATCGCCACGTCCTGCTTTTTGACGCCATAACGGCACCGTACGCCCCTCATTTGACACGAACACCGCATAGCATTTTGTAAGTTCATCGATGCGTGTTTTCTTTACTTGTTCACAAAGTTTCCAAACATTCTCCTCACTGCAAAATAATCGCAAATGAATGCAAAGTATGATGAGTATAAAGAATTTTACTATGTACAAAAATATTCATAAAGTGTAGTAAAAGTATTTAAGTGTGACGATGAATAGGCGCAATATAAAGAGGAATGCCTAGGAATGACGGCAAATAAATATCTTATAACTTTAAACGAGCTAAACTTGTATATTTGTATGTAGATTTGTATATATGTATATTAGTCCAGATCGGTCCCCATACAAAAAAAAAGTTTTGCCAGTCCACCCCTAGGATTAAAGATATTTTGAAGGCGAACCTAAGAATTTTTTAAAAAAAAAACTTTTTTCATCGAATTTGGATGAAATTTTGAATATAGATAGTATGATTGATTATAAGACTATCCACTTCAGGGTTGCCACTTGGGGCGGTTTACAGGATTGCCACCTATCTTAATTTTTTTTTAATTATGGAGCAATATATGCCAATATGGGTATCAAATGAAAGCTATTTTCGCCGAAAAACCAACTAAAATATTTTCAAGTAGGGTTGCCACCCAGGGTTGCCACCTTACCGCAGTATATTTGTATATCCGATACTATCTCGAGAACTGCTTGACCGATAGAAATGAAATTTGGCATAGAGATATTATTATTGATTCTAACACTATCCACTTGCGAGTTGCCACTTTGGTGGTTTACAGGATTGCCACCTATCTCAATTTTTTTTTTTAATTATGGAGCAAGATATGCCCATATGCGTATCAAATGAAAGTTATTTTCGGCGAGATGCCAACTAAAATATTTTCAAGTAGGGTTGCCACCTTACCGCAGTATATTTGTATATCTGGTACTATCTCGAGAACCGCTTAACCGATTTGGATGAGATTTGGCATGGGAATAGTATGTTTGATTCGAAGACTATCCACTCCAGGGTTGCCTCTTGGGGCGGTTCACAGGATTGCCACCTATCTCAATTTTTTTTTAGATTATGGAGCAATATATGCCAATATGGGTATCAAATGAAAGGTACTTTCGCCGACAAACCAACTAAATTATTTTCAAGTACGGTAGCCGCCCAGGGTTACCATTTTACCGTATTTTGTATGTATATTTTGGGGTCATTTTGGGGTCATTTTGGGATCATATTTGGATTATTTTAGGATCATTTTGGGATTATTTAGGGGTCACTTTGGGATTATGTTGGGGCTATTGTGAGATTATTTCGGGTTTAGTTTTGGATTATTTTAGGACAATTTTGGGTTCAGTTTCGGACCATTTTGGAATCATTTTGCGACCATTTTATAGTACATTGGCTTCACCTACCCTGCAAGAGACTTTAACCAAGACAAAAATCCACCGAAAGAAAATGCATTACTGTGATGATTTAAATACCTGTAGAGTAATAATAAAAGAATTAGCCGATTTTCTTAAAAAAAAAATAGTTGAAATTGTTATTTACAGCTGTGCATAGTTCAAAAGTTAACTCACGTTAATTACCCATTAAGGTTCTTGCTGGTCAATCCTTAATGTGGAATACGCGCAGGGTTGGTATTTTGAGGAACTGTGGATTGTATTGTTCGGCAAATGAGGTCAAATGCGATGGAATTCCAAATTTGGAAAATGAGATTTGTATGGAAAAAGCGCCAAATTTGGAAAGCGAGATTTGTATGGAAAAAGCGCCAAATTTGCAATTTTAAATGTAAATGTACTATTAGGGTCATTTTGGGTTAAATTTTGGATCATTTTGGGAACATTTAAGGGTCTTTTTGGGGTCGGTGTGGGATTGTTTAAGGATTATTTTGGGATTATTTTAGGATCATTTTGGGATCATTTTGGGTACACATAATGGTCTTTTTGGGGTCGTTTTGGGCCATTTTGGGATCATTTTGGAATCCTTTTATGGTTATTTTTAGGTCGCGGGTACTAGTTCCCAATTTCAAATGAACTATGTACAATTTTCGTCAAATTTATAGAATTTGATTGAGAATGAGAAGGTGCCGAGAAACCAAAATGCGTGCTAAAGTAAAATCCCTGCCAACCAGGGATAGCCATGGTGAAAACAAAATCATAAATTAGTGCTGTGCAATACCAAAAATGACTCTGGGTACATAATTCGATAATTTTCGACACGAATTGACAACCCCAAAATGGGTAGAAAAGAACCTCGCTGGGAAAAATTGCCTGCTTTTTTATCCTCTTTTTTGGTATGCGCGACCCAGTCAATTCCCAAGATTTTATCCTACTACTGTAGCATTACATAAACACGTCGCCCTTTTTCTTTAATTCTTATGTGCTCACAAATAATGTATAAACAAATATGAATGAACACAAACAACATTCTACCCAAATTAGTTACACTGAACTCAGCGGGAGTTTATACAAAGACTGCACATGCCGCACATAGCGAGGATCTTGTTACACTTGTGCGGACAGTCAAAGACACCGCCAAAGACAGTCGCAATGCCTAACTGAGTCACAACGTCAGTTTGTCAATACGACTGTCATACTTATGTATATATTTATTGCAACCATATGCTGACTTAGCATATCTTAGAATTATAGACTTAACATATTTTATAATTTAGTATAATAAATAAAGAAAATCAATTCTTGATTGAACTCTAAAGCAATTATTTAGTTTGGCTATACTACCGTACATAAGGTGGTATTTGTTTCCTTTAAAAGAGTCAACTTTAAGAACACGTTGAAAAGTGTAGGAGGAGGTATCAAAAGACTCTCGTATGGATTATTGAGGCCAAAGGGCATCTTTTGATACCCCTCCCAACATTTGTGGGCGTGTGCTAGAAATTATTTTCTAAGGGAAACAATTACAAATAACTGAACTAAATGAACTACAAAGGATCTAAATGAACTAGTTTATTTAGCGAGCTAGTTCGAAAACTCGAATCACTTAAATGAACTAAAATTCGCAACTCTAGTGTTGCATTTAAAATTACTTATTACTATTCACTAGATTCAAAAAGTCAACGAATTTTCAAACTTCTCTACTAAACAATTTTCATTTTTGGTCATTTGCCATGGGTATGGATTTTCGCAATTTCACAAGTTTGTCTGCTTTTGCTAAAAATTATGCAATTTAATTTTAGTTTCCCCCATTTCTAAATTAAACAAATACCGTGTAGACTGAAATAATTGCTAACTGCGCCATTTCATTTTCATTATTCGTTTAATTTTTGAACTAAATGCATGAACAAATTTTTAATTATACCCTCAGGAGAAAGGCGGAAAAGCGGCGAGCCATACACAGTTGTGCCGCTGTGTAACACCTTGCAATAAGCGTACTTTTTCAACTGAATTTGTATGTAAATAAAATAAAAAATGTTTGACTGCTTAACCCTTTGACGGCCACTAAGTAATAACAAGTTCTTCACATTTCATAGAACTTGGACTTGATAAATTTTCAAGAAATATTATCTTATTTATTTTTTAATTTTTTTTTTTTTAATTTTATTTACTTCAACTTTTTTTTATTTTTTTTTATTTTTTAAATTTTTTTTCTTATTTTTTTTTTTTAATTTTTTTTATTTATTTTTTTTATTTTTTTTTTAAATCGCTGTATTTTATTTTATCTAAATTTAATTCCTAATCTCCTCTCCTTGGTTCGATGACCAGTAAAGGTGATGAAAAATTCCTAAGTAACAATGCCAAGCGGTTTGCCAAGATCCTTCAACAAGATCAAAATTGCAATCATCGTAGTTGGTATGATTTGTAGAATTTTTTAACTTATTTTATCTTTTTTATTTTTGTTTATTTTGTCTTTGGTAGTTTTTTTTTTTTTTTGTTCGCGCATCACTCAGAAATCGGTTGATGGAATTCAATGCAATTTTTAATGATTTATTTCTTGATATCAACCTCAAAACCTAGGATCCATATGAAATCATGAAAAGATCTTGATTCCACTCAAAGCGCTGGCTATTAAATAGCTGAGTTATAAAAAAATTAATTATTTTTCATTTTCTTGTCAAGCTGCGAAATGATTGAAATACAAATCCGCCAATGAAAAAAGTTATGTTTTCGCATCATAAAATTTGTATTAAATTCCAACCATAACGACATTAACGCATAACTTTTACAAACACACGCTGGGTTAAAGAGCCGAGAGCGCGAGAACAACAAGTCCTATAAAAAAAATAGCAAAAACTTTATGATGAAATCAAAATGGAAAAAAGTAAGCAGTGACTCTATCTGCACTAGTGTGTGTGTGTGTGTGTGTGTGTGTGTGTGAATTAAAACTCAAGTGACCAAGCAATCAACGTTTAGAATGAACAATAACCGAATATGTGATAGTGGGCAGGAAACAACAAAAGCAAAAAGCTTAGGCCAGCAACAGTTACATTTGGTTTCCACACGACCAAACCAGACGCTAATTTTAAGTTTGTTTCTAAAGGGGTTTTTGGAGGTTATTTTCCACCTGCCACTGAGCTACCACAGCCTTTGCACTCGCTACCCTGTAGGAAAACAAGCATGCTGGTTTTATTTGACAAGTTTCAAAACTCGATATTGACGGAATGGTTATCATTTGTTTCAAATTACAAATTTTAATGGGAATGAAATCGTATGAATTTCGAAAAGACATCCAGACAAAGATTTTAGACCTACAGATTCACACGACACGGGAGTGTATTTTCGCCTTTTATAAAATCGCCATGTTGAATTCCCTACAGGGTATGTTTACATATATGTGGTGAGTTCACCATGTGGCCACCACTTTGCTAGTTGGTTTTGTTGATAGGTAAGTTGTCGGCGTGCAACATTACTTCCATTTGGATGGTGTCACTCAAGTCATGCAATACGCCCTTTCCACGTCATTTCACAGCCATAAAAACGTACCATACACGTGAGTATATAATAATCTTGAGTGAAGCACCTTTCCTTATGCTCACCTGTTCACGCGATTCGAGTAAATTTACAGGGTTATTCAAAAGTATTCCGAGGTAAGGAGATCGTTCTTGCAGTTGTCGATATGCTTACTGTAAAAAAAAAAAAAAAATAAAAAAAATAAAAAAAAAATTAATAATAAAATAAAATGAAATTATATAAAATAAAATAAAACCAAATAAAAAAAAAATAAAAGAAATAAACAAAAAAAAAAAAACAAAAAAAAAATAAAAAAAAACAAAAAAAAAAACAAAAAAAAAATAAAAATAAATGCCAATTTTTTAGTTCTCGAAGTCCTTTCTCGATAAGTGCTATTGTGATGTTGTTCAACGTTTTTTAGAATCCGTAGGATAATTGTCACTTTTTTATTATCTACTTGACACACCCTGTCTTGTAGGCTGAAAACTCATACATTTAGGGTAAGCAAACAATCACACTCACTTTTCACAAACGTTAACTGGTTATGTTTGTATGTATGTGTTTACGGCACAACTGTTAATGCATTTTTATTGTGGTTTTGCACGCTCTGCTGTGGCACAAAAATACAGAGTGTGGTAGTTCTTAAACTATTTTAAGTGCATTTAAATGATATAATTAAGAATGAAATTGTTCATTGTAATTATTCCAACTACTTGAAATGTATTTTTTAGGCGCGGCAGCAAGTACTCAAACGAGTTTTGACGGAATTCATTAAATTGTTGAAAATGTTTCCGGTAAGTTTTCTCACAGTTTGCTGTTTTTCAGTACATACTTGCCTGTTGAATGGTATAATTATTAGCTGTAGACCCCAAAAAAGAAAGTCATTATTGGAGGAGGTACATGTTACTCATACGCCGTGTGGTACTTGCACTACTGTATCCAAATGTTTCCCAATAGCCACTTAACGTACTTAGCACAATTTAAACATTT
>CAXKVI010000004.1:102053133-102058133 GCA_964058755.1 Campiglossa producta
GCTGAATTTTACGCGTCGCCTGTCAATGCTTGATTGAGGTAAACATGGCGAGCGCGCTTGTTATCACGTTACAAAGTCGTCAGGGGATTATAACCTAGTATTTAGCTAGCTAGCATGTGAGATGCTAATTAAGCAAATATATTTAGGCGGAATTTTTTTATGTAATGGAAATTTACACATTTTTTTATTATCATATTTTTATAGCTCTATTTACTTGCTTTTATTTTGCTTTGTTTTTATTACAAAATTTACGAGAGGACAATGATAGATATATTTAAATAGCAAATCTCGGAATCATAACTTTTTATCATAGTCATTAAATTCACTAGAAATGTTATGTTAATAATAAAAAAATATAAACTGAAAAACGTAATGTCTAAATAGCTGCGTACTAACATACATATACATATATATTTAATAACCTAAATGCGCCTACGATGATTTTAATGCGAAATAGTGCACCTAGGCGTATGAGTAACATTTCTGGGGGATGAGGTTTGACTATAAATAAATTGAAGTACACAAAAGTTAAAATATAATAAAATAAGATTACATAAATTCATTTAAATAAAAAAATGAATAAATTAAAATTAAATTTAGATAAAAAAAAATAATATACAACATCTTAAAATAAAATAAAATATAATAATAAAATATAATGAAATGAGAAAAAAAAAAAAATAACACAAAAGAAAATGTAATATAATAAATAAAAAACAAAAACAAAAAAAATTAAATTAAATAAAATGAAATAAAAAAAATAATGAAAAAGGAACTAAAATAAAATAAAAAAATTAAATAAAATAAAAAACTAAAACAATTAAAAGAAAGAAAAAAATGGAATAAAATAAAAAAAAATAAAAATAAAAATAAATAAAATAAAGAAATAAAATAAAAAGAAAATAAAATAAAATAAAATAAAATAAAATAAAATAAAATAAAATAAAATAAAATAAAATAAAGTAAAATAAAATAAAAAGAAATAAAATAAAATAAAATAAAATAAAATAAAATAAAATAAAATAAAATAAAATAAAATAAAGTAAAATAAAATTAAAAAAAATAAAATAAAATAAAAAAAAAATAAAATTAAAAAAAAAAAATAAAATAAAATAAAACAAAAAATAAAAAATAAATAAAATAAAAAATAAATAAAATAAAATAAAATAAAATAAAATAAAATAAAATAAAATAAAATAAAATAAAATAAAGTAAAATAAAATTAAAAAAAATAAAATAAAATAAAAAAAAAATAAAATTAAAAAAAAAAAAATAAAATAAAATAAAACAAAAAAAAAAAAAAATAAAATAAAATAAAATAATTTAAAAAAAAAAATAAAATAAAGTGAAATAAAATGAAATAAAAAATAAAGCAAAATAAAATAAAATTAAATAAAAAAAAATAAAATAAAATAAAATAAAACAAAATAAAATAAAATAAAATAAAATAAAATAAAACAAAATAAAATAAAATAAAATAAAATAAAATAAAATAAAATAAAATAAAATAAAACAAAATAAAATAAAATAAAATAAAATAAAATAAAATAAAATAAAATAAAATAAAATAAAATAAAATAAATAAAATAAAATAAAATAAAATAAAATAAAATAAAATAAAATAAAATAAAATAAAATAAAATAAAATAAAATAAAATAAAATAAAATAAAATAAAATAAAATAAAATAAAATAAATTAAAATAAAAAAAATAAAATAAAATAAAAAAAAATAAAAAAAATAAAATAAAATAAAATAATTAAAAAAAAATAAAATAAAGTGAAATAAAATGAAATAAAAAATAAAGCAAAATAAAAAAATATAAAATTAAATTAAAATAAAAAAGTAAAATAAAATAAAATAAAATAAAATAAAACAAAATAAAATAAAATAAAATAAAATAAAATAAAATAAAATAAAATAAAATAAAATAAAATAAAATAAAATAAAATAAAACAAAATAAAATTAAATACAGTAATATAATAATAATTATAAGTTAAATTAAAAAAAAATAATAATAAATAAACAAAATAAAATAACACAAATTAAAATAAAATAAAATTATAAAAAAATAAAATGAAAAAAAATGCAATAAACCAAAAAAAAATTATATAAAAAAAGATAAGTAAATAAAATAAAACAAAACTCTCAAAGTTCGTGAAATAAAGCAAAATAAATTATAAGAATATGATGACTGTCCTCACTATATGAAATCTTTCTATATTAAATTTATTATTATTTATTGGCCCACTTGATTACCATCAACGCGTAAAATATAGACATTACACAATCTTCTTTTAGTAATCTCTTTAATCAAAAAAATCTAATTGTATGCAAATTCTTTGATAAAATAAACTAACTTATTTATGAATTTACTATCACAACAAGCGATTTCCTATTGCCTTATTTTTTCAACGCAAACTAGTTCATGACAAGCAATATTTCAGCCATAACTCGACGAGTTTTTATTTCTTTATGCCACTACCTTTCCTTCCAACTATACAGTGAATTTGAAATTAATTTCACTAACACAACGTTTATCGCACCAATGAATGTATGCGTGTGTGTGTGTGTGCGTGCTTGCGAGGCAATCAGGATATCGAATCGGTTGAGCACAGATTGAATGAGTGGCCACGACGATGCGGCGGTAGTCGTCAAGTATAATTGCTGCTTGTCCTGCGACGAATGGCACGCCACATGTTGTGTTACGTCGTTACGTGTGTGTGTTTGTTCGTATTTGTGTGTGTGTGTATGTGTTACGTTGAAGTGTTGTGATAGCGTGCAAGCACTCACATATCGCATAATGGTTGGAAATGACATTTTAAAGATTTGCGTTGGTTATGGTGCGATGAGGAGTTGTGTGTGGCGCGTATGTTATTCATTGCAAATTACCTACTGAGTATAGTTTTGGGTGAAACGTATTTACATTTATTAAATACTTTTTTCTTTCTTATATTCATAATTATATTTTAATTTTTTTTATATTAATTTTAAAATTAAATTAAATTAAATTTTGTTTCCTCTAATTTTTAAAAATTTTTTTTTTTTAATTATTTTTTCTTTATTTCGCAGCTAGTTTTTCACCCACAACTGTATGTCGGTATACATTTTCACAAAACTGCATATACGCTTGTGTAGATATATAATGAATAGAGTGAAAAAGCTGACTCGCTTGCGTGTATGTAATTAGGTCCTTTGCCGTCGCCCATAAACTGTTGCTATCGTATCAAACGTCGCGTCGCATGTCACACAAAACTTGTACCAGAACAACGATAAAGGCGCAACAGCCTGGTACACGCATGTTTATGAATATTATGTCCATTTGACACGATTCACTTGCCGTATATCATGACAGGGGTGTGTATAATGTGCTCGCTATGTGTCATGTAGCATATGGTAGGTAGGTACAGTCATGTCTATGGAAATGGCACACCTTTAGTATACTGAAGTTAACACGAGCTATTATGCTAACTTTTATTACTGAAATTTTATAATGTCTTAATATCATAAAACTAAGTTAAAAGAAAAATTAAGTACTTACTTAAAGAGCTGGTTAAAGAAACACGACACAAAGTATTAGTTATAATATGACATATTACGTCAATAGGTTACTCATACGCAGGGGTATCCTTATTAACCCAATACTACTTCAATCAAAACTATTTTCCACATAAGGGGGCGTCCACAAATCAATCACGTGATGAAATTTTGGGCATTTTTGAATACCCCTTCACCCACCATAGTGATTTTTGGTGATTTTTTTTTTCAATTATGAAGCAACATATGCCAATATGGGTATCAAATGAAAGGTATGTTCAACCGTATTCCAAATATGATAATTGCAAGCAGGGTAACCCCTAGAGTTACCACATGACCGCGTTTTATATTTTTTACCTTATGTATATTTGTATATCCAGACTCTCTCGGGAACCGCTTGATCGATTTGGATGTAATTTTGAATATAGATAGTATGGTTGATTCTAAGACTATCAACTTGGGGTTTCCACCTGGGGCCGTTTACACGGTTGCTACCTATCTCAATTTTTTTAAAATTATGGAGTTAGATATGCCAATATGGGTGTCAAATGCAAGGTATTTTCAGCAACATGCCAACTAAAGTATTTTCAAGTAGGGTTGCCACCTAAGGTTGCCACCTTATCGCAGTATATTTGTATATCCGGACTATTTCGGGAACTGCTTGACCGGTTTGGATTAAATTTGGCATATGGATAGTATGATTGATTCTAAGACTACCCACTTGGTGGTTGCCACTTGGGGATTTTACAGGATTGCCACCTATCTAATTTTTTTTAAATTATGGTGTTAGATATGCCAATATGGGTATAAAATGAAAGGTATTTTCGCCGAGATACCAACTAAAATATTTTCAAGTAGGGTAAAAAAAAAAAATAAAATAAAATAAAAAAATATTTAATTGAATAAAATTAAATTAAAGTAAGCAAAATAAAATAAAATAAAATAAATAAAATTAAATAATCTCTACATATAATAAAATTGTAACAGATCGATGGCTGTACATGGCAGATATCAACAAAAAATTGATTGGGGGAAGCATTATTAAGCGAGTAGAATCCAAATCAACCATTTAAAAAATTTTTGTGTGTCTGTCTGTCCGAATGTTTGTAGCCGTATCACTCTGAAAGTAATGTATGGAATTGAATGAAACTTTTTTCGTTGGATTGCTCGACGCTCAACTTAAAATTTAAGATATTACTTTTTTCGATATCTCAACCGGTTTTGGAGTTATCAACCAATATGTGAGCCATGTCTGTCTGTATGTTTCTGGTCGTAAGGTACTGTATGGAATTGAATCGTTGGATTGCTCGACGCTCAACTTAAAATTTAAGATATTATTTTTTGCGATATCGCAACGGGTTTTGGGGTTATCGCCCAATATGTGGACCAGGGTGACCAAAATGTCTTACTAAAATATGGTTGTCAAACGAAAGGTGTCAATGAGTGCTATAATATGCGATGTG
>CAXKVI010000004.1:102063133-102070633 GCA_964058755.1 Campiglossa producta
CAAAACACACAAATTTGTGCTTCTCTACAAAGCTTCTTATGGTATGCTACATATGTGATACAAACAGAAAAAACTACAATAACCACGTTCATAATGTGCACTCGTATGTTGTAAACTCGGTACCCCCTAGTGAATATCCATCAACGGCTCTGAAAGCATTCACCGGAAACTGAATAAGACAAATGCGGAAGGCGACACAGCATCACAAAGAAATCGACATAAACAAACAAGTCTCAGACATGAGCAGGAAGAAGAATAACAACGCCATCAGCACAGTAGTAGCAGCAGCGAATGCACTGTGGGTTAGAGCACCAATCTATGCAATCTCAAGGTCCATTTTCAGATTTTTTTCCTTCAACACTTATTAAAAAAAATTTTCCCAATCTCTATCTCAACATCAGTTGACAGTTGTTTGCGGACCCACACCAGTATGGGACCCCTTTCGTTGACCCCGCAATCGGGTTCGACTTTGAACTTCGTCCATCCAACTATACACAGATGGTGATGGATAGGAATTGACAGTGATTTGGTCATATCAACCAAAATATAGTTAAATCAACCAAAATATCTGTTGATTCAACCACAATATGGGTTGATTTAACCAAAATATAGGTTGATTTAACCAAAATCATGGTCAATTCTTATCCATTCCCAGCTAATTTTTCTCTGCGTAATTAAGTTACCTTGCCCATAGTAAACTGTCAAAGCTAGGTGCCATCAGCATCATTGCAGTGATTCCTAAAAGTGTAATCAACGCCATCGTTCCGTTTACGTTTGTAATCGTCATTAACTTTTGTATGTTTTTTTTAGAAATTCATATGTGTTTGTGCAGGTATGTTAGAAATCTCAATGAGTATTCCTTAGTTTAATATCGCAAACTTTTTGATGATGATAAAGTTTTTGCTGTTGATACACTCGATCATACCTCACACTCCAGCACGGTTCGTCAAGCCCACACACACACACACACACACATCATTCGCGACTTGCTCAGTTGGTGAAATTGTAGCATTGGTAGCATTGAATTCAGCAATTTAGATTTCAAAGATTGCGCTTGGCAAATATTGTGGCAGCGAAGGCATTTTGGAATTCAGCATTTTAGTGCATTAAGTGAGAATTTCATTAACTTCAACTAGCGGTTGTGACATAAGTGCTTCCAGCAGGGACAGAGTTTGATAGTTTCGTATTGTTTTTGAATTCAAAAATAAATGTCAATAAATTTTTTTATTTTTTCCCCGAATTTTGAGTTTTTACTTCGAAAATAAAGCTCTAATTCAAACTTTTATTGATTTCGAAAATAAAAAATTTGAACTTGAAGTTTTTATTATGACTAGAGTTTGCCCAGTGGCTGAAATTCAACCATAAAATGTTATTTTAATTTACTACGTTTCTTGAATATTCCTTTCTTCACATTCTTCTTCCTTGTGCCTTTTACTTTCTATACCATTAAGTAAGGCAGTCTCAATTTTTATTTTTTATTTATTTTATCTCATATAATTTTTTAATTTACTTTTTCCTAAGGTGTCCTTTTCTTCACCTTTTTCAATTTCTTCTGCTGTTTCGTTACTTTCCTTTCCTTTAATTTCCTTTCTTTTCTTTCCTTTCCTCCCCTTTTCTTTCCTTTTCCTTCCTTTTCTTTCCTTTTCTTTTCTTTCCTCTTCTTACGTTTTCTTTCCGTTCCATTACTTTTCTGTCATTTCTCTTCCCTTTTTTCCTTTCCTTTACTCACATTCCTTTCTTCTCACTTATTTTCCTTTCCCTTCCTTTCCTTACCTTTCCTTTCCTTTCCTTTCCTTTCCTTTCCTTTCCTTTCCTTTCCTTTCCTTTCCTTTCCTTTCCTTTCCTTTCCTTTCCTTTCCTTTCCTTTCCTTTCCTTTCCTTTCCTTTCCTTTCCTTTTCTTTCCTTTCCTTTCCTTTCCTTTCCTTTCCTTTCCTTTCCTTTCCTTTCCTTTCCTTTCCTTTCCTTTCCTTTCCTTTCCGTTCCCTTCCATTCCTTACCTTTCCTTTCCTTTCCTTCCTATTCCTATCCTTTGCCTTCATTCCCTGTCATTACTTTTCCCTTCTTTTCCTTTTCTTTCTTCTCCTTTCCTTTCCTTATCTTTTCATTCCGTTCCTTTCCTTTTGTTTCCTCTAATATCCTTTGCCTTCGTTTACAGTCATTTTTTTCTTTCCTTTCCTTTTCTTTAATTTTCTGTTGTGCCCTTCCTTTTCTTTCCTGGAATTTGCTTTCCTCGTCCTTTCCCACCCTTTGCTCTCATTTCCTGTAGTTTTTTTCCCTTTTCTCACTTTTCTTTCATTATCCTACCATTCAGTACCCTTCCTTTCCTTTCCCTTCCCCGTTCGAGTTGTATACCTTAGAATTGCAAAAAAGGGGAAAAACGCATTTATATATAAGATTACGATTCACCGAGATCCGAGCACCACTTCGCGGAATTTTTTGATCAAATATTGAATTGTTACCAGGCTCTGAAACATTTGTCAAGTTTCAAATCTCTAGCTTAACAGCGAAAGCCACCTAGCGATAGCTACTCAAAAGTGGGTGCCAAGATTTTAAGAATTTTAAATTATCTCGATTGGTTCTCTATCTAGCGGAATTTTGTGTACAGCGAATTGAAATGCCTCCGATCTGCGAATCAACTAGCGGATCTTTTTCATACACATTAGATTGAGTTCTGAAGTACATATGTTCTAATTTGCAAGTGACTGAGAACACCCGGATTTTTGCAAAAGTTTTGTAGTTTATTTCTTGTATAAGATATATTTTCCCCGCTAGATGGCGCTGTAGTGGCTGAATTTGAAAATGGCATTTATGATCCGATTGTATAAATTTTTGACACTTATGTTTAATATAGTATAACTTTTAGTTCTGTTATAAAATTAGCCCGCTAGGTGACGCTGTAGTCGAGCTTTTCAGAAAATCCGAAGTTATACTACCTTTTGCTACTTTTTGCCACGTATTTTTGTTAAGGAAGGAAAAAATCCGTTGAAAAAATATATCGCGCTAGGTGGCGCTGGAATCGCGATATTCAAAAAAATACCGTAAAATAAAAAATACGAATTCGTGGGCATTTGCTAGTAAAAATATTCTAACAACAATAATAACACTGTACAACAGCCAAAAAATCGCAGAGGGTTTCTCGTCGGTTTCTAAAGATTTTGGGTGTGCTGAATCTAGGTTTTCTCTCCAAAGCGAAGTATTTTCAGAAATCGGCAGTGGTAAACAAAAAATTTTTTTTTAATTTAAAATTTTTTTTTCTGGATAACTTACTATACTCCAATTTTTTGTACTATGGAACATCTGTATGCCGCCAAAATAAAAACCAAAATTAAATTATGGTTGCTCGACCCCAGAAAAATTGTTAAATACATTTTTTTACAACTGCCGATCTCTTTACAAACCATTCTCTAGAGATAAAACCTTGGGTTACCTAAAGAAAATACGACGTCAGATTTGGATTTAGCACACTCAAAAGCTTCAGAAACCGTTAAGAAACCCGGTGGGATTTTCAAAAAATTTAATTTTGTAATTTTTATAGAAGTTATTATTATTTTTGACCTTGAAATCATTTAGCAAATTTAATAAAACTCACAACTATTACGATCCCTAGCTGCAAGTGTACATATGTATGTACATATATATGCTGAAGCACTTGAATGTGAGTAGATATGTATGTGCAAATATTTATCTTGAGAAAATCCAGAAATTTTCCACCACAAACTAAGTATTTGCGTAATGGCTGGTAAGAATTTTCACGTCTTTCAGTTGTGAAGACTTTGAATAAAGCGCTATTAAACTTACGATACAACTGCTCTAGGTTTTGTTTTGCTTAAGTTTTTGTGTCATTCGCTGCACGAAGACGTTACAGTTTGCTCGTCTTTAGTAATGGCAAAAGTAATTTCAAATCGGTCCACATGGTCTACACGATTAAAAAATTTAAACCTAAGTTTTAAACATTTTTGGACTACATACATATATGACCAAACCAAATATGGTTTCAAATTCAATCTAGACCAGTTGTCTAGGAAATTGGCTAAATGAATCGGGTGTCAATTATAAACCAGAACTGTTTTAACAATTTTTTTAAATAAAAATTAATTGTTTTGTCCGTTGAACCAAGACTCCCCGCATCATTACCGTCTGCTCTACCACTGAGCTACATCGCACACATACATATGTATTGTTGGCAAAATTCAATCTTGTATAAGCTTTCAAAAATAAGTAAGTAAGTGATGCAATAACTCCTACGCTCAGGATCATGCGAAACTTTGAAGTTTCGATTGTAGATCGAGTGTTCTGGGACACAGGGAATCCTTACGCTGAATTCGATTTGAAGGTTTGATATACGGATGGATCGAAGCTGGAAGATGGTAAAACGGGAGCTAGTATCTATGGACCAAATTACAAAAAATCGGTACGGATGGGTAACTACCCCACTATCTCTCAAGCGAAAAATCCATGCAATAGAATTATGTGGGCAAGAACGCCTCCGAAGAAGACTATCCTCTAGGCGAATCTACATTATGTCGGAAAGTAAGGCCGCCCTACGTGCCTTGCAGTCTTACACTACAACTTCGAAGCTTGTCGGTGCGGGCGTCGCAGTCCTTAATGATCTGGGAGCCAAAAACAAAGTTTTGTTAGGTTGGGTCCCAGGATATGAAGGGCATGTAGACTCACGAAGGCCCACGTAAAGGAGACCATAAGCAACTGGGAAAATAAACAGTTTAGGCAGCATTGGCTTAGCAGGCTAGGGCAGAGGCAGGCCAAACTCATTGTAGAACCCTCACAAAGAGCATCAGCCAGGCTCACTAATCTACGGAGGGTGGATCTAAGAACCCTCACTGGGTATTTTACGGGACATTGCGGTCTGCGTTATCACCTGAGTAAGCTGAATTTGTCAGATACAACAATTTGTCGGTTTTACGAACTGAACAATGAAGCACCGGTTCATATACTCTGGAGATGATAGAGATTAATCTTATTTAACTCCTCATGAAATTTCAGTGGTCTAACCTAAATACTTCCAGAGATATGGACGATGAAGTATTTCCTTCGTATGGGAGTTGCCACGCCCCCTTTTTCGTTACCCCAGTTTTTTTGGAGGTCGTAGGGATCGATCTCATAAAACTCCTTGTCAAATTTCAGTGGTCTAACCTAAATACTTCCAAAGATATGGACTATGAAGTATTTCATTCGTATGCGAGTTGCCACGCCCCCTTTTTCGTTACTCCAGTTTTTTTGGAGGTGGTAGGGATCGATCTTATAAAACTCCTTGTCAAATTTCAGTGCTCCAACCTAAATACTTTCGGAGATATGGACTATGAAGTATTTCATTCGTATGGGAGGTGCCACGCCCCCTTTTCGGTTAACCCCCAGTTTTATGGGTGAGAATGGTGTTGTTATCCTATAGCTCTGTACCAATTTCAAGGTCCCTACCTTTTAGAGATATTCACCTTGAAGAAAAAAGTTTATATGGGAGGTGCCACGCCCCCCTAATATTTTGTTCTGATTTTAATACATGACCTATCTCGGAAACCGCTTGACCGATTTGGATGAAATTGGGCATATAAATAGTATGATTAATTCTAAGACTATCCACTTGGGGGTTGCCACTTTAGAGGTGTACAGGGTTGCCACCTATCCCAATTTTTTTTAATTATGGAGTAAGATAAGCCAATATGGATATCAAATGAGAGGTATTTTCGCCGACATACCAACTAAAATATTTTCAAGTATGGTAACCGCCCAGGGTTACCATTTTACCGTATTGTATTTGTATTATCTATTTTTGGGATCATATTTGGATTATTTTGGAATCATTTTGAGATCATTTAGAGGTCACTTTAGAATAATTTTTCGGCTATTTTGAGATCATTTTGGGTTCAATTTTGGGGTGGCGGCCGCCGTGGTGTAGCGGTTAAGTGTTCGGCCTTCTACACCAAGTCGTAGCGGTTTGATGCCCGGCAAAAGTAACATCAAAAATTATTTAGAAAAACAATTTTTCTAAACGGGGTCGCCCCTCGGCAGTAGTTTGGCAAACTCTCCGGGTGTATTTCTGCCATGAGAAGCTTCTCAGCAAAAAATTCATTTGCTTTGCAAGTGCCGTTCGGAGTCGGTAAAAAACTGTAGGTCCCGCCAACTTGTAGGAAAACTCAAAAGTAACACACCACAAGTTGGAAAGACAAGCTCGGCTAAAAATCTCGTTAGAGGTTATGATAACCCGTTGGTATATCGCCGCCATTAGTTTTTTTTTTTTTTTTTTTTTGGGTAATTTTCGGATCATTTTGGAGTCATTTTTGGATCTTTTTTGGGTCATTTTGGGAACATTTGAGGGGCATTTTGGGTCCGTTTTGGGATTATTTTAGGATTATTTGGGAAACATTTTTGAAGGATTTTGGGATCATTTTAGGGTACATTTAAGGGTGTTTTTTGGATCATTTGGGAATCATTTTTGGATCATTTTGGGTCATTATGGGGCCATCATTTTGGGAACGTAAGGGTCTTTTTGGGATTATTTGTGGGTCATTTTGGTATCAAGTGAAAGTGAAATTGAGTCAGAGAATAATCCTGTCATCTATCGGCAGACATTTATTAAGAAAGGTATAAGTGAATGTTTGGAATGTATTTAACGCTGAACTCACACTTTTTGAAATGGAAAATATAGCATTTGATGCATGAATGTATGTATATATTTCAATTGAGAAAGGTGTTTAAAATGAATTGCGCTGCTGTTGTGCGACAGATAAGAAATACAATTAAAATATGAACAGAAAATAATGAATGGAAAATTATTGCACACACACACAAATATCCATACAAAGGCATATCTATGCGAAAACATGCGTGTTTAATTCTTAACTTGACATATATTAGGAAAGGTGAATTAATGAAGTGAGGAAGTTAGAGAAAAAGGTTATCTTTAGTACACAAGCAAACACTTAACGAAATTATTTTATAACCATGAAAGCTAAACAATTCGCTATTTTTATTTGATTTTGAGTTTAGAGTTTTCGAAAAAATCATCCTTTATTAAAAAGGTTGTAAATTTCAAGGAATGCTTTATAAATTAAAAGTAGGCGGCAAACATCACTCATTTTCAAGTATTCCTTTTTATTAAAATTGAAATTCTCTGGGTAACCTCTACAAAAAGTAAGTTTCTATCGGATGCAAGGCTAAATGCAACGTCATCATCAATTCCGTTTGAACGAGTTTTGATAAGATAATAATATTTTACTGTCATTTATGGTCATAATTCTAAAAATTCAAGGAAATAAGATAACAAAAAACGGAAATGTCTTAAATGGATTAATGCGAAGTTTGACAAATGAAATTTTCCAAATTTATCTTTTCGCACACATAAATAAGTATTAAATGGAATTTAACAAATGCTGAACGGAAACATAGCTTCTATTATAAAAGCATATTAATTTATGGATTTTAATTTATAGATTTAGATATACAAACACATACAGTCACTAACATTCGAAATGGTACCGGTGTGA
>CAXKVI010000004.1:102075633-102093133 GCA_964058755.1 Campiglossa producta
TTTCGTATGTCTCGGGAACTGCTTGGCAGATTTGGATAAAATTTGGCATATAGACAATTTGATTCATCCTAAGATTATGTACATGGGCGGCGTTGCCACCTAGCGTGGTTTACCGGGTTGCCACCTATCCCATTTTTTTTTTAATATAGCTCTAGATAAGCCAATATGGGTATCAAATGAAAAGTATTTTCGACCGTATTCCAAATATGATAATTTCAAGCAGGGTTTCCACCACTTTTTTCTCTTTATTCCCCCCTTTAGGCATAATTCTACTCACGTACCGAATTTGAAGGAAAACGCACCATGTATAAGATGTTGTTGTTGTTGTAGCGAGGCGTAGCCCTTCCCAAATGTCAGACAGGATCACCCCGACTGTATTGCTCTTGGCCGGGTCGATATAAGGAAACGGCCCGGGTCGTTTCGGCGCGATGGGTACAGCGCAAGTACTGGTACCGTTCTCGTAAAACCGGCAATACAAGAAGCTAGCCGTGTAGACCATGTAGGTCATTTAGCGGTACCCAGGGTGCACAAACGGAGAGGCGACCTACTCTTTTTCAGATTTATTTTTTATAAGATATTTTGGAATTGATCCATTTCCTGGTCCACTTCCCGGAAGCAAGAAATTGTGAAACTAAACCATTCTCGAATACACCTTTTTCATATTTCGTTATTTCTGAATTTAAGAAGTTAACTTCTTTCACGTATACTGGTGTTTTTTGATAAGTTTTTTAATATCTAAAAAATTTGTATCGATATTTTATTTTCAATAACCTCTTTTTATTTGTTTCACAAACGTTCACTTTCAGATGAAAACAGGATTTTTAGTTATCGAAATTTTTTTGATATCTACAATCTTTTTATTTTTTATTTCTATAATTGTTTATGGATATTTTATTTTTAAGTATTTGCTTGAATTTTTGATTGTATTTCGATAATTTTTTCGGAATTTTTCTTTTCTGATTTCTGATTTTCGATCATTTTTATCGATATTCTAGTTTTAAGTATTTTTCTCTAATTTTTTATATAATCTGAGTTTATTTTTTCGATCATTATTTACAAATATTTCAATTTTAAGTAGGTATTTAGCTTTACTTTTTATATTATCTGGGTTTAGATTTTTCGATAACTATTTATTTTATCGATATTTTATTTTCAAGTATTTTTCTTTATATTTCGATTTTTTGAAATTATAAGGTTTGATTTTTTGATATTATTTTATTTTAATTTTTCTATAATTTTTTGCCGATATTTTATTCTTTGTTACTTTTCTTTAATTTTTGATATTATCTTATTTTTGGTTTTAAGCTATTAAGCATAGATTTTTACCGGCAAGGTGGGAGTGAAATGAAAAAAATGTTAATGTTAAAAAAGTTCGTAGTAGCGGACTTTTTTCAATGTTAAAAGGTTCGGCGTTAGCAACATAACTTGACAAAAATAAATATAAGCGTTGCCTACATTTAGGCGTATGACGTTGTACTGATGTTAGCAGCAGAGCGATTACATAAAATTGGAGCTGTAAGCGTTGCCTACATTTAGGCTACACTACTAACAGTATGACGTTGTACTGATGTTAGCAGCAGGCCGATTACATAAAATTGGAGCTGTACACTACATAAAATAGGTTGTTGACTATTTTTAGGCTATACTGTTAACAGGTTAAGGCTGTACGGCTCTAAAGTCATAAATATGTTCATTGAGTTTTCATAAATATTATATTTGCGTAAGTTGGTAAAAAGTGATATGCAATAGCTTTATCGCGGCAGTCCCTGAGTGCCACAAGTCCTTTTTTTCGATAACTTTTTATGTTATCTGATTTTGATTTTTTTGTATAATATTATATCGATAATTTTTCGGCTGTAAATATATTGAAAAACTTTCGATAATTTTTGAATTTGAAATTCTTCGATATTCCTTCGTATTTATAATTTCGATAATATGAACTTTCATTCAATGCAGACTTATTTGATAGCTTATCTATTTATTTGATTTATTTTTTTCGATATTTTTACAAAAAATTGCTCAATTATTTTGGAAACTCGATATTGCAGTTTTTTTCGATAACTTTAATTGTTTGTGGTTTAATTTTTTTCGATTTTTTCTTTAAATTTCTAAGCAAAATGTTGTAAAAAACTCGTAATATTTTCGACTTAATAAAAAAAAAAAAAATCTATAAAAAACTTTAAAAGTTGTAATATCTCAAAATATCAAAAAGTCGTAAATTATCGATAAAACAACATAAAAAAAATGTAACGCAGAAATTTAGGCTAAAAAAATTCGATTGATAGCCTATAAACTAGTTTGTAGAAAGAAATTATTTAAGATATATTTACTATAAAATATTCATAAAAAATATCTGTCGATAATTATCGATAAACTCAAAAAAAAAATATCGATACGTAAATAAAGTAAAAACCATGAATGAAATGCTTCAAAGTATTTTTTTATTCCTCCTTCCGCTTAAGCACGCTTTAAGCAAAACAAAACTTAACGTTTTAAAAAAAAAGATTACGAACTTATCAAACCGCGCTCGTATTAACAAAATAGCCTTGCAGAATATGACTACAGTGTTAATAGAGAATTAGAAACTTAATGAAATAATTGCATTGTGCTCGGGGGCAACAAATTTATGTGAAAGACGAAAGCGTGATGTTGCACTGAAATGTACCCTTTGATATAAGTACGAGCATTTTTTGAAAATGATCTATGTGCACTTTCAAAAAAAAAAAAAAAAATTACTATGAATGATAGTTTCATAAATTCATGAATGCTATACGAAAATAATCATGTACAATTTTTTTTTTTGATAAATATGCTTATGCTGCTTTTAAAAATAAAGTGTGTATAAAATGTATGTGTCTTATATATGTATGTATGTATGTCTGTAGTAAGCATGTATTATAATACCTATTTAGACTATGCAGTTATATGAACATAAAAGAGTATGTGAAGTATTTCATAGACATAAACAAAACAGACAAAAAAAAAAAAAAATTTCAAATCGCAATTTCTTTCCCCAAAGCATGAGCATGACCGTTTGACCTAATTTCATATATACACCAGTTGAGTAATGAGCGAAGTGAATTTGAATACGCAGCCAGCAAATGAAAAATAGTAGCAAATACAAAGATATACACAGAGTTGGCTGCTACCAACTAACTAGCTACTGCTACATAGAGACCATACAAGTGTACGCATCTGTATTAGCTCAACTACTTATGTATTAAACTACTTTGATGCAGTTACATATGAGTGTAGATGTATGTATGTGTCCTTTATAGAAACATGAATGTTAAATCATTTGAGACACTTAGAGCTACTCGATTGTTGCAGCAGCTGTGTTCATGCCGAAATGAATTTATAAATATAAGTGAGTATGTCTGTATGTATGTGCAAGTTGTAATAAAAAATAAGTGTCTGCAGTAAATTGCATGAATTTATTAGCGAAAGTGCTGTTAAACGCCAAAAAGTATGCAACAGACTACCTAATAGGGCGAAAGTTTCTTCGCGCACGTTTGATACACATACCCTCCATATCAGAGCTTTTAAATAATATACATACATATGTACAAAGTTTTATTGTTCTAAGATGAAGATAGCCATGCTTATATCAAGTCTGCAAAATAGTCCTTAAAGCTACCAAAAACAAAATTTTCATATTTTGCCCATATATAAGGGACAATGCAACAAATCTTCTGCAGGTTGTTTTTTTTTTATATGGAGCGCAGAACCCTTATCGCCATCAAATTACATTGGAGTTAAAACAGTAATGTATTAGATTGCATTAAAATTGGCTTTTTAGGAAAAATAATTTCTCTATCCTGAAATTTTGCAATTATTGACCAATTTGAAGGGTCATACACGGCGTATGAGTAATTTTTAGTTATTAAAGTAAGAAAAGTTTGAATTAGAGTTTTTATATTTATTTTATATAATTTTAATTTTTTTACATTTAGTTTATTTTTTTTTATTTTATTATTTATTTTTTTTATTTTATTTTATTTTATTTTATTTTATTTTATTTTATTTTATTTTATTTTCTTTTATTTTATTTTATTTTATTTTATTTTATTTTATTTTATTTTATTTTATTTTATTTTATTTTATTTTATTTTATTTTATTTTATTTTATTTTATTTTATTTTATTTTATTTTATTTTATTTTATTTTATTTTATTTTATTTTATTTTATTTTATTTTATTTTATTTTATTTTATTTTATTTTATTTTATTTTATTTTATTTTATTTTATTTTATTTTATTTTATTTTATTTTATTTTATTTTATTTTATTTTATTTTATTTTATTTTATTTTATTTTATTTTATTTTATTTTATTTTATTTTATTTTATTTTATTTTATTTTATTTTATTTTATTTTATTTTATTTTATTTAATTTTATTTTATTTTGTTTAATTTTTTTTAATTTTATTTTTTTTTTATTTTATTTTATTTTATTTTTTTTTTATTTAATTTAATTTTATTTTATTTTATTTTAATTTATTTCATTTTATTTTATTTTAACTTAATTTTTTTAAGTTCCTTTTTTTCTAATTTTATTTTTTAATTTTGTTTTTTAACTAGAGAAATCTTCTAAGACCCTAAATTTTAAAAAATACTGTTCAATAAAAGGCTTAATTGCCATTGAATCCTGATCAGCTAACAACTATTATTTGGTAAACACAACTTTGAAAGTCATCTAGTATGTTATAAAAAGTACAACAAATAACAAGTACTCACCAGTAACACGACACATATGAGCATTCCGAAATTTTCGGGAACAACAAATCTGTGGTCATCTTGAGACGACGATGACGACAACGCTTAGTACAATGCGACGGATGATGTCAGTCTACTCAGCGCAACTACTTCAACTGCTACTGCTGCTGTTTGCGGTGATTGCGTGACACGATTCGTTGTGGTTGACGTCGTTTGCGCCTGTAACTATGCTGCTTACTTTTGGTTTGTTTTGGTTTAGTTGCAAGTTGGGTGGTACACACACACACACGCTGTGTTTGTTGGGTTCAGTAGTGGACGTGACGTGTGTTTGGGTATTGGTCAAATTTTATAAATGTATCTACTATGTATAGAGGGCGTGTTAAAGGAGGCGGATCGTTAGGGGATTGTTTATAACGCTTTACGCTTTAAGTGTTTCATTTATTTACTAGCTAAGCGCTATTTTTTTTATTAACTCGTTTTAGTTTTTATTTTGTGTGTGGCACACACACTCGGCTACACTTCACTTGCTCGACAAAAGCAACAATGTCGATGTGTGGTTATTGCGTGCTGGTCTTGCTATGCATTGCACTTTTCATTTCTACACATTGAAAGAGAAAAACAAAAACAAAAATTAGAAAAAAGAATAAATAAATGAACTATCATCAATTGATTGCCAAAATGCAGTATAACACACAAGTATCTTTAACCAAACTTAAGTGCTTAAGGGCAACGATTTGGCCAATTGCCCAATAATTTAACCAGTTTTTTGAAATTTGTTTTTCATCTACTTTTTTCGGTGCTCGTGCACCGGCAGATGTTTAATTGGCAAACTGCAATTGCATCAATCTCTCTCGGGAGCCTTGTTGGCTCAGCGCCGTTGCCGCCTATGAATCGAAGTTCAAGCGAAGTGCCTTTCAATGTTTTTGGCAATGGCACAGTTTTTTTTTTATTTTTTTTAGTTCTTCTTCTTTATTCTTTTACTTGCTATTCCCATCTCCAATTTCACTTTTTTGACAGCTTTTAATTGCTGATGTGTGCTTGCGCCTTGTCTATGTATGTGTGTGTGCGTTGGCTTTTCCAAAAATCTGCATTCAGAACTGACTTTCTACTTTTTCTGGCAAATATTTCTTAACGCCAAATAAATTGAATTGCAGCATCTTCTATACGTTTGGAGCCGCATGTATATAGGTACAGTCTTGCGCAAAACAAAAGCATGCTTGGAATATGTTTTGTAGAAACAATTCAATCTGACTTCGTCGTTGATATGGAAGGCGCTTATAGCCTGCCGTATATAATAATCGAGAACAAAAAAACATACACTGAAGATGGCGGATCGCCGAAACCGGTTTGGGAAAACAACTCAACTCAACTACATAGATCTTCTCCTTACTGTTTTAAGAACGCACCAACATTAGATTCACGAATGCATTCGCGAACTCATAAATTCAGGAATTTTGGTACGCTCATTCATTCATTACGACGAACGACAAGAATAACGTCCCGAAGGCATCGACGTTACTGGTAGATTCATTCACGAACTCATAGCTACTAAAATTTCAATTCGTTCATATTCACGAATGCGATCGACCTCATTGGCAAATGCAAATAGAGTGATTTTTTAAGTTCACTTTCGCGAATGAGAATATTTTTTTTTGAAAATATACCAAAAATTTGGGAAGGCATCGACGTTACTGGTAGATTCATTCACGAACTCATAACTACTAAAATTTCAATTCGTTCATATTCACAAATGCGATAGATTTTATTGACGAATGCAAATAGAGTGATTTTTTATGTTCACGTTCGCGAATGCGATTTTTTTTTTTGAAGTTAACTTCTTCTTTAATTGAGAGTAAAATTAGAGAAAATGGATGATGATGCAACGGAAATAGAAATTGTAGTCGACCTTCAGGCGTATGTTGCAGACTTTTGGGCGTAGGCGATCTTCTTCACTATGTTGAGCTGTGCAAATCAAATAGGAGGTGAAGTTCTAGGATCTAGCTAACATTGCACAAATTGTAATAGTTAGGCTGCGCAGAATTCATGGGTGTTGCCACTTATGGCCGTTTACGGGGTTGCCACCTATGCTATTTTTTTTTAAATATAGAGCTAGATATGCCAATATGGGTACCAAATGAAAGGTATTTTCGACCGTATTCTAAATAAGATAATTTCAAGCAGGCCTCCTACTTAGGGTTGCCACCTAACCGCAATTTATTTCTTTTTTGGTATATTTCAGGAACTGCTATACCGATTTGGATAAAATTTGGCACATAGACAAGTTGATTCATTCTAAGATTATTGGTGTTGTCACTTAGGGCGGTTTACAGGGTTGCCACCTATAAATTTTTTTTTTTTTTAATATAGAGCTAGATTCGCCAATATGGGTATTAAGTGAAAGGTATTTTCGACCGTATTCCAAATAAGATAATTTCAAGCAGGCTTTCTACTTAGGGTTGCCACCTAACCGCAATTTATTTCTTTTTTGGTATATTTCAGGAACTGCTATACCGATTTGGATAAAATTTGGCACATAGACAATTTCATTCATTTTTAGTTTATATACATGGGTATTGCCACTGGGTCGATTTACAGGGTTGCCACCTATTCCATTTTTTATATAAATCTAGATACGTCCAAATGGGTATCAAATGAAAGGTATTTTCGACCGTATTCCAAAAAAGATAATTTCAAGCAGGCTTGCCACCTAACCGCAATTTATTCCTTTTTTAGTATATCTCGGGAACTGCTTGACCGATTTGGATAAAATTTGGCATTTAGACAATTTCATTCATTTTTAGATTATATACATGGGTATTGCCACTGGGTCGATTTACAGGGTTGCCACCTTTCATTTTCATGTTTTAACATTGAGCAAGATATGCCAATACGGGTATCAAATGAAAGGTATTTTCGATCTTATTTCAAATATGACAATTTCAAGCAGGGTTGCCACCTAACCGCAATTTATTTATTTTTTCGTATATCTCGGGAGCTGCTAGACCGATTTGGATAAAATTTGGGTTATAGACAACTTGATTCTTTCTAAGATTATATACATGGGTGCTGCCACTTATTTTTTTTATATATAGAGCGAGATATTCTAAATATGACGTAATTTCTGAATTTAAGAAGTTAACTTCTTTCACGTGTACTGGCCACACGCGTTTGTTTTTTCTTTTTTTGTGAATTGCCCTCATTTTATGCTAAAAATTTAGGACCAGCAACTTAAAATAATCTGAGGAGGTATTTTGCACTTTTAGAACATTACCAGCAGCCCCTTGTTTGAGGATCTTGGTTATATCTTCGTCAAGGTTATCAGAAATATGTCTTTTGGAGATTTAAATACAACCAAATAAAAGTATTTATACGAAGGACTGGCAAACCCGGTTATTTGAACATAAAAAAACGATATGTCCAAGTCCTCATACCATTCAAATCCTAAGCACATTAGGAATACTTCAACCGCAAAATGTGTTCTATTTATTACCAGCAAGATTTCGTCACATTTGTGGTAAGGTATTTTTACACGGCGCTTGTCTATTTAATTAGTATCTTATCGGTCCGAAAAATGTGTGAAAGTCTCTATCGAAGATCCAAATTATCTCTGTGGATGAACTGGATATCCGCATATATTCCGCTTTCCACTTTGTAAGACTTCTATACTGGCTCAAAGGAAACTCCACAAGGAACTAGTTTTTGGTAGCCACCTCTACCTCTATCTCTATCTGTATATTTCTTTCCTATCTCTGTCTCTTTTCTATCTCTAATCTCTTCCTATATTTATATCTATATCTCTTTATCTACCTCTGTCTCTATCATTATATTTATATCTATCTCCATCTCTTTATTTAGTTATAAATATTCATATCCCTATCTCTGTCTACTTCGCTTTTGCTATTTCGCTTTTGCTATTTCTATATTTATGTTTACTCTATCTTTGTATCTATGTATATCTATCTCTGTCGTTGTCTCTGTCGCCGCCCTAGTAGTTATACAATTCAATCTGTATGATAATCATTCTTAAATTCAAATTTTAAGTTTTGTTTTTGTGCTACTCTTTTACTACACACTACTGTACATGCGTGAAAAAGTCGTTTATGAGTGAACTGTTAGATATCACGTATCTACGCATACACGAGTTCGCCACAAAAGTTTGCTCTGTCTCGCCAAATGAATGCGTAATTTGAACACACAGCAGTCGCTTGTTTGTACTTATTGTTGTTGTTGCAGTTGCTGTTGAAGATGTTTCAAGATGAGTTGTGCAAAATAAGCCAATAAGCAGCTGTCTACATGCCACAGTTGATTCGCAAACGCAAAGCTCGCGGAAATACGCAGAATACGAATACTTATGTGCCATACTCCCACAAGCGAGGATGCCTAGCGACGTTTTTTGGCCACTTCTTTAATGGTATTTGATTTTTGGTTTGTTTTTTTGGAGCTCGTGTTATGTTTATTTTTACTCCTTCACTTGACAGCTGCCTATCAAATGCCTGCACCTAACAAGACGACACGTTTTCCATCTTCTAACTAAATGAAATTGGATCACTCTTCGTGTCTAGGTATGTGTGCATTTAGAGTGCGATATGTAGCTCTGCAGATTACCAGCTTTAATTAAGTACTATCTCTGGTGCTCATTAATTGTTGCTTATGTTACCAATTTCTAGGAAAATGTTTTGCTGCACGTGTCATATGGCCTACTAGGGTAATTCATAAAACTCCAAAATAATTGGTCCCTATGGAAATCTATACAATTTTGCGAGGTTTACAGAAACGTGAGGCCGAAAGGCGTGAGTGTGAGGAGCTTGAGATGCTGGCTGACAGGAACGAAGCGCGAAAATTCTATGAAAAGATCCGGCGGATGAGGGAAGGATTTAAGACCGGGGCAAGTTCCTGTAAGGACAATAATGGCGACCTGGTAACCGGCGTACAGAGTGTACTTAAATTATGGAGGGAGCACTTCTCGTCACTGATAAATTGCGAGGGAGATGTCGTACCCGATACCCCAATCCCTGACGTTAGGGGTTTAGAATATGCCCGAGGTAGGCATACCGGTCGTAAGAGGCGACTAATATGCACATAGGTAATTGACGTGCTAACTCGATGGTTGATCTACGGATATGATGCCTCTCACCTCTCATTACCCATCTTCTCCTTCCTCATGGATGGAGGGATGCCATGACCTAGAAGGTTCCACTGGTCATACCAAATCGCTACCACGACAGTCGGGCAGTACCGCAAGGGAGCACCGCAGCGTGCCGGGGTCATATCCGGCCAAGGACTGTCAACTTCGGCATCACTCCCCAAAACCTTCGGGGAGTGTTTTGTTGTTAACAACAACAACAACAACGTTGGAAAATTCGTCCCACCACCTGACTATGATGAAGTGAGGATAGCTATATCCAGAAACAAAAAACAACAAAGCGCCTGGAAAAGACAGAATACCGGCCGAGCTGTTCAAACACGGATGATATTGATATCATTGGCCTTAACAACCGCGCCGTAAGCGCTGCCTTCTCTGGACTGGATAAGGAAGCGAAAAAAGTGGGTCTTGCGGTCAACGAGGACAACACGAATTATCTGCTGTCATCAAAGAAAGAATCGGCGCACCTGCGCCTTGGCAGCCAAGTTACCGTTGATAGCTACAAATTTGAAACGGTGAGGGACTTCGTCTATTTGGGAACCAGTATTAACACCGAAAACAATATCAGTCTAGAAATCCAACGGAGAATCACTCTTCCCAACAATTGTTACTTTTGTTGACTAAGTAGGCAATTGAGAAGTAAAGTCCTCTCTCGACAAACAAAGATCACGCTCTATAAGTCTCTCATCAAACCCGTCCTGATGTACGGCTCAGAATCATGGACAGTATCAAGAGAAGATGAGATGGCCCTTGGAGTATTTGAGAGAAAAGTTCTCCGGAAGATTTATGGCCCTTGCCGTGATGCCAACAGCGAGTAGCGAAGGAAATTTAACGATGAGCTGTACGCGCTTTATGCAGACCTGACCATAGTTCAGCGGATTAAAGCCCAAAGGCTCAGCTGGTTGGGTGATGTTATGCGAATGGACAAGGAGGCTCCAGCACAAATGGTTTTCCTATCGATGGCAACAACAAGTGGAGGATGCCTTGAACTTCCTTGGGGTTTCCAATTGGCGTCAGTATATCGCTAAAAAGGAATTAATGACGTGCTTTGATACGAAACGGCCAAAGTCGCCTAGGCGGTAAGCGTCAATAAATGATGCAAGCCAAGATTAGATTAGATTAGAGCAATAATAGCCTTTCTTCGATGAAAAAACGTGAAACACGATTGGAGATCGCTCGCTGTTTCCAGCTGGAAGCCTTTAGCTGACGAAGAGACTGGAGCACTTGGTAGACCTAAGCCGTTTAAGATTCAAAATCGAAATAATCAATATTTTTCAAATCGACTCAAAAAAATCGTTTCTCAAAAATATCGAAACGAATCCAGCTTTAGCCGAGCACACTCGGTATCAAGTTTGATGCTCAAGTAAACACATCAGATAACAAATTGTCCATACTTTTGAGTGATTTTTTTTTAAATTATTTTTTTAAGAGTTAACAATTAAGATATGTGTGCATATCCGTCACCATAGAATGTTCCATATGAGGATATTTTGCATATATTTGAAAGTTTTTCTTTTGTTTTTGGGTTTTATTAGTTTGGCCTAATTCGCTGTAGCGCACTGTGTGCCACTCAGCATTCAGTTCCCCAAATTTTCATCTACTCTTCTTTCGTATTTATTTTTCACTTTTCACAAAACATAATCATGCGACAATGCGTGCAATAAAATTTTATGTTTCCAAATACACACACACACACACATGCATACATAAGCACATACACAATTTGGTAGCACCACAATTTTAGCATCCTTTCGAATTTCTCATTGAGATTTCTTCAAACAAACTTTCTTTGCGGAAAAATTTACATATTCGTGGAAGCATAATTACCACAATAAATGTTTTGAACTTTTTTAATCTAACGATTTTATTTACTTATTATGGTGTTTTCTTTGAATTTTAATCCTTTATTGTCATTTGTTTAAGTAAATATGTAGGTATGTTTGATATAACTGCAACTCGTTGTCACGTCGTTGCGCGTTTTACATCCGTACGCGTTCCCGGTTCAACATCAACTCAATGTGTCAGCAGTTGTGGCTCAGTGTCCGTAACAAGCAATCGTTATGTCGTAGCTCTCGTGATGCTCCTCCAGAATCGTGGAGGAACACTGTTCGGTATTTGTTGTTTTAATACTTTCTCAAGTTGATACCAATAGTAGTAGATTTGCGAGGAAAGTGGTTGGGTCTCCGCTTCGTTTTTTTTTTCCTGCCGGGTTACTTTCTTTTTCGGCACTCATGCTTAGCCTTTCTATTCGCACAGAACGTCACCGCTTTCTATTATTTTTTCGGTGCTCAGGTCTCTTCTTTCGTTTCTTTTTTCAGCGTTTCAAACCCCTCATCTCTTAAGTTTCTTTTCCGATGTATAAGCCTCGTCTCTATATTCTTTATTCGAGAGATAGGTCCGCGCGCTCTTTTTTCCTGGTTTAGGCTCTGCCTTATTTCTTTCTTTTTTGAGGTTTGCGCCTCTCCGTTGCTCCGTAATTTTATCGGCATTCAGGTCTGATTTTTTTTTAACTTTTAGACCTTCCTTTTCTTTTTTTTTTTGGGAGCCGGTTCTCTCCTTTTATATTCTTTTTTTGGAGTTTATGTCTATCCTCTCCTTTTTCTTTTGCGAGAGAGTTTCGCCCCTTTTATTTTCTTTTCGAAGTTTAGGTACCCTCTTTTTATTTTTCAAAGTTCAGTTTCGTTTAATTTCTTGGAGCTTAGTTCCTCAATTCCTTTTTTCACGAGCTAGGTCTCCCCTTCTATTAACTTTTTCGGAGTTTGGGACCCTCTTTATCCGGAATTTTCTCATCGTTAAATTTCTTTCGATACTCGCATCACGGGAAGGACCATAAATCTTCGGGAGAACTTTTCTCTCAAATACTCAAAGGGCCATCTCATCTTCTCTTGACACTGTCCATGATTCCGAGTCTTACTTCAGGACTGGTATGATGAGGGACTTAGAGGACGGGATTTTAGGTCGATTTTTCTTTTTCTTTTTTGGAGTTTAGGCCTATCCTCTCCTCTCAACATTTTTTTTCGGAGTTTATGTACCCCCTTTTTCGAATATATAAAGACTTTCATTTCTTTCATTTTTTTGCCGTTTAGGTGCCATTTTTTTGTTTTTCGAGGTTTAACCCTCGCCTTTCCTTTCGGGTCCTCTCTTACCTTTTTTTGGAGGTTAGGTACCTTCTTCACATTAGTGCATGAAGTACGAAGTCCGAACACCTTTTAGCATATATTTCATTTCATCGTACATACCTTTTTATGAGCATGCATAACTCTCATTCACAATCTCACTTGCACTCACTCGGTTTTCGATTTGTCAACCACGATGATACTTCTGAGAGCACCATAAGCGAATATGAGCATAACAACATTTCTATGTTGGAAACTCCACTGACCTCGTCCTCGTCAAAGTTCGGCAGTACTCAATAAAAAAATGGTAACCTCAGAAGTTTTGTGTATATTATTTAATCCTGCGGTTTGACTCTCTCTCTCTCATCCTGTTTCACTTTGTTTGTTTTGTTTGAGTTGACAACTTTTAGTTGAGGTGTAATTTATGAATGACTAGCTGTCGAATTCTTTTTGGGTATAATTTTTTTTTTTTTTGATTTTCCCTCATTTCGTGAGAAATAGATTTTGAGTGAAATTTTTTTGTACACATAAAGAAATTTGAATTATTTGTTGCTTGTCAAAAGTTCTAAATTCCGACCTCTTATTATATATATTCTCCTTGCTATCAGTTTTATACAAAATGTAAGCCTGTGTTATTTGTTTCTTGGGTGAATGAAAATTCTTTAAAATATCCGAGTTTCGACGAAGGAGATGAAAATAAATTCTGAGCCCCTTTTCTTAGATCATGCCTACTTCAAAATATCAAAACTCTAAGACCACTTGTCCTAACAACAACCATAAACCAACTTAGCTTCTTTATCACATATAAATTGTTCCACTAAAGGGTTAACGCATAACTGGTAGCTGTATAAATCTTATACTATAATTCCACATTTTTATACCCAGCGTACTAGTACTAGTACAAGGGTATTATAATTTTGTCCACATAACGAATATCGGTAGTTGAAATGGCTAAAATGGGAGTATACCTGATGAAATTGGATAAAATCGCTCTCCAACCACGCCCACTTTCGATATCGAAAATTTCGAAAATCACCTAAATTGACATAATTCGGTAACGGAAATGGCTAAAATGATATCATTTTATAGGTGAATCCCCCTGGACATTATAAAATGATTTTTGATAAATTTTTTAGGTTGATATTGAAAATTGGCGAAATCGGATGTAAACAACGTCCCCTTTTTCGATATCGAAAATCCCAATTTAATTCGGTAACGGAAATGGCTATTCTATTATGATTTTTTGATAAATTTTTACAAGATATACTAACATAATAGGGAATATACCTGATGTAGTTGGACGAAATCGCTTCCCAACCACTTCCACTTCCGAAATGGAATATTTCGAAAATCATATGAAAACTACCGCTGGGTATTTAATATTCGGTTTACCCGAATTTAGACTTCCTTACCTATTATTTACAATGTATATAAAACCAACGACAGTGAGCATATTTTTCCAACAAAAAAACACTTTCGTCAATGCAGATACATACGTAAATATCTCATGCACTTGGATGTATCTTTTTAACCCGAACCTGCCACAACACATGCATCCAACTGTAAGTGAGCATATACATATTCATATAGGTAAACATATGTTTTTAACTATAACTTATGAGCTTCCTTCGTAATAAATAAGTGAGTGAAATTTTAAATTGCGAAAAAAAGGATACGCCGAGCGTTCTCAACCAAAAATTGTACTCAAAATATTTACATATACTCGCAAGTAGAAATGCTGAGCTGTAACGAAGTATGCGCTGAATATTCGTAACTCGTTATATTCATTTCGTAGTATTCGTTATGGAAGCCATTGCTATTTCTAATGGTAAACAAATAAATTTGAGCAAAAGCTTCTCTATGCGCAAGCTCAATCGAAATGTACCACATGAGAGCGGTACTCTTACCATATTCGAAAGTTGCACAGATGGAGTGCTCTACTTTTGTATGTCGTGTACTGTGGGACAGTGGTTGCTACATCAGGGATGGAACTCTGAATTTAAAAAATAGCCAAAGTTCTTCCAAAGGTTTTTTAAGGATTTCTAGAAATCTTTGAAATAGAGATACATATATGACTGTAAAAGTATTGGTCTCTTATCCAAAAGTCCAAAGTCCTTAACTGATCAGTAAGTTAAGGTGGTAAAACGGTCATAGACTTTTGGAATTTTGAAAAAGGCGGGTTCTCAAGCCTTATAAAGCCTTTGCCTTGATCAGAATCTAGATATTTGGTGCAGGTTAGGATGAGATGGAGGAAGAAGAAGGAGAACAGGTAAACAAAAGAAGGGAACGTAGGTGAAAGAATTATAATACAAAGAAGAGGAAGATGAACCGGGAAAGGAATCCAAATTGCATTTGTAATAGAAAGAATAACTATAGAGATGGAGGGGCAAAGAAGAATATATTATCTTTTTTTGGTTTGCTAAAACTTTTTACGAGCTTTTGGCTTAACCGCCTAGGCGATTTTGGCCGTTTCGTATCAAAGCACGCCAGTCATTCCTTTTTAGCGATAACTGACGCCAATTGGAAACACCAAGGAAGTTCAAGTCATCCTCCACTTGTTGTTTCCATCTCAGTCATCCTCCACTTGTTGTTTCCTCTGCTGCCGAATTCGGGTGACGATAGGAAAACCTTCTGTGCTGGAGATTCTTTGTCCATTCGCATAACATGACCCAGACAGCGCAGACTTTGGGCTTTAATTCGCTGAACTATGGTTAGGTCTGCGTAAAATTTCCTTCGATAATCGCCGTTGGCATCACGGGAAGGGCCATAAATCTTCCGGAGAATTTTTCTCTCAAATACTCCAAGGGCCATCTCATCTTAACTTGACACTGTCCATGATTCCGAGCCGTACATCAGGACTGGCAAGAGTGATTCTCCGTTGGATTTCTAGACTGGTATTATTTTCGAGGTTAATGGTGGTTCCCAAATAGACGAAATCCGTCACCGTTTCACATTTTTAGCTGTCAACGGTGACTTGGCTGCCAAGGCGCAGGTGAGCCGATTCTTTCTTTGATGACAGCAGATACTTCGTGTTTTCCTCGTTGACCGCAAGACCCACTTTTTTCGCTTCCTTATATAGACCAGAGAAGGCAGCGCTTACGGCGCGGTTGTTAAGGCCAATGATATCAATATCATCGGCATATGCATACGCCGGCAATTGCACGCTAGAGTCGAGTTATTGAGAAACCCCGTATTTATGGTTCGCTTAAGTTAGTTTCGCAAACAAAGTCGAGGGTATCTGCTGGTAATAATAATAATAATAATAATAATAATATAGTTCGAAACTGATTTCGACCATCCGAAGTAGATGAAGAATATTGCTATGCCCTTGCTGAGTATCTTTCCCATAACCAGACTCAATTAGTCTCCGAGTGGTTTGTTTAGGAAGCTAGCTTGCTGGGATGCCCCTATTCTGAAACTAGTTGCAACACTGTATGACGGGGTTGCTATTATGTATGTTTGTATGTATGTATGCAGTATGTATGTGAGATTTGTGTAGACACGTTTGGCTATGAGAAATGCGCAACTGGTAAAATAATTTGCAGACAACACTTTGGCAAGTTAAATACTAAACTGATTTCTTATTAAACTACATACATAAGTCCAGATAAATATATCCATAAAGAGTGATACAAAGCAATTTTTCCAAGACGTGTCCTCCTTTTCTTCACTTTTCTTATGACTTCTCCAAAATTGTTTACCACAATTTCACTACACTTAGAAAATCACTGCTTAAATACATCACAAAATTCAATATCTCACTAGTTTAACTAACATTTTCAGTAATATTTTTAGTTAACTAAAAAAGCAAAATGATTTGTATACATTTATATTTTGTGCAACAACTTGGTCAAACAGCTGATGAGCTGTCAATATGAATGTCATAGCACAACGTAGTGGATCATAACCTCAAAAGCTGTGGAAGAATGAGAGCACAAAGCGGAGCTAAGAGAACGAAAAAGCTTACATACATTTAGGCGGCAGTGTAATTTTATTACCGTTAGTTTTGAAAATTTGTTGTCAAAAAATTTGAAATTTAAAAAAGACCCTAGAAAAAATGCGATTAGTTTATGAGTCGCAAAGGAGGTTGTGACTAATTCCATTTCTGATCACTTTGTATGGGCTTAACTGTTCACTAGGGTGGAACGAAAAAAAATCGATTTGTGTTTTTTTCGAAGGGCATACAGAAATTCGTATACCTGACCATAAATGCAATATAATCCCCAAATATAAGTTTTTTATATTAATGGAAAAACGTGCCTCATTGCCGTTTTATTTTTTTTTTTGTTTTCGTGAAAAGGTTCTATGAAAACGAGCATATCTTCTCACGAAAAAAATTGTACAGTCAACTTTTACCCCCGCATTTGCTCTACAATGATTGATTCTAAGACTATCCACTTGGGGGTTGCCACCTATGGCGGTTTACAGGGTTGCCACCTATCTTAATTTTATTAAATTTTGTAGCAAAATATGCCAATATGGATATCAAATGAAAGGTATTTTCAGCGAAATGCCAACTAAAACA
>CAXKVI010000004.1:102098133-102110633 GCA_964058755.1 Campiglossa producta
CCCACTTTAAAAAATTTATGGAAATATGGGGACTCGCCAATAAAATTATATCATTTTAGCGATTTCAGCTACCGAGATAATCACTTTATGTGATTTTCGAAATTTTCGATATCGAAAAAGGGGGCGTGGTTACCATCCGATTTCGCCCATTTTCAATAGTAACCTACCTTGTCCAGAAAGTAACCTGTATACAAAATTATATTACAATTACAAATTAAATTAATGACGGATGGACAGGCGGACAGACGGACTGACGGACTGACATGTCTTAATGAACTTTTTTTTACCAATCTAAGAACTTTTATATATGGAACTCTATTTCTATCTCGTTTGTCTTGTGCCGTTACGTAGTACCGTTATGTGGACAAAATTATAATACCCTTGTACTAGTACTAGTACGCAGGGTATAACAAAAAGAAATAAAATTAAAATAAATGAAAAATGAATCAAAAAAAAAAATTTAGTAAAAAGAAAAATCAAGTGGACCACCTCAAAATGTTGTGTAGACCATATTATTCAAATTTTTTTGAAAGCTATTGCATAGATTTTATCGCAGGCCTTGGCGGTGGGAGCGAAATGAAAAAAAAATGTTAATGTTAAAAAAGTTCGTAGTAACGGTCTTTTTTCAATGTTAAAAGGTTCGGCGTTAGCAACATAACTTTACAAAAATAAATATAAGCGTTGCCTACATTTAGGCGCATGCCGTTGTACTAATGTTACCAACAGGCCGATTACATAAAATTGGAGCTGTACATTACATTACATTAAAATTGGATCTGTAAGCGTTGCCTACATTTAGGCTATACTATACTAACAGTGTGACGTTGTACATAAAATTGGAGCTGTATAGGCTATACTGTTAACAGGTTAAGGCTGTACTGCTCTAAAGTCCTAAATATGCTCATTGAGTTTTCATAAATATTATAATTGCATAAGTTGATAAAAAGTGATATGCAATAGCTTTACCGCGGCAGTCCCCGAGTGCAACACGTCCTTTTTTTTTAATAACAAATTCAATTTTTTTTTTCAGCCCACCATACTGCATCTCCTCTGGACAACTGTCAACAATCATTGTAAATTACAACATGAAAATATTGCACACCTGCATATTAAAATACTAAGCAAGACATCTCAATATAATGCTCGTTAGCATCGACTGGCTTTTGAAAACAATAGATGAAATGAATATTATCATCGTGCTGTTCTAATTAATTCTCATTTCTGAATTGCTTAAATTATTGCATTTGCATCATAAAACCTGGAGAGTCATTGCGTCTAAAGAGTTAATCTCACAAAGCTAGAGCATTTTTGTTGAAAATCTGATTTTGCGAACAATTTGATAAGATAAAACGCAGCTCTGTTTGCACTTCCGTATAAGCCAAAAGCCATTTCAATGTATGATTAATTTTTACAACTTGAGCATTTTCAAACAAACAAATTTATTTAAATTTTAAGTTCTTAAATGCAAAAATTGCTCGTGCTTAACCCTGTGTGGGAATGTACATTTATTGGGTTCCATGCCAGGGATATCGCTGCAATGCTACAACAAATATTGCTTTTATTATGGCATTTTAATAGTTTTTGCAAATAAATTAAAATAGAAACGTGCTCATAAATCAGTATAAGAAAAAAAAAAAAAATGATTGCTTTCAACGTTTTTTGCTGAATTAATTGATTAGCGGATATTATTAAGTGCTTAGGAATATTTATCGCTTAAGATATGATAAACTAAGTTTCTATAAAAAAAGTAATGAAAACACTTTAATCTATATGTATAGTATATTATAGGTACAATCACACAATAGATCGTACTAATGGTCGCGGTGTAATAAGGCCTTATAATAACAAGTAAGGAAGTCTAAGTTCTAAGCGGTAATTTTCAGAACGGGATAACAATCATTAGGCCCTAAGAGGATTTACCTAATTTCCGTTACCGAATTATTTCAATTTATGTGATTTTCGATATCGAAAGTGGGCGTGGTTGGAGAGCGATTTTTTCCAGTTTCATCAGGTACACCCCAACGATACTAGTATGTTTTGTGCCAAATTCCATCGTTCTATCGTAATCAGTTTAAAAGTTACGACTACTCAAATTTTCAAAAATGCCTCCTTAAAAGTGGGCGGTGCCACGCCCACTATAAAAAATTTATGGAAAAATCATAAGAGAATGACCAGGGGGATTTACCTATAAAATTATATCAATTTAGCCGTTTCAGCTGCCGAGATAAGTAAATTTGTGTGATTTTCGAAATTTTCGATATCGAAAAAGTGGCCGTGGTTAGCGGGCGATTTTATCCAGTTTCATCAGGTATACTCCCAACGATACTAGTATGCTTTGTGCCAAATTCCATCGTTCTATCGTAATCAGTTTAAAAGTTACGACCACCCAAATTTTCAAAAATGCCTCCCTTAAAAGTTTGCACTATACAAAATTTATGAAAAAATCATAAGAGAATGACCAGGGGGATGTACCTATAAAATTATATCATTTTAGCCATTTCAGCTGCCGAGATAAGTCAATTTGTGTGATTTTCGAAATTTTCGATATCGAAAAAGTGGGCGTGGTTGGCGGGCGATTTTATCCAGTTTCATCAGGTATACTCCCAAAGATACTAGTATGTTTTGTGCCAAATTCCATCGTTCTATCGTAATCATTTTAAAAGTTACGACCACTCAAATTTTCAAAAATGCCTCCCTTAAAAGTTTGCGTTGTCACGCCCACTATAAAAAATTTATGGAAAAATCGTAAGAGAATGACCAGGGGGATTTACCTATAAAATTATATCATTTTAGCCATTTCAGCTGCCGAGATAAGTCAATTTGTGTGATTTTCGAAATTTTCGATATCGAAAAAGTGGGCGTGGTTATCATCCGATTTCGCCCATTTTCAATAGCAACCTACCTTGGCCAGAAAGTAACCTGTGTACAAAATTTCATGCAAATATCTCTATTTTTACTCAAGTTATCGTGTACACAGCCGGACAGACGGACAGACGGGCGGACATGCCTTAATCAACTCCTCTTTTAATCCTAAGAATTTTCATATATGGAACTCTATATCTATCTCGATTATTTTGTGCCGTTACATACAACCGTTATGTGAACAAAATTAATATACCCTTGTACTAGTACTAATACGCTGGGTATAATAATAATTGTAGGTACAATGTAAATGAATTCAATTACCCAGGCCAAGATCATCAATCAAGACATTGCCAATCTACGGATATGGGTAATTTGTACGGGCATTTGTTTAGTGATGTGCATGATAAGGAGGGTTATACAGTTTTTCAGCATTGGGGTACACTTTTTACTTTATGAGAAGCATAATCTAATTGCAGTTATAAAATTATTTATTCAACATTTATAAGTTGGCGATTTAAAATTAAATAGTGATTAAGCGTAGCAGATCCAATGGAAATATCTTTTATAGGCCCTCAAAATAGCATTTTCTTTCGGTGGTTTTCTTTATTCTGGTAGAAGATTCTTGCAGGGAAGGTGAAGCTAAATGCAACTATGCCAAATTCGCCAAATTTGGTGCGGTGTAAATGCTCCTAAACGGTGTTCCCACGAATTTGGTTGTTTATTACCAGCTTCTTTCAAAATCGCTTTTCTGGGTGTTTTTTATTTATTTATTGCAAAAGTTTGTTTCACTTGGTGCTTTTGACTTTTAAAATGACGTGGTTTCTTTTGAAATGGCGTAACAGTTATTTATCTGATACCGTTATCTTATTTAAAATTAAACAAGCTGTAAAAAATATAAAATATTATTAAAATATTTAGTCAAGGGCTGAACAAAACAAGTGTCACTTAATAATTGTTTATTGATATATTTTAAGTATCAGACAAATATGAAACATATTATGTTTATTAAGTTTATACATTGTGTAATTTAATTTGCGTGAACTTATTTGTCATGCATTCTAATGCGTAGGTAATAAAAGTTTATAACGTCATTAGGTGTAATAAATTCTCACTTGTCTTTTAATTGATTGCAGTAAAGAGAATTTCTACAAAAAACTTTCAACTAAGCTTTACGCTGAAAGATACTCTTATCTTCAAATCTCAGTAAATTTTTTTAAATTTTCGTTGTTCCAGAAACATAAATGTGTTGCACTCAACAATAGACACCATGTCGTATACGTAACAATTTTGCTACACATTCATGTTGCTGACACAACGAAATTTTTTAAAAATTTAGAAATTCAATTTTTAAATATTTTCGTTGCGCCGGAACCATGAATGTGTAGCAATTCGTTTTTCTGGCACAATTTTTAGAGATTGAAGTACATATTCATTAAAATGCCTCTTCATGACTCTGGCAAAGCTCACAGCTGAGTACACAACATCCCATTAAACCCTTCTTAGACTCTCTTATCGGTTATTTACGAAATTAATAAACAAACAAGGAAATAAATATAGAACTAATAGTATATTCTAGGGCGGCCGCCGTGGTGTAGCGGTTAAGTGTTCGGCCTTCTACACCAAGCCGTGGCGGTTCGATGCCCGGCAAAAATAACATCAAAAATTATTTAGAAAAAGAATTTTTCTAAACGGGGTCGCCCCTCGGCAGTAGTTTGGCAAACTCTCCGGGTGTATTTCTGCCATGAGAAGCTTCTCAGAAAAAAATTCATTTGCTTTGCAAGTGCCGTTCGGGGTCGGCAAAAAACTGTAAGTCCCGCCAACTTGTAGGAAAATCTCAAAAGCAACACACCACAAGTTGGAAAAGAAGCTCGGCTAAAAATCTCGTTAGAGGTTATGATAACCTGTTGGTATATCGCCGCCATTAGTTTTTTTTTTTTTTTTTTTTTTTAATAGTATATTCTTGCTCTTGTTGACGCCGATGTCATCAAGCTCTCTTTTAATCAAAATTCCTTTATAACCGAATTTTATTATTTTTTAGACTACCTTTATATTGGAACGCTTTCTTGTTAGCCCACCATTTTTTTTTTTTTTTTTTTTTTTTTTTTTTGGTAGGACGTCAAGCTTCTCGATTGTTGTGTTCCAGCAAGTTTGAGTTGAACCCTTTTATCTCAGTAAGAGAGTTATATAAACCAAAAAACTCCCATGGTCCGAATCACTTCCGTATTCAGTCCATTTTCGATCTTCCTAGCCTGGTCTATTAGGAAAAAAAAGCAATTATAAGATCGGGCGTTATTGAAAAATGTTTCGAAATGGGGCAATCTTTCACTAAACCGTCTAGTTCTGAAATTTATGGAATACATATTGTTGGCACGCGATCAGACACAGCCATCTGATAATGATCCTACTGATCTTCAATATTGATTTTTCAATAACACAAAACGAAGCTCATAAAACTCATTTTCGAGCTCTTGGTTTACGATTCATGACGTACTGCCATAAACATCCCGCTGGCTGATACGAGCAACTAATATATAGAGCTGATTACGTTGCGGTTTTGATTGATAATTTTGTTTTTGTTTTATTTGTATACTTAAATACTTATTAGTATATGAACTTACTCTATATCTTCTCTATTGCACAAAGGCCAGTCTAAAATACTAATGAAACAATAAATGTTATCAGTACTTAAGAAGTGACCCTGTTGGAAAAGGGGTTGAGATTTTTTTTTTTTTGAAAAGAGTTCTTTTGCGATCATTTCAAGACTGTTGATGGGAACTTTTTCTGTTTGATTTCTGGATATTTTCAGTATAATTTTAAAACTGTTTCGGCACCACTTCGGGATCATATTCCCAACTCAAAAAAAAACAATGCAGAAACCAGAATCCAAAATTTAACCTGAAAAAATTCAAAAACGATACCAAAATTATCTAGAAGATACTAGGAAAATCAGTCTTGGAACCCGGCAATATTGAAAATCCCTGAGTTGTTGAAATTCTCCACAAAGCAGAATCCCGGGGCTGACCCTCTTAAACCGACACCGTTACTCCTCCTCGAGACACTTAGATGACTTAATGAAGGCCATCAAGTCCTTTATGTCCAGTTCCGCGATGTGATCCAGGAAGGGAACTCCCAAAAAGCGCGTTCTCGCGCTGCTTAAAGCCTGACAGTTGCAGATGAGGTGCTTCACCGTGTCCTCCTTCTCATCCTTCTCATCGCAGTGCCCAGTTAAAACCCCTATTAATATGGAGATTTCTCTCCTTCCTAAGGCGTGAATGCCTCTACATCTTTTATGATCCCATTCGCCCAGGTCTGTTTGGATATCCGGCACCCTGTGGATTTTTGCCATCTTGCGTTGGCTTGGCGGAGTGTGTACTCTTTCAGCATTAGCTTGCATGTGGCAAACGGCATACCTAAGCGCTCTTTATCCGGAAGAATCTGCTTGGTCGTACCCTGTCTGGCAAGTTCGTCTGCCTTACAGTTAACCTCAATGTCCCTGTGTCCCGGGACCCATGTGAGGTTCACGCGGTTCTGTTGGGCCATCTCTTGAAGAGATCGACGACAGAAAAGATGAGAGGACATCGAGTCCATTCGTGTATCTGTTAGAGCTCGATTTCTAGGCATCCGCGTCTATGAGACTAAGTTTTCCTGTTCAGAGATAAGCAAGTTATTCAATAAATTTAACCTTAATTGTGGCTACTACCTTCTTAATTATGCGCATACTACTGTGATCACGTAACTTGAGAGTTACATCAAATCCCCCACAAAAAAATACCATCCAAACAATTATTCTCGTTCGGGCCTTTCTTTTGAATTTAAGTGGAATTATTTTTTTTTTTTCTGTGGACTTGGCTAGGGGATAGGCGCCACTGATACCATGTTAGAGATCAGCCAAGCATAGTTATTCACTGCTTTCCGGATTATTTGATCTCATTTCGAAGGCGAACCCGCACTGTTATCACTGGGTAGCATTAACCCCTGCGAGTTAGGGGTTTAGAATATGCCAGAGGTAGGCTTACCGGTCGTAAGAGGCGACTAATAAGCACAAGGGTAATGACGTGCTAACTCGATGGTTCATCTACGGATATGACACCTCTCATTACCCATCTACTCCTTCCTTACGGATGGAGGGATAACATGACCTAGACGGTTACACCGGTCATACTACGTCGCTACCACGACGGTCGAGCAGTACGGAAAGGTAGTACCGTAGCGTACGGCCAAGGAACTGTCAATTTCGGCTTCACTCCCCAAAACCTTCGGGGAGTGTTTTTGCTGAAACAACAACAACAACAACCGCTCACACTTTCGCTAGAAGGGTATCAAATTACAAGTGGTACACTATTTTCCTACAGGGTAGCTTCACTAGCCATATACCCACACACACATACGTACATTTACTTAATTCAAAGTAAGCCATGAGAGTATTTAAAATACTTAAAACCTTTTTCTTCAATTAAAGCGTTTTACGGTGGACAAGCAACTATGAGTAAAAAAAAAACGCCGCATTGAAATTAAGCAGGCGTTGAGGTTCGTTGAGCACGTTACGCTGATCGTTTAGTTGCAAAGAGTTTAGACGGTTACTTTTACTGGATGCTTAAGTGCTAAGCTATGGGACATTTGTGTTTTAGTCGCTTAGAGTGGCTGCTACAAAACGGGCAGTATTAATTACTGAACGGATCAACGGATCGTCCGGACATTTCGACTAGCTAAACAAATTCAAACAGTGCGGTAAAAAGCAATAAAGCTATAACACTCGTTGGGGCTGATGGGTTCATAAAGTGACCGAAAGGTGTGATCGTGTCAAACCTTGAACTTCAAAAGCGCAACGGAGCGAGTTTTGGAAACGGGGTTTGTGACCGCGTCTAGTTTTACACTAAGTCTCTTAGTTGCATCTTAGCAGAGCATAAGCGCGAAGTCGTGTTAAAGTTAAATTAATGCATCTTTTAACTATGTTGAGAATGTCGTAAACAGTGTATTGAAAGCTTGTGCAACCGGATCTGAGTGTGGTGCATTTTTTTATATTTTTGTTGTTGCTTTCTTTAATCAAAAGTGCAGCCGGCAACATTCAACTGTCTCGCAGAGTGCATTACCACATTTTTATTAAAACCAATTTTTATTTGAGCAAGACGGAAAAAGTGTTACCAATGTGAGTGAAAACTATTTAAATCTTGAATTACGAGTAATAAGTAGCCCAGGCGAGGAAGGAAGAAATGGACTGAAAACGGAAGCTTTCCCGACTATAGTTTTTTTTCAGCATTAGCTTGCATGTGTTAAATGACATACCTAAGCGCTCTTTATCCCGAAGAATCTGTTTGGTCGTGCCCTGACTCGCAAGTTCGTCTGCCCTACAATTGCCCTCAATGTCCCTATGGCCCGGGATCCATGTGAGGTTCACGCGATTCTGTTGGGCCATCTCTTGTTGAGATCGTCGACAGCTGAGCGTCAGTTCAGAGTTGAACGAGTAAGACTCAAGGGATTTGATGACCGCTTGACTGTCGTTGAGAATAACAATATCCTGTCCGATAGTTTGTTGACCTATCCAAGCCGCGGCTGAGACTTCATCCTGGAAGACACTGCAGTGATCAGGTAATCTGAAGGAGAACTCAAAGTTCAGATCCTTTGAATAAACCCCTCCTCCAACTCTGCCGTCTTACTTCGTGCCGTCGGCATAAATGGAAGTGCCGCCATGAGTAGCGGACTCCGTTCTGTCCTTTCCGAATCTTCCCTGCAGGGAATGTTTATTTTAAAACAGCTATCTCCAAGTGTGATGGTCGCACAACGATCTGTACTCAGCTTGATAAAACTGTAGGATCCCAAAATACTGCAGTGTCCAGTAGTGCTTGCGCCCCAGCCGGACGTTTCCCTTCCAGATCGAGTGGCAAAATGCCAAGAATGACCTGGAGTGCTTCGTTGGGCGTTGTTCTTTACTCACCGCTTATACAGATCCTACAAGATCTGTGGACTTTACTTAACAGATTTAGGATTTTTGCCTTGCTCAGGGCAGGCCACCATACCAAAACTCCATAAAGCATGATTGGTCGAATGATTGCAGTGTCGATCCATTTGCATATTTTGGGGCTGAGCCCCCATTTTTCTCCAATGGCTCTTCTGCTCGTGTAGAGTGCAATACACGCTTTCTTCTGGCGCTGAAGAACATTCTCCTTCCAGGTTGATGCTCAGCCCGCAGTATGAGCACCATGAGGAAACCTCTCGCTATGCTACTTGCATCAAGTCGCGCAGGGTTTGTGGGAATTTTCCCCTATATACAATAGCTAAATCGTCTGCATATGCATATACCACTACCTTTCCGCCTCCCAGCTTGAGTCTCGCAGCAACGAGTTGACAGTGAGGTTCCATAGAAGCGGGGAGAAAACACCACCCTGAGGCATTCCCATTGTGATATAGCGTGATAAATAAACTGAGCTCAGTGATGAAACTATTCTTCTACCCTTTAGTAGTTGATCAATAAGTCCAATAAGAGACCTACTTATGCCCAGATTTCTTAAAGCGGTGTTATTAGCGTCCGGGCTTATGTTGTTGGAGGCTCCATTGTCTAGGTCTAGGAAGGCCACGAGACAGTAGTCCTTTTCATACAGCGTTTTTTCAATAACAGAAACTAGGCTGTTAAGCGCAGTTTCCATAGATTTCGGAGAGGTAGTCGTAGTAGACATGTATGTTTCGCTAAACTTTCGTCTTAAATCCCTGTAGCCTGGATTATTTTTACTTTGAGAATTAAGGAAATAGAGTTTGGAGAGATGACAAACAAAAGGTCTGTCATGAGCAGGCCAAGGCAGCTAGTGGGACAATTGTCCGTAGATCTGAGAACCAAATTCACAAGAATATTACGCTCATTGCATTGCCTCTTGGATAATGAAATTATTGCTGCGCTCGTGAGCGCGCTATGATCGCAGTGACCAATCAACGCATGTTATTTGTTATGCTCACTCGCTCACTTGCTAGCTGTTGTCTCCGTGCGAGGAAGCAAAACAGAAGGCATAGATAATTTCATTGGTGCGGTGACTTATCTTTTCCTAACACAACCTTTGTGATAATTTTGCTGGGGCCTGGTCAAGAAGCATTGTATAAACATAAAATAATAGTTTTAATAAAGCAATCATAATAATTTTTATTACGTCAATATTCATACTAAATAATCACTACGTGAGAAAAATATTTACATGTTTTTCATATGTACTTCCGACGTCATTTTATGGGGATTTTGAATAATTTTGCATAAATTGATAAGCTTGTTGATAGTTTATACTAGAAAGAACTATGACGAAAGCGCCCTAATAAAAACACATTTTAAAAAGCTTCCTCAAAACATGAAAAAAAGAAATATTTTACTCAATTATTTGAAAGAGATTAATAAATACTGCAATACTGTTTACTTGTAAATTGATATCGCTTATCAGAAACGGAAAGTACACTTTTTTTTTAAGCAGTGGTTCTACGATAATGCAACATTTTACTAGGCTAAAATTTTTCAACTGTTCATTAGTAGGTACTAAAATCTAATACAGTCGAAGGTATCCATAGTGAAATCGTACGGGACCTAAATAAACACAACCTCATTTTTAGAAATTGCATTTTCGAAAAATTGTGGGCGTGGCATGGTATCGAAATATTCGAAAATTGACTATAATAGGTACTTTTAAAGGGTGATTAGGGGGTGAGAGGGAATGGCTTTACCGATTTCAAAGATCTTCATACCATTAGAAAGGTATTGAATTAGGCTTTCAAAAAATACACTGTAAAAAATTTTCAGTACACTGAAAAAAAAATGTTTTCCAAAATAAAATTTGAAACTGAAAAAACGCTTCAAGGATCATGCGGTTTTGAAAAATAAGAGTTTTTTAGAAAGGTCTGTTTAATATATATAACATATCTGAAAACAAAAACTGCGTTTTTTTCTTTTTTTTAAATTTATTTAAGTAAATGCATCTCTTGTTTACTTTCTTATATTTTGATATCGCGCGTAAACTAAACAACCGATTTCAAAAATTTTTATACCGTTAGAAAGGTATTAAAATCACCTTTTGAAAATATGCACTGCAAAAATTCTATATTACACTGAAAAAAAAGTTTTTAAAAAAGTTGTTATCAGTGTAGTATAGAATTTTTACAGTGTATGTTTTCAAAAGCTGATTTTAATACCTTTCTACCTTGTTTTTCCAGTTTCAAATTTTATTTTGGAAAATATTTTTTTTTTTCAGTGTACAAAAAAAATTTTACAGTCTATTTTTTTGAAAGCTTATTTTATCGTCATTTTTCGAATATTTTAGAATATTTCGATACCTTGCCACGCCCACAATTTTAAGAAATGCAATGAGGTTGTGTTTTGGTAGGTGAAATGTAGCTCTATGCAAAATTTCATCAAATTCTGAGGGGGTCGGGTTCAGCCTTTGATATGAAATTCATCTAATGGGGTAAAATTTCTCAATCGGACCACCTTAAAATTCGATTTGAATGAAATTTGGTGAAAGTGAACTGCCATGTAATTAAAAAAAATATCACCAAAGGCCGCGTATAAATATTGTATGATTACCGAGATATGCGGGTTTGAATTTGTAATTTTTAATTTTGCGTAAGCCTTTTTTCGTATACCTCGGTAACCATCCATTACTTATACGCGACCTTTGGTGATGTTTTTATACCTTTCATGAACATCAAATGGTATTATAACTTTGGTCCGACGTTTGTAAATACGAGAAGAAGAAGAGATAGACCCATCAATAAGTATACCGAAATGATCAGGATGACGAGATGAGTTGATTTAGCCATGTCCGTCTGTCCGTCTGTCTGTTTGAACGCAAACTAGTCCCTCAGTTTTTGAGATATTTGGCTGAAATTTCGTATGCGGCCACCACTTTCCAATATAGGAATCATTTGTCGAAACCAGCAAGATCGGACCTATATTACATAAAGCTCCTATACAATCGATTGTTCCGATAAACGGATTTTGGGCTATAACTCCTATAATTATATAGGTAGTGTCGTGAAATTTCGTAACTATTGCTCTGTTAGAAAGTGGAATGTCGATGTTAAAAATCAATGAGATTGGACCAACAGAACACATCGCCCCCATATAATCGACAGTTCCGATAATTTCGGTGTGAGCTAAAGTTAAATTCACACAGGCTGTACTGGGATTAAACAGTGAAAATCGTGACGCTTATTCATGAAAGGTATTTAGCCTTCGGCACAGCCGAAGACAGCTTTCCTTACTTGTTTTTTTTTTCTGATATAGCAGATCACTTTCCCCAAATTTTATTCAAATCGAAACGATGAAATTTTTAGATGGTCCATTTGACGAATTTAGCCCCATAAGTGATATAATATATTTCTTTATAAACGATGTTATCAACATATGAGTAAATATTAATATATTGTACGATAGACGTTTCAAATGGTTTGGTCTCCATAGATACTTACTTAGTTAATATTTTCGAGTAAACAAATATTGCTGCTCCACAAAACCTTCCAAATATTTATTTAGTGGGGAACCGGATCAGATAGAGTTTTCAGCGAGCGTTTAGTAGTCCATAAACAAAAATGAGTTTTAGTTTTTAGGGTTGTTGCATTACAGTAAATAAATTTAAAATTTTGTTAAAGTGCTGCTTCGATCATCGTTC
>CAXKVI010000004.1:102115633-102130633 GCA_964058755.1 Campiglossa producta
AGGAAGTTTCGACGCGATAGAAATTTACGCTTGCACTGTGCGACAAAGGTGATAGAGAAATTGAGAATTGACAAGGCTGCGTGGGAGCTGGGAAAACGAGAGAGCATTAAAAATGTTGCTCTTAATGCGCTTTTAATGAAATTTGTGTATATAATTGTAGCTTAATACTTTCCAACGACCTTGTGTCCTCAAAGGGTTAAAATTATGTTTTGGTACATCCTCTTTCAACTATTCAATATCTCATATTTTGTCCACTATTCTCCGATGTATAGAAGGTTTTTCGTTTTTCCTGGGGTAGTTAAATGGGTGATTTATTTTTAAAAAAAGTTAGATCCGCTCGAGACCAAACCAGAACAGCAAAGTACACTGTAAAAAATTGAAAGTGAGTTCTAGCGCATTTTGTCATATTTTATTCGCATGTATTTTATTGCACAATGTTGCTAATTTCATTTTGTATTTGCTTTAAACTTAATAAGAAAGTGAAATAATTCTTAAAAACGTTTGCAATAAATTTTAGAAAATATTGTAAATGCTGCCATTTAAATAGGTTAATTTTAAATTTTCATTTTATTTTTTTTGTACAAAACCAGATGTTACAAATATAATTTTAGTGTAGTCTAAGCAAATATTCAAAACTGTGATAGTGTTAAAATTCTATTAGTTTTTGAAGAGAATTTTTTTTTATATGACGACTGAGTGAAAGATCACCCTATTTCAAAGTATATTCAAAAACGCCCCGTTGTTGTTGTTGTTGTTAACAGCTTAAACACTCCCCGAAGGTTTTGGGGAGTGATGCCGAAATCGACAGTCCTTGGCCGGATATGAACCCGGTACGCTGCGGTATTGCCCGACTGTCGTGGTAGCGATTTGGTACGACCAGTGGATCCTTCTAGGTCCCTCCATCCATTAGGAAGGTGAAGACGGGTATTGGGCGGTGAGAGGCATCATATCCATAGATCAACCATCGAGTTAGCACGTCATTACCTATGTGCATATTAGTCTCCTCTTACGACCGGTAGCCTACCTCGTGCATATTCTAAACCCCTAACCCACAGGGTTTTTTTTTTTGTTTTGTCGACTAAAAAAAAAACGCCCCGTCTCAAAATTAAATTCAAAGAACGCTCTATCTCAGTTGAAAATGTTTAGAACTTTCGTTCAAATAGGGCGTTTTTTATTTATGTTGAGATAGAACGTTTTTTGAACCGATTTTTTTTTTTTTTTTTTGTTTTTTTGTCGACTAAAAAAAAATTCCCCGTCTCAGAATTAAATTCAAAAAATGCAATATCTCAGTTGAAAATGTATTGAATTTTCGTTGAAATAGGCTGTTTTTTTTTTTATTTATGCTGAGATAGGACGTTTTTAATCCGATTTTTTTTTTTTTTTTGTTTTGTCGACTAAAAAAAACGCCCCGTCTCAGAATTAAGTTCAAAGAACGCACTATCTCAGTTGAAAATGTTTTGAACTTTCGTTCAAATAGGGCGTTTTTTTATTTATGTTGAGATAGAACGTTTTTTGAACCGATTTTTTTTTTTTTTTTTTTTTTTTGTCGACTAAAAAAACACCCGGTTCGCGAGTTAAATTCAAAAAACACACTATCTCAGTGCAAAATGTATTGAATTTTCGTTCAAATAAGGCGTTTTTTTATGCTCGTGCATATTCTAAACCCCTAACCCACAGGGTTTTTTTTTTGTTTTGTCGACTAAAAAAAAAACGCCCCGTCTCAAAATTAAATTCAAAGAACGCTCTATCTCAGTTGAAAATGTTTAGAACTTTCGTTCAAATAGGGCGTTTTTTTATTTATGTTGAGATAGAACGTTTTTTGAACCGATTTTTTTTTTTTTTTTTTTTTGTTTGTCGACTAAAAAAACACCCGGTTCGCGAGTTAAATTCAAAAAACACACTATCTCAGTGCAAAATGTATTGAATTTTCGTTCAAATAAGGCGTTTTTTTATGCTGAGAGAGAACGTTTTCGAGCCGAGTTTTTTTTTTTCTTTTGTCGAGTAAAAAAAACGCCCCGTCTGAGAATAGAACGTTTTTGAGCCGAATTTTTTAAGAGAACGTTATTGAAACCAAAAATTTAGCTGAGGGGTTCATCAAAGACGTTTTTGAAAAAAAAATAAAAATTTAATTGGGGTATCTTCCACTCAGGCGACGATATGTTAATATGTATATTAGGCTGGGTCGATTTGTATGAACGAAAGTAAACCGACGTTATCGCCAACGTTTTTAGGGGTCGGACAGGCTACCTATACATGAAATTTTTAAAATCAAATGACACTTTGTTTAGTAGGTCATGAAAAAAATCTTAAAAATCAAAGTCGAAGAAAATTAAAAAAAAAAATTAAATTTCCCAGGCTCGAAAATTATATTTGTGGTTATGCGTTGTGGAACGTTTTTTCCTGAGCCCAAAACCTATCGAAAAATCGATGGCGCGATTTCGGTTAATAAATCGACCAGCCCTAATGTATATGTAGCTATTTTTTTGTTTAATCAAAGATCCAGTTTCATTGCAATTACCTACTAAAAATAATATTAAGTATTAATGATTAATGATTAAAGTAATTACAGCAACTAGTTAAATAATAATAATGTAGATTAGATATTCAGCATTACTTATCATTACCAAAAATTATTATAAACAAGAAAACATGAAAACAAATAAAAATCGTGTTTCATTTCAATGACTTTAATGCATTATTTGCATTGCTATATAGAGTAGATGAGAGGTGAAATTTGTCATATCGACGATACTTTACTATCGATTGAGGCATGCAGCTGGATTTCCCTTCAGACATGTAACGGAGACCTTTATTGCTTACTTAAAAATTAGTACCTGGGTGACCGAGCTTGCTCAAAAATAGCCCTAAAATTAGCCCTAAGTGGCCCCTTAATGATCCCAAAATGATCCTAAAATAAAAAAATATGATCCCAAAAATATGCAATACAAATACAACACGGTAAAATGGTAACCCTGTTTGAAAATATTTTTTTTGCTATGTCGGCGAAAATTCCTTTCATTTGATACCCATATTTGCATATCTCGCTCCATAATTTGAGATAGGTGGTAGCCCTGTAAACCGCCCCAAGTGGCAACATCCAACTGGATAGTTTTATAATCAGTCATACCATCTATATGCTAAGTTTCATCCAAATCGGTCTAGCTGTTCCCCAGATAATACCGGATATACAAATATCGGTAGGGTGGCAACACTACTTGAAAATATTTTAGTTAATATGTCGCTGAATATTGGTATATCTTTCTCAATAATTTAAAAAAAAAAAAATGAGGTAGGTGGTAACGCTGTAAACTCCCCAAGCGGAAACCTCCAAGTGGCAGCCCCCAAGTGGACAGTCTTAGAATTAATAATACTATCTCTATGCCAAATTTCATCCCAATCGGTCAAGCGGTTCACGAGATAGTACCAGATATATAAATATACTGCGGTAAGGTGGCAACTCTAGGTGGCAACCCTACTTGAAAATATTTAATTTGGCATGTCCCTTCATTCGATACTCATATTGATATATCTTGCTACAAAATTAAAAAAGTTAAGATAGGCGGCAACCCCCAATTTGATAGTCCGGTTTTTCAGTACAAGTTTAAGCTTCAGTGCGAGTTTAAATTTATTTTAAGCATCCAATTTGTATGAGATAAACTCTAGTCAACTTTCTCTGTGGTTTAAACTTGCCTTAGAATCAATCATACTATCTATAGGTAAAACAAAAAAGTGAGACCAAGAACTGCCACTGCGATAGCTCAAACCGTTAACATACCGTAACCATAACCGTACCCATAATCGTAAGCATAACCGTAACTATAATTGTAACCCTATTAGATATTATAACAGTCATCTAAATTGTAAATATAGCCGTACCCATAACAGTAACCATAACCGTAACCCTAAACGTAACCATAAAAATGTAAAAAAATGCGTAGAAAATTTTCTTTTACCGTTTAACTGTTACGAAGTTCCCCATCGACAGTGAAAACATTTTTTGTATGTAAAGCCCATAGCTCACCAGCTAGAGCCACCTTTTTGAGGTTTTCCTTCTGAGGGTGACCATAAGATGTTTGCAAAAATTGGATTAGAAGACCTTTGTTGTTAAAGACATACTCAAACACTTTTGGCTAGAGATACCGCAAGGACAGTCTTTGTATGACAAAAAACGTGAAACCAGGAACTGTCACTGTGATAACTCTAACCGTTCTCATAAAAACAACCATAGCCATAACCATAACCGTACCCATAACCGTAACCATAACCGTAACCATAACCGTAACCATAACCGTAACCATAACCGTAACCATAACCGTAACCATAACCGTAACCATAACCGTACCCATAATCGTAACCATAACCGCAACTATAATTGTAACCAAACCTAAATCGTAACTTGTATAACCGTAACCATAATTATAACCTTAACTGCAACTTTAACGGTAACCTTTACCGTAACCATAAACATGTAAAAAATTACGAAATGCTTGGCACCATCATTGCGAGGTTTTAAAAACTTAAAGTTGAAAAGCGATAAAAAATTTAATTTTACCAAATAATTTATTTATAATTTTTGTGACAAATAAAACCACAAATAAAATTTAATAATGCTTAAAAATTGGTTTTTAAATAAAGAGATTTAAATCACAAGACACAGCCCACTTACTTTTGCAATCAGTTTTTAACTTATCAATCTATTTTTACTCAAACTTCGATTTACTCTCTCCTATTCTTATTTCTTCATTCTAACAATTTAATGATTTCGTTGTTATAATCAGAGCTGGTAAATTTCCGTTAACAATAACGACGATTCATACTAATGGCGGCGATATACGAACAGGTTATCATAATCTCTAACGAGATTTTTGTCGAGCTTCTCTTCCAACTTGTGGTGGCGGGACCTACAGTTTTTTGCCGACTCGGAACGGCACTTGCAAAGCAAATGAGTTTTTGCTGAGAAGCTTCTCATGGCCGAAATACACGTGTATACAGAGTTTTCCAAATTACTGCCGAGGGGCGACCCTGTTTAGAAAAATCCTTTTTCTAAATTATTTTTGATGTTGCTTTTGTCGGGAATCGATACCTGACTTCTTGGTGTAGTAGGCCGAACACGCTACCCGCTATACCACTGCGGCCGGCATGATTCATATCTTTGTCTTTTTTAATTTCAATGATTTGGTAATCAGTTGTGTGGGTCCTTATCAGAAATCTTTTATTAACTAATTAAAAAAATAACTAAAAAAAAATCGTGTTAAATGGCCATTAAAATATAATACATTTTTTTTTTTAATTACACTTCAAACAAGCTCTATGTCTATTCTACATATATCAATTTTAAGATCACTACTCTTCATGGCAAACAATTTTTTTTTTTTGGAAAATTATTTATTGCTGACTAGCAGACACGGCAGACATTCTCCTGCACAAACATTAACTTGTTTGCATTTAGAAAAAATGTGACTCGCCCTCCTCATTTCAGCTCCAGATCCTTCTTCCCGTCCACCCCACCTTTATCCTTTTCATATGCTTTTCTCTTTTCATATTGTTTTTCTAATTGTCAGCCATATCCCTTTCCCTTTCTCTATACCACTTCAAATAACTCCCCTTTAAAAACTCTTATCAACACCTTCCATTTTAGACTAGCAATAACAGCATCGAGGGCCCCTCTTGGTTGACATTTTGATCAATATCTCGAAAAGGGGGTTTTAAAAACTTGAACTACAACTACACCATTTTAAAACATTTATCAATACCTTTAATTTGATGCCCTTATTGAAGGAACACTTAAAAAGGTTACCCTGGTCCACATTTTGAGCGGTATCTTCGAACACTTTTCAAATGCCTTTATTTTTTTAGCGTATAGCCATCTCGAGCTGATACGAAATCTACGTTCCAAATGAAAGGTTTGGCCTTCCCCTTTCGTTTGATACAAGTTTTAAGCTAATATTTCAAAGCAACCACATTTCGATCGATAACTCTATTATCGATACATATGTATGTATGTATATTGAAATATACTTAAGTCCAAATGAAAGCTGTGGTATTCCCCTTTCGATTGATACCAACTTTGTGCGAAAATTTTAAAGTTTACGCGAAACCTCAAATCGACCGATAACTTTGTTATCGATAATAGTCCAAATGAAAGCTGTGGTCTTCCCCTTTCGTTTGATACCAATTTTGTGCGAATATTCCAAAGTTTACCCGAAACCACATTTTGACCGATAACTCTGTTATCGATAAATATATCGAAATGATGCCTCTTACCGATTCCATACTCCTTAGAATTTTTCTGCAAAATTTAGTAAAGATCGGGGCATTGGTTCAGACGTTAAAGAACCGCAAACATCCGCAGTCACTCACAAACTTACGTTTTTATACATACATGTATTAGTAAGATAAGATTTATTTGGGTCCCTTCTCATAAAATGTAACACCTTAACTTAAAAGAGCTCTTAAGTAACATTAACAAATATTCATGGCGATAAGTAAACTACATTTAACATATTGGTAGGTAAGTATCAACGAACAAAATAATTGTATTGCTCAGCGCGGTCTTTAATACTCCAACTGTTGCTACGCCAAATAAAGCTATTCTGTTAACAAATTTCCTATACAAATTAAGTTATCGATTTGAAATATTTTTCGCAAAATATCGCTTGAATGTTGATAATACTTTTTGTTGCTACCTTCACTTCCTATAAATTATAATAATTGTAATTGAACTGACCTCAAGTTCACAAGCTGTTGCCTATAAACAACGCTTTTCATATACATACCTAACATTTCTATTATATTTAGTTACCAGCCCATAAAAATTGTGTGGTTGCACAGTGTAAGTAATTAATGCTCAACCAAGCGGAAGCTCAACAGCCATAGAGAGTCAATAACAGAAAAACGAACAACAACAAACTACATATATTAGACTGTCTCAAAGGATTTAAGTTGTTTATTTAAGCCTAACTAAACCCCCTAAAAATACGTGTGTTCTATATCCACGAAAAGAATCCTGTTGTCCTTATAAAAAATTAAAAGGTGGAGATTTATTATGAGCAAAATATTCAAACAAACAAACTTTAACTAAAAATCTGCACGGGTTGCCATTATTCTCCGAACCTTAATCGTTTTTATAAGCTTTTGGGACACTCTAACATACATATATGTTTTCTAACTAAAATGTACTAAGTACATAGCTGCAAGAAAAAATAAAAAAAAAAACACAACTAAGTAAATAATAGCAGTGGTAGAAAGCAAAAGTTTACCTGTTCTCGTTATACGTGTGGTAAATGTATACAAATGTAGTGGGTTAATATACTATGAGGTGAAAGGTGATGTGCGAGCAACGGTTAGTTTTTGTGTTGTGTTTAAAAATAAAAACAATGTATTTTCGTACCTAAACGAAAACGGCACAAATCTATTTGGTACTGTGGATGTTTTCAGAATTGTCTAAGTAAAAATATGTCATAATAAAATAAAATAACATAATAAAAATAATAAAACAAAATGAAATAAAATAAAATAAGAAAAATACAACAATATGAAATAAAATAATATAAAATAAAATAAAATAAAATAAAATAAAATAAAATAAAATAAAATAAAATAAAATAAAATAAAATAAAATAAAATAAAATAATATAAAATAATATAAAATAAAATAAAACAAATAAAATAAAATAAAATAAAATAAAATAAAATAAAATAAAATAAAATAAAATAAAATAAAATAAAATAAAATAAAATAAAATAAAATAAAATAAAATAATATAAAATGAAATAAAATAAAATAAAATAAAATAAAATAAAATAAAATAAAATAAAATAAAATAAAATAAAATAAAATAAAATAAAATAAAATAAAATAAAATAAAATAAAATAAAATAAAATAAAATAAAATAAAATAAAATAAAATAAAATAAAATAAAATAAAATAAAATAAAATAAAATAAAATAAAATAAAATAAAATAAAATAAATCAAAGTTTTTTTGCGACCTTTCAATTCCTTAAACTTTTATTTTGCTGGCTCGAGGTCCGATGTTATTAAATTAAAACACAGATGTTTTAAATTTGATACCAATATATTTCGGTTATACACGATAACCTTCATCAGGGTGAAATTTTTCACACGTCTTCCCTGTGCTACGTGGAGCTATTAAAATAAAATAAAATAAAATAAAATAAAATAAATGAAATAAAATAAAATAAAATAAAATAAAATAAAATAAAATAAAATAAAATAAAATAAAATCAAATAAAATAAAATAAAATAAAATAAAATAAAAAAAAAAAAAAATAAATAAAATAAAATAAAATAAAATATAATAAAATAAAATAAAATAAAATAAAATAAAATAAAATAAAATAAAATAAAATAAAATAAAATAAAATAAAATAAAATAAAATAAAGTAAAAAAAATAAAATAAAAAAATTTTAGTAAAATAAAATAAAAATTAAATTAAATTAAATTTAAAAAAATAAAAAATAAATTAAATAAAATAAAAAAATAAAAACAAATGAAAAAAAAGAATAATAATATAAAATAAAAAAAAATAAAATAATAGAATAAAATGAAACAAAATAAAATAAGAAAAATTTAACAAAATCAAATAAAATAAAATAAATTAAAATAAAATACATAAAATGAAGCAAAATAAAATAAAAATGAAATCAAATCAAATAAAAATATAAAATTGAATAAATCATAATAAAGTTTTGTGGTTGAGTTTCAACCAGTTGGCAAACTAAATATGTTTTTAATATTTCTTTTAGATTTTTCCCAAAATAGCCCACTTCTTGTGGGTGAACCCGAATCATGCCGACAACGCCTCGTATTTTTGTTTAGCTCTTGCCAATGTCAAGTTCACCACCAGAATCGCTAGCAATTCGTGTAAGAGAGAATGTTGTGCAAGAAGGGGAGCGGTGAGTATTTATTATGATACCGGCATTTGACGTTCGAGTTTTCGCGGTAGCATTAACCAATTATATTGCCATTTTTGCCACTAATTTAAGCATTAACAATTCCGCCTTTATATTCACATTTTCAGTTTGTAATTTGCCACTGGCAAGTGTTTGGCGTGTGATTCGTTGAAAGATTTGTTAGACAATGGTTTTATTTAATTAATTTGCTAGTGTTTTTATAAATATTCACCACAACTCATATGTTTGTTTATTTGTATTAATTGCTCAACACACAGAACGTAATATGATATTGATGTAATTTTCCAGCAATTGAGAATTCACTGTAACACAACAAAAAAATAGCAACAACTACAACAAAGTGGCAGCATTGCTTTACTTATTGGCCGCATTCAACGCGCGAGTGAGTGAAAGATTGTGCAAACCATTAGTCAAGTAATTGCACAAATTACAGAAGTAACAATTTATGATATGTGTGCAATGCGATGCACATCACCCTTTGATATTTGTAAGTGTGTGTATTTGCGTTTGCGGACTCATTTATAGGTTATTGGATATTGATACATATGTCTGTTGGTCAGAGTAGGCAAAGTAAAAACACTATTTGCAAACGTTTCGAGTAAATAGAATATTTTGAAATAGTTTTAAGTAAACAGTGATTGTTTCAATCGTTTGCCTTTTATTTTATTTTATTTTATTTTATTTCATTTCATTTCATTTCATTTCATTTCATTTCATTTCATTTCATTTCATTTCATTTCATTTCATTTCATTTCATTTCATTTCATTTTATTTTATTTCATTTCATTTCATTTCATTTTATTTGTTTTTTTATTTTATTTTATTTTATTTTATTTTATTTTATTTTATTTTATTTTATTTTATTTTATTTTATTTTATTTTATTTTATTTTATTTTATTTTATTTTATTTTATTTTATTTTATTTTATTTTATTTTATTTTATTTTATTTTATTTTATTCTATTTTATTTTATTTTATTTTATTTTATTTTATTTTATTTTATTTTATTTTATTTTATTTTATTTTATTTTATTTTATTTTATTTTATTTTATTTTATTTTATTTTATTTTATTTTATTTTATTTTATTTTATTTTATTTTATTTTATTTTATTTTATTTTGTTTTATTTTATTTTATTTTATTTTATTTTGCTTTATTTTATTTTATTTTATTTTATTTTATTTTATTTTATTTTATTTTATTTTATTTTATTTTATTTTATTTTATTTTATTTTATTTTATTTTATTTTATTATATTTTATTTGTTTTATTTTATTTTATTTTATTTTATTTTATTTTATTTTATTTATTTTTTTTTTTTATTTTTTTTTTTATTTTTTTTTTTTTTCGTTTTTTTTTTGCAAATTTTGTTTTTTTGTTTGGTTTGTTTACATACTCTGAGTCGGGTACAATAATTGGTAAAATTACTTATGTTCTGACTTTTAGCGTTTGGAATTTCTGCAATTGAACGGTTAACGCTGTGACGGCGCTGTTGTTGTCGCGTGTGTAGACAAAGTTAATAAAAAACTTTGTATTTATTATTGCTTGTCATTTTGTTTGATTGCTCATCATCGTTTAATTGTTGGAATTGAATTTTGTTTTGACGGTAGTGCCTGACGCGGTTCGATTCGATTTTGTACTTTGTTTGTGCGATGGCATGTCATTGTGCAAAAACGGTTTGGTGTGTGCGGACGCGTAACGGTAAACTAACTACTCGTAGTTTTAGATAAATGTTAGTCCTTGAATGTGTCGCCTGCCGGTGTAGGGCTCTAAGTGTGTGGAAGGATTCTAAGAATAGTCATAATTTCATATGCTGAAACAGTGCAAATTGATTTCTGTGTTTAAAAATACAAAATAGTGTTTAGTGGTAAAGAAATTATACACTTGAGAACAACAAATCGAATATAGTCATAGCGCTTTAAAGGTGTGGAACTCATGTTATAAGTATGACATCGAGAGTTGCGGACTCTTTGACAATTTCGAAAGAAGACACAGAAGGCTTTTGCCGTTAATCATATGTCTATTTTCGTCGCAAATCGTGGTATATCTGTATCATAGTGACTTATCTTCTATTAAATTTGTACATAGATACAATGGGGCGTGATATCAGAACATCATTTGGTTAGGAGGACTTACAAAAGATTTCCCACAGTTTTAGAACATAATCTCAGGGAAAAAAACAAATCCACCAAAGAAAGGCATTATAAGTACAAACAATTTCGTTGTACATTCCCCGCGTTTTCCAAACTAAGAAAGACTACACTCGAGCCCTTGGTTATAACTGCCCTTTCAATATTTGTAATGATGATAATGACAAAATAATTTCGCTGCAGAAACGCAAATCATTTGAATGAGTTGAAAAATAATATCAGGTTTTAGAAGTGAAAAGTGCTACTTGATTTAACGAAATTTGAAGAACCACTGCTCAACAATTATAACGTTAGTACTTTGTCGAGAAGACAGATTGTATAAATTTATTTTGTTGGATGCTTTTGTTATTTCTGAGGTCTTTTCTCGACAGCTCGTTTATTTTATACATACATATAACATACTCAGATCTGTATTGAGCTTTAATTAAAATATTTTAGAGTTGGAAAGGCTTTAAGGACCGTGATAAGGGAGGTATGGCAAAAGATGTCAAATCTCAACAATCAGTTCGAAAACTATGGTTCTGATCGAAGTGATTTATTTGAAGATTTTCAAGTGATGCTCAACAAATATAATTACGAGTATATAGTTCAGAAGTTTTCCAGACCTTAGCAAATTTACCATAGAACAATTGGACTTCCGATAAGAAAGTATTAAACAATTGAAGCATCATCGCGAATAACGTTTTAAGTAACAAATTCAGAATTTGTCAGGAGAGAAAAAAAACGCTAAAGTCATATTTTCTTAATTTATATCTCCCATCTGTCTCCTTAACTTTTTCTTTTACGTCTTTCTTATTATCAGTGTTACACCTTCCTTATGATGTTGTTGTTGACAGACAGGGTCACCCCGAGTGTATTGCTCTTGGCCGGGTCGATATAGAAAAACGGCCCGGGTTGTTTCGGCACGATGGGTACAGCACAAGTACTAGTACCGTTCTCGTAGAACCGGCAATACAAGAAACTAGCCGTGTAGGCGATGTAGGTCATTTAGCGTTACCCAGGGTGCACCAACAGGGAGCCGACCTACTCTTACACTCCTATTGGAAGTTATCGGAGAATAAGGCGTGGCACCTCAAAACGACCTTCATTTATGAAGCTTAATACCTTTAAAAGGGGTTAAGGTCAGAGATGGGCATTATTAAAATGTTTTTATTTTTCAGTGACGAGTGACGAAAAAATTCAAAAAAATTTGAGTGATGATTTGGATGAAATTTTGTATAGAGATAGAATGATTGATTCTAAGACTATACACTTGGGGGTTGTCACATGGGGCGGTTTACAGCGTTGCCACCTATTTCATTTTTTTATTATAGAACAAGATATGCCAATATGGATATAAAATAAAAGGTATTTTTGGCGACATACGCACTAAAATATTTTTAAGTAGGGTTGCCACCTCACCGCAGTATATTTGTATATCCGGTACTATCTAGGGAATAGCTTGACTGATTTGGATGAAATATGGCATATAGATAGTATGATTGATTCCACTCGCGGGCTGCCACTTGGGGGGCGTACAGGGTTGCCACCTATCTCAATTTTACATATGTCAATATGGGTATCAAATGAAAGCTATTTTCGCCGACATACCAACAAAAATATATTCAAGTAGGGTTGCCGCCCAGGGTTACCATTTTAACGTATTATATTTGTGTTGTATATTTATGGGATCATATTTTGATTATTTTAGGATCATTTTGGGGTCATTTTGGGCTAATTTTGGGGCTATTTTGAGATCATTTTCGGATCATTTTTTATCCTTTTCGGGTCATTGTGGGAACATTTGAGGGTCTTTTCTTTTTGGAGTCGTTTTGGGATTAATTTTAGATTTTTTTAGGGTCATTTTTGGATAATTTTTATATAATTTTGTTGTCATTTTTGGATCATTTTGGGTGGAAGTTTGGCAGGTGGCACTTTCCATACAAATCAATTTTTGTTGATAAATGGTCAAGAAGAAATTATTGGCATCATGTTGCATCTTTTCAAAGATTTCTGTATACAGACATATCTATTCACTGCAAAAAACAGCCATGATCAGCCCCATACACAGAAAAATCGATATCTCATCAATGCGTTCAAAATCCATTGCAGCTTTGCTTACTTTATAAAACTAAACAGTAACCATAGACTCGTTTGTATGAATTTGGTGAAGTCATACCGTAATGTTGAGTAGACTAAGTACATATACTATACATATATAGAAGCGAGTTTTAGTCAGAGCTGCAAACCGGTTTTGAGCCGAACCCATTTTCGAACTAACTTTTGCAATCTTTGAACCGAGCCACGAACCAAATTAAAAGTTATATCAACCTTTTTTTTCAACCATCCATTAAATTTCAGAACATATTTCTTTCAAATTTTACGGCGAACAAAATGATTGCCGATATGCAACTACAAGTCAATTTGCCCATATCTAGCACTATCTGGGTTCATGTCTAATAGGCTGTCTACAGTGGTACAATCAGTATTAATTACGACTACCTGTATATGATTTATATGTATAAAGGTACATTAGGGTGGTCCACCACGGTCAACTACATATATCGGAAAAAATGTTATCCCGATTGGGTCAAAGTTCAGATTGCTCTAAGGAGACTCAAGAAATAAAAATGATTTTTCTTCTTATCTAATACTTGAAATCGGCTATATACTATCGATTTACTATCGATTTAAGGGTTGAGCTTTTGAAAATCTGATGATAATGTTGTCTCCTCACAAATAAGGGCCACCCTAATATACATTTACCAATTGGCTATCAATCAACAGCTGTTTCATCGGTCAGCTGTTAAAATTTCAATCAAAGCAAATGAATTTGCACCGATACAAAAAGAAATATAACAAAAAGACAGACATTTATTTGTTTGAATTCTAGTATTTGGAAAAAAGGCGATCGGGCATGTTTACAAGCGGAAAAAATAAAAAGACTCCAAAGTGCATTAAAATAAACAGTTGTACGTAAATATGTAATAACAAAAAATACTAAATAAATACATACATATAAATTTGTCTATTGGCATGAACTAAACGCTTTTAGTGACGAAATAAATTGTAATAAGTGAAAAATAAAACACGCGGCATTATAAACACTCAACTGCTGACGTAATTAGAATTTCAAATGAAATTTTTCACGTCATAATATACATATGTACCTAATAATATGAAGATCGTATCATATCACTGTTAAACACTTTAGTTACTTTTTTTTGTGGTTTGTGTTGATAACACGTACGTGCAAAATAGTCAATAGTTCAAAGCACATGAGAATTCTAATTTAAAACCAAAATCACGTAATAAAACAATAAATAAGATGTATTCCATTTGAGCTATTCCACGAAAAATGATCGTAGAATACGAAGTTTTGTGCTGTTTTATTTTAATTTTAATTGTTTTAAAATATTATTTATTTTTGATTAAATTTTTTTTTTTGTTGAATTAATTTATTTTATTTTTTTTAATATATATATTTTTTTCATTTACTTTAAATATATTATTTTATTTTATTTTTTTATTTTATTTAATTTTATTTTATTTAATTTTATTTTATTTTATTTTATTTTATTTTATTCTATTTTATTTTATTTTATATTATTTTATTTTACTTTATTTTATTTTATTTTATTTTATTTTATTTTATTTTATTTTATTTTATTTTACTTTTTTATTCTATTTTTTTTTAATTTTATTTTAGTTTATTTTATTTTTTTATTTTATTTTATTTTATTTTATTTTATTTTATTTTATTTTATTTTATTTTATTTTATTTTATTTTATTTTATTTTATTTTATTTTATTTTATTTTATTTTATTTTATTTTATTTTATTTTATTTTATTTTATTTTATTTTATTTTATTTTATTTTATTTTATTTTATTTTTTTATTTTCCTTTATTTTTCTCCTTTAAGGGTTTACA
>CAXKVI010000004.1:102135633-102143133 GCA_964058755.1 Campiglossa producta
TGTACTATACTGAGGTTATGTTATGTATAAATACTATTAACAATCAAACTGTGATTTATGTAAGTTTGTAAAGCTTCAAAATAGTTTCTATAAGAAAGATACAAATAAAGTATGAATAAAGTAATTAAAATTGAGATAACCGTTTTTTGTTTTATTTTATTTTGTTTTATTAAATTTTATATTATTTCATTTTATTAAATTATTTTTTATTTAAAATTGTTTTATTCCATTTAATTTATATTTTTTTATTTTACTTTAATTTATTTTTATTTATTTTATACTTAAAAAAATTTAATTTGTCTAAATAAAATTTGATTTATTCTATTTTTTTAATTTTTTTATGTTAATTTAAAACATTTATTTTGTATTTTATTTTATTTTATTTTATTTTATTTTATTTTATTTTATTTTATTTTATTTTATTTTATTTTATTTTATTTTATTTTATTTTATTTTATTTTATTTTATTTTATTTTATTTTATTTTATTTTATTTTATTTTATTTTATTTTATTTTATTTTATTTTATTTTATTTTATTTTATTTTATTTTATTTTATTTTATTTTATTTTATTTTACTTTATTTTATTTTATTTTATTTTATTTTATTTTATTTTATTTTATTTTATTTTATTTTATTTTATTTTATTTTATTTTTTTTTAATTTCATTTTATTTTTTTTTTAATTTAATTTAATTTTATTTTATTGTTTTTTTTCTTTCGTTTTTTTTTATTTTCTTATTCTGTTTTTTTCATTATTTTTTATATATTTTAAATTTATTTTATTCAATTTTTTTAATTTTTTTATTTTGTTGCTTTATATATTTAATTTTTTTTTTTTTTTATTTCTTTTTGTTTCTTCATCTTGTTTCATTTTATCGCATTGTATTTATTTTATTTTTTTTTGTTTTACTTTATTTTGTTTTATTTATTTTTTTTTGTTTTTTATACTATTTTTATGCTTTTTTTTTATTTTAGCATTCTTTTTTTGTGTTAATTTTGTTTGATTTTTTTTTTATAGTGGTGCAATTTAGAAGACCATCGGCACTGTCTGAGGTGGGTAATAAAAATTATTTTATCTTTTTAGTATCATAATTTGTGTTCTGACTATTAGTGTTTAATAGTACATTTACACCGCATCAAATTTGGCGAAAGATTGCAAATGTGGCGCTTTTTTCCATACAAATCTCATTTTTCCAAATTTGGAATTCCATCACATTTGACCTCATTTGCCGAACAATACAATCCACAGTTCCTCAAAATAGCAACCCTGCCTGTGTTCCACATTTAGAATTGCCCAGCAAGAACCTTACCCCCGAATTCTGTAAGCTGTCTCTAGTCACTAATAGAGACAATAGTCACTAATAGAGACAATTCGTTTTCCAATTCCATGTTGTCCAATTACAAACCTCAAATGACAGATCTCAATTTTGTGACTTGAGATGAGACAAAATTACAGAATTCCAGGGTTAATGTGTAATTGACGTGTAACTATGCACAGCTGTAAGTAACAATTTCTACTATTTTTTTTAAGAAAATGGGCCAATTCTACTCGGAAAAGAGAAGCCTTCTTGACTCTTTTTTTATTATTATCCTACAGGTGTTTAAAACATCGCGGTAGTGCATTTTCTTTTATGGCTTTTTGTCCTGTTAGAAGATTTTTGCAGGGAAGGTGAAGCCAAATGCAAATTCGCCAGTGTAAACAGTGTCAAACTCGCTCATTTAAATTCGCCAAATTTGGTGCGGTGTAAATGTACTATAAGAGTTTCAAACCCAGGATTCTGCTATGTTGAGAATCCCAACTACGAAGGGGATTTTCCATATGGCTGAGTTCCGGCACTGACTTTCCTAGTGTTGGTGGTATCATAACGGGGCTTTCAAAGCTGGCCTAAGTGTGCCTCTGCGGCAACCACTTCAACCTAACCTAAGCTATTAGTGTTTAAATTTGCTGCAATTGAAGGGTTAACGTTGTAACGGGCGTTGTTGTGGTCGCGTGTGTGGACAAAGCTTATAAGAAATTTATATTTGTTATTTTGTTTTTGTAATTTTTTTTTTCATGGTTCACCATCGGTTAATTGTTGTGATTGAATTTTGTTTTGCCGGTATCGACTTACGCGGTTAGATTCGATTTTGTATTTAGTTTGTACCATATCATCGACGTCATGTCATTGTGCAAAAACGGTTTGACGTGTGCGGACGTTAAACGGTGCTACTAGTCGTATTTTCAGATACATTCCGTTCCTTGAGTTTGACAAAGTGTGTTCGAAGTATGTAAAAAGACTTTAATTTTTTAGATATAAAGTATATTCAGTGACCTAGAAAAGTGTAAAGTGTTTGCTGAGTTCAGAAATACAAAATAGTGTACCTACAAAAGTACCTCGCCCTTCAAAATGACAAACCAAGCGGAAGTGGTGAAACTAACAAACGGAAATTCAGGGCATAAGGTTTTAATCGCTAAAGAGTTTGATAACACGAAATCACCGAAGCAGCTTGACGAAAGTAATAAAGCGGCACTACGTCAAGTGAGTAAGCTTAAAAAAAATGATAAAACAACAACAAAAAGTTAAAATCCCTAAAACAAATTTCTATCGCCCAGGGACTGATGGTCTTCCTTGGAAACACATGCGTTGTTGCAGCTGGCATGTCTGTTGCTTTGCCTTCCGTTACACTAGCTCAATTAACAAATCCAAATGATATATACAATCTAAATATAGAGGAGAGTAGTTGGTTTGGTGAGTATCAAAATGAAGAGAGAAAGAAGTAGTGAGTATAGCTAAATTAAAAAAGTGCAATCAAATGTTTGAACTATGAGAATAAGGAAAAAGGAAAGGAGAATCGAAAGAAAGAGGAAGTAAAAAATAAATAAAGTGGTATAGGAAAAAATTCTCCAGAAACAGTTCCCAAAAATCCTGAACCGCTCCCAAACAAATTCTAAAATCATCCCGAAATGCTCCGAAAACAATCCCGAAAATTACTGAAATAATACCGAAAACAATCAAAAACAGTTCTCAAAAAATCCCGAAAGAGTTTTAAAATGGCCCCGAAACGAAACCCAAAATGATCCTGAAAAAGTTCCAAAATGATGACATAAAATCTCAAAAACACCCAAACTGATCCTAAAACGATCCTAAAATGTTGGCGTAAAGAAACACAAAATGGTCCTAAAAAGTCACAAAATTATGACGAAAAATTCCCGAAACACCGTAAACAATCCGGCAATAATCCGAAAACAATTACGAAAAAGTCCCAAAATGATCTCGTAAAAAAATCTCAATATGATCCGAAAACAGTCCTGAAAAGTACTGAAGTGATACCGAAAACAATCCGAAAACTGTCCTGAAAAGTACTGAAGTGATACCGAAAACAATGCGGAAATGGTCTAAAAAAAATACCAACAAATCTCAAAATAATGTCGGAAACAATCCCGAAATGCTACAAAAACAATCCCGGAAAAGTCCTAAAAGGGTCCCAAAAACGAAGCCCAAAATGGTCATGAAAAATTCCCAAAATGATGACGAAAAATCCCGAAATACCAAAAACAATCCCAAAATTGTCCAAAAAATTCCCGAAAAATTCCACGAAATGGTCCCGAAGGAGTCCCAAAATTATGTCGAAAAAATCACGAAATACCAAAAACAATTCCGAAATTGATCAAAACAACCCCAAAAAAGTCCCAAATTGGTTCCGAAAAAAGTAGAAAAATGAAAATTATCCAAAATTAATCACAAAATGGCCCCAAAGAAGTCCAAAAATTATATCGAAAAAATTCCGAAATCGTCCCCAAAAAGTTCTCAACATGTTCCCGAATAAAACCAAGAAGTCCAGGCAAAAGAGTTTTTTTTGGCTAATATTTCGGTTGAAGTAATAGCTCTTTTCGAATGCATTCTTCAAGGCAATAAATGCATTCGATTTTCAAGCTGAACGACAGAATGAAAGTTCATGTATTGTTTCGAGAATGATTCGCGCATGTATCAGCTAACGTGAACAATGTGGGTTTTCATTCGTTCTTGTTCTCTCCGATTTTTATTGTCTGTCGTTTACATTAAAATAAACTTCTTAAATTGTTTTATTTATTTCCCAGCTTCAGTTAATAGTATGGCCTGTCCCCTTGGTGCTTTGTTAGTCGGTTATCTTATGGATCGTATCGGTCGTCGGAACACAATGTTATGCACGAATTTAGTTGGCATTATCGGTGCGGCGCTCATTGCCACGGCACCCTATTATAGCACACGTGATGTTATATATTTACAGTTACTCGGCGGACGTTTCATATGTGGTAAGTTAAAATCGAACCATTTATAAAGTGTTTCGCTCTATACTCTTTGGCTAGGTTTAATGATCGGTCTAGTACTTCCGCCTATTGCTACCTATGCGGCTGAGATAAGTTCACCGCGCATACGAGGACGCTTAATTATGGGTACATCCATTGCTATAGCCACTGGCATACTGTTGATGTATGTACTGGGATATTTTATACGAGTAAGTTTTGTTAATCATGCCACCCATGCAATATGATATAAGCACTTTATTAATTATTCTTCTCTCCTGCTCACAGAATAATTTTGAATTGATCTCAATTATAACGTTGATTTATCAATGTTTTGCATTCTGTTGTTGTCTGCCAATACCCGAATCGCCAAGCTGGTTGCTGCTGAAAGGTCACGAAGAGCGCGCACGCAAGTCGCTCAAATACTTTCGGGGTCTCGCTAGTAAAGGTAAGACGTACTTACTCTAAGCTTTAACAACAAATAATTCTCTCACGAGCACTACTTCACACAATCCAGATACTCACGTTTACGAGGAATTCGAAACTGAATTGGCTGACATCAAAAAGAACTCGGACAAAAGCCGCACAGCTGCCGCCAATGAATCGCTCTTGCAATCGATAAGCGCACCCGAAGTTTACAAACCGCTAATAATGATGGTCGCTTTCTTCTTCTTCCAACAATGTTCCGGTATTTCTGTTGTAATAGTATTTGCTGTTCAAATTGCCACAGGCGCTGGTGTCTCGACAGATCCATTACTTGTCGCTGTGTTTGTGGGCGTGGCACGCATCATCACCACTTTCTTTATGGGTGTAATTTACGATAAATTTGGACGTCGTCCAGCTGGATTGGTTTCGGCGACTGGTATGACCATTTGTATGTTGCTATTGGCTGCTGGCAGTTGGTGGCCTATCATAGGTGAACATATGCCACTACTCTCCGCTACAGCTATTGTCTTCCATATCATATTTTCGACAATGGGTTTGCATACTTTACCATTTTTCATGATCGCCGAAGTATTTCCTCAACGTGTACGCGGTAGTGCCAATGGTTTCACGCTTTTTGTGGCGCTTTTTATCTCATTCGGTGTTGTTAAGCTTTATCCCATAGTGGAGTCTCTCATAGGTACTGCCGACTGTTTTGCGATTTTCGGTTCAATATCCTTGCTGGCTGTTGCGTTTATTTATTTCATTGTACCTGAAACGAAAGGCCGTACACTGCTGGAGATTGAGAATTATTTTCGTACAGGACGATATGTTACAAATGCAGTGGTGGCACGCAGGCATTCGCAAATTGCTCTAGAGGAGGCTGCTGGTTATTTCTCTGATACGGAATTGAATGAACAAATTTTAAAACTAAGTAAAGTTGAAAGCGGGAAAGAAAGGGAAAATAAGAGAAAGTCAGTTAATTAGTAAAAATAACTGCCCAAAGAACCATAATTTCAGATACAAGACAATTTAGCCAAAGATTTTGTGGGAACAGTTGCACTTAAAGTAACTAGGAAATATCGCGATTGACGTTCTTCCTTACTACTCTGAAATATTGAAAATGTGTGTAACGCTATTTTTGTATCATAATATGTATATGTAATATATACGTATTAACAATTAACTGTGATGAATGTAACGTTTCCAAAATGTTCAAAACCGATTCTAGAGAATAGACCCAAATAAAATTAAGAAAAAATACTTCAATTTTATTGCTAACATCAACGCTATTTTATTTCATTTTATCTATTTTTTAGTTTAATTTTTTTTCTGATTTTTTTTATTTTATTTCATTTTATTATATTATTCTTTTATTTTTTATACTTTTATTTGAATTTATTTTACATTTTTTACTTTAATTTTAGTTTTTTTTTTGTTCATGTTCATGAAAGGTATAAAAAATAAGTTAAAAAAATTAAGATAAATTAAAATAAAATAAAACAAAGTTAAAAATGTTTTATTTTATTTTTTTATTTTATTTTAATTTATCTTAATTTTTTTAACTTATTTTTTATACCTTTCATGAACATGAAATAGTATTAAAACTTTGGTCCGATGTTTGTAAATATGAGAAGAAGAAGAGATAGGCCCATCAATAAGTATACGGAAATGATCAGGATGACGAGATGAGTTGATTTAGCCATGTCCGTCTGTCTGTTTGAACGCAAACTAGTCCCTCAGTTTTTGAGATATTTGGCTGAAATTTTATATGCGGCCACCATTTTCCAATATAGGAATCATTTGTCGGAACCAGCAAGATCGGACCGATATTACATATAGCTCCCATACAATCGATTGTTCCGATAAACAGATTTTGGGCTATAACTCCTGTAATTATAGAGGTAGGAACGTGAAATTTTGTAAGTGTTGCTATTTTTATATGTGAAATATTGATGTTGAAAATCATCGAGATGGGATAAATATTTCACATAGCCCCCATACAATCGATTGTTCCGATAATTTCGATATGAGCTTAAGTTAATTTCACACAGGCTGTACTGGGATCAAACAGAGAAAATCGTGACGCTTATTCATGAAAGGTATTTAGCCTTCGGCATAGCCGAAGACAGCTTTCCTTACTTGTTTTTATTTTTTTTTTTTTTGTAATTTTCTTTTTTTAATTTTTTTTACTTTATTTTATTTAATTATTTTATTTTAGTTAGTTTTTATTTTATTTAATTTATTATGTTTTATTTTATTTTTCACTTTATTTTACATTTTTTATTGGGATTTTGTTTTATTTTTTTTTTTTTTTTGTTTATTTTATTTTTTAATTTATTGAATATTATATTATTTTATTTTATTTTAACTCATTTTATTTTATTTTTATTTAATTTTATTTAATTTAATTTTATTTTATTTTATTTTATTTTATTTTATTTTATTTTATTTTATTTTATTTTATTCTATTTTATTTTATTTTATTTTATTTTATTTTATTTTATTTTATTTTTTTTTTTATTTTATTTAATTTTTGTTTACTTTTTTATTTTATTTTATTTTGTGTTTTTAATATTTTTTTATTTTGGATTTTATTTTAACAGAGTTTGCCTAGTGGTTATCTAGTAGTTTATTTTATTTTATTTTATTTTATTCTATTTTATTTTATTTTATTTTATTTTATTTTATTTTATTTTATTTATTTTTTTTTATTTTATTTAATTTTTGTTTACTTTTTTATTTTATTTTATTTTGTGTTTTTAATATTTTTTTATTTTGGATTTTATTTTAACAGAGTTTGCCTAGTGG
>CAXKVI010000004.1:102150633-102185633 GCA_964058755.1 Campiglossa producta
ATAAAATAAAATAAAATAAAATAAAATAAAATAAAATAAAATAAAATAAAATAAAATAAAATAAAATTAAATTAAATTAAATTAAATAAAATAAAATAAAATAAATAAAATAAAATAAAATAAAATAAAATAAATTAAAATAAAATAAAATAAAATAAAATAAAATAAAATAAAATAAAATAAAATTAAAAAAAATAAAATAAAATAAAATAAAATAAAATAAAATAAAATAAAATAAAATAAAATAAAATAAAATAAAATAAAATAAAATAAAATAAAATAAAATAAAATAAAATAAAATAAAATAAAATAAAATAAAATAAAATAAAATTAAATAAAATAAAATTAAATAAAATTAAATTAAATTAAATTAAGTTAAATTAAATTAAATTAAATTAAATTAAACAAAATAAAAGAAATAAAATAGAATAAAAAAATTCACTTAATTAAATTAAATGAAAATAAAATGAAATGAAAAAAATAAAAATAATAATTTTCTACGAAAGAAAAACTAAATTTAGTACGTTTGTTAATATAGTAAAATAAATTGAAACCGCTCCTGTCTAACTTTAATGTGGACAAACAAATATCACATACATACATAAAGTAACAATTATTTTACAACGATAAAGTTTTCTAATATGAACACATATGTAAGTACGTGCTTACATATGTATGTATGTACATTCCTATTTAGAGTTTAAAACATTGCGATTCCGTTGTTAAGAGCTAAGACTGACGGCATTTTAATGACAATATCATTCATTAATATGTTGCCCAGAACAGCTCCATGTATACGTACTTATGTCAGTGCAGCACAACTCTTTTGTTAACTAGTGCAATTAATTTTGTTTTAGTTGGAGTAGCTTTTTGCATTGGTTTCGATTGTCCGATTGTTATATTTGGCAACTATGTAGCTTAAGTTGCTACGTACATAATTATTCTTGTTTTTGTGCTTTAGCTTTTGTTATTTTCCTAATTAGGGTAGAATCTACTAGGAAGATAAATCTTTACAAATAAATGTATGTATAATGAGGGTTTTAACTTTCGCAATAAATAATCAAATAAATTCTGAATTCTGTGGACTCATAACTTTCATTAATTTGGGAAGCCTGATGATCGACTTTTTGCGGTGACCTTTTCCTCCGGTAGAGGACTGTACTTGTCAATTTTCTTTATAAAATTCACAAAAAAAAAGCTCTTTTGACCACTATTCTGGCAACACTGACTAAAAACATATGTACGTATGTATGTATGTAGTCATACATGCTGAGAGTGAATCAATTTGCGCCAAAACATCTGTGTGGGGTCTAATGAGAAACATTTGCTCGTAAAAAGAAAAACAAAACAGTTTGCGCTGTTATTAATTGAAATATCTACATATATTCGCTATATAAATAAATAAGTACAAATGTAAATACGAAGTAAAATGTAAATACCCTTGGATACTATTATTGATAACAACTCATTTTTGTGAGCTAAACATTTAATGAAATTTTAGTGATATAAAGTTGACAGATTTATGATAATAAACAATGCTAATCTATTTGTTTGAATTGAGTGTTAAAAAATAAATAAAATACATAGTACATACTTTGCGAGCGCACTCGACAAGAATGATAAATGCATTTACGTGGAAATGAGACAGTGGGACATACAATTAGTTTGCATCAACAAAAAGTGATTTTCATTTAATTATTAAAGCAAGTGAAAAAAACGTGTTATCTTCACTAAACCGTATGAAGAGTGCATTTTTTTCATCCTTTACTTTACTATACTATTTTAATTTGATTTAACTTTATTTATTTAATTTTTCATTATTATTTTATTTAATTTTTTCATTCTATATAATTTTTGTTTGTTTTTACTATATCTTATAACTTTAAACGTGCTAAACTTGCATATTTGTATATCCGGACTATCTCGGGAACCGCTTGCCGATTTGGATGAAATTTGTATATAGATAGTATGATTGATTCTGAGACTATCCACTTGGGGGCTTTCCACTTGGATGTACAGGGTTGTCACATATCTCAATTTTTTTTTAAATTATGGAGCTAGGTATGCCAATATTTTCAAGTATGGTTGCCGCTCAGGGTTACCATTTTACCATATTGTATTTGTATTGTATATTTTTGTTATCATATTTGGATTATTTTAGGATCATTTTGAGGTCATTTACGATTAACTTCGGGATAATTTTAGGGGTCATTGTGGATCATATTGAAATAATTTTTGGGCCATTTTGGGTACATTTAAGGGTGTTTTTGAGGTCATTTGGGAATAATTTATGGATCATTTTGGGATCATTTTAGGTTCATTTTGGGGTCATTTTGGGAATCATTCATGGATTATTTTTGGATCATTTTTGGCTCATTTTGGGGTCATTTTGGGAATCATTTATGGATTATTTTTGGATCATTTTTGGATCATTTTGGGGTCATTTAAGGATCATTTTGGATAGTTTTTGGGTTGTTTTGGGTTCAATTTCGGATCATTTTGGGAACATTTAAGGGTCTTTTTGGGATCATTTTAGGATTATTTTGGGATTATTTTAGGATAATTTTTATTTTATTTTATTTTATTTTATTTTATTTTATTTTATTTTATTTTATTTTATTTTATTTTATTTTATTTTATTTTATTTTATTTTATTTTATTTTATTTTATTTTATTTTATTTTATTTTATTTTATTTTATTTTATTTTATTTTATTTTATTTTATTTTATTTTATTTTATTTTATTTTATTTTATTTTATTTTATTTTATTTTATTTTATTTTATTTTATTTTATTTTATTTTATTTTATTTTATTTTATTTTATTTTATTTTATTTTATTTTATTTTATTTTATTTTATTTTATTTTATTTTATTTTATTTTATTTTATTTTATTTTATTTTATTTTATTTTATTTTATTTTATTTTATTTTATTTTATTTTATTTTATTTTATTTTATTTTATTTTATTTTATTTTATTTTATTTATATTATTTTATTTTATTTTACTTTTTTTATATATTTTATTTTATTATTTTTTTATTTTTTTTTTTATTTTTTTATTTTTTTTATTTTTATTTTTTTTATTTTTTTTATTTTATTTTATTTTTTTTTTATTTTTTTTTTTTATTTTGTTTTATTTTTTTTTTTTTTTTTTTATTGTATTTTATTTTATTTTTTTTTTTATTTTTTTTTTATTTTTTTTTATTTTGTTTTGTCTTACTTAATTTTATTTTTTATATTATTTTATTTTATTAAATTTTTTTTATTTTATTTTTTTTTTTTATTTTATTTCTTTGTTTTGGCTAATCTATTTAATTAAATTTTTAAATCCAGCGTACTAGTAGCATTTAGTACAAGGGTATTCTAATTTTGTCCAAATAATGGTACTATGTAACGGCACAAAATAATCGAGATAGATATAGAGTCCCATATATGAAAGTTCTTAGGTTGAAAAGAGGAGTTCATTAAGGCATGTCCGTCTGTCTGTCCGTCGGATATTTTCATGCAATTTTGTATACAGGTTACTTTCTGGCCAAGGTAGGTTGCTACTGAAAATGGGCGAAATCGGATGAAAACCACGGCCCCTTTTTCCATATCGAAAATTTCGAAAATCACATAAATTGACATATCTCGGTAGCTGAAATGGCTAAAATGAAATAATTTTATAGGTGAATCCCCCTGGTGATTCTCTTATGATTTTTCCATAAATTTTTTATAGTGGGCGTAGCGCCACCCAATTTCAGGGGAGGCATTTTTGAAAATTCGACTGGTCGTAACTTTTAAACTGATTAGGGTAGAACGGTGAAATTAAGCACAAAGTATACTAGTATCGTTGGGAGTGTACCTGCTGAAATCGGATGAAATCGCTCTCCAACCACTCCCACTTTCGATATCGAAAGCTACACGAAATTTCACGGGTCGTAACTTTTCAACTGATAAGGGTAGAACGATGAAATTGGTACAAGGTATACTAGCATAATAGGGAATATACCTGATGTAATTGGACGAAATCGCTTCCCAACCACGCCCACTTCCGAAATGGAATATTTCCAAAAGCATATGAAATCTATCGCTGGGTATTTAATGTTCGCTTTATCCGAACTTTGACTTCCTTACTTGTTTTATTTTTTTTTTTTTTCGTTTTATTTTATTTTTTTTATTTTTTTTTTATTTTGCTTTTTTTCTTGTATTTTATTTTAGGTATTTTTATTTTTTTTTATTTTAATGTTTTTTAATTTTTTGTTTTATTTTTTTTCTTTTTTTATTTGCTGAATTTTATTTATTTTTTTTTTCTATTTAAAATAATTTTATTTTCAATAAAAATTATTTTTAATATTTTTTTCTTAATCTGCATATATGTACTTCCTTTTATTTTTCCCCTTTAATTTTCATGTGGTTCATTTTTCAGCTTTCCCTTTTTTATAAGTTAACCCCACAACATTAGGCCACTGTGCAAGTGTACATTTGTATAAAGAAAGCAAATAATTGCATAACAAATATAGGTGCACTTTTATCGAACTCAAAGCAACCACACATCAAGCGATAGTTGAGAAGTGTCATACTGGTGAATGGCGTCATACTGATAGAGAAAGGTACAGTGTTGAGCAAAACAAAAGCACCAAAAATCACTTGAGAAAACAGCCCTATATTTGTTTTTATTGACCAAGGACATACACTAAGTATGTAGCTATTTTAATTTTTTTTTTTTTTTTTTTTTTTTCAATATGATTGGTTAAGTGAATTTAGGTTGAGAGGGCGTGCATGAGATTTAAAATTCGTGCACTCGGAGACATTTATGCTCATAGTAAAAGACCTTGTCTTACCAGATACAAATATCCTATATAATAAAAGCAGTTAATACCACACCACCCCTTTGGAAAATCACTTCTTGAATGTCATGGTAAAAAGAGAAGAAGTAAACCTATGTGCCTTAGTTTTGCTCACCACTGTATACGCGAGCAATTTGGTTGATTAGACGCTCAATTAAGTTCGTTATCTCGCATCTCATCTCTTTACTGGCGTTGAATGTGACTTGAAAGGCGAGCACTGCGTTCAAACAAACAAAAGTGAGCAATAAACATTTGACTGCGATAGAACAATCTACTAAGTACTTTGCGCACTTTGCATATGGGAAAAAATATTTTAGATTACGAAAACGTTTTCAAAACAGTCAAAAAAAGACATTGACATAAAAAAATAAAAAATAAAACTCTCCAAATCGAAAAACTTTGAAATAAAAAATACGCCATAACGGCGTTTTAACAAAAAAACAATTCAAAATTTCAGTTTTTAACAAATAAAATTCAAAACTAACTGTAGCCGTGTTAAGTTAAAAATTTCCACCAATTTAGTGACAAGATGGTTTGCGTGACGGAAGATACTTTTGGCACACACATAAATCCTCTGACTAAAAAGGAAGAAGTTATCAGACGTTTCACGATTACCAACGATCGTAGAATGTCGATGCAGGTGAGCCAAGTGAAAGATTAGAGAAATTACGATTTATTGATGTGAGTAATTAACCTGCGATGCTTTCAGCTGATAACTTATGGTGCTACAATAACCTCACTGAAAGTGCCCGATTCACATGGCATGGTGGACGATATAACGCTGGGATTCGATGATATGCCGGGTAAGTGCGGCCATAGAGATTTTTATATACCCAGTGGTGCGACAAATATTAATAAGCCAAGGCTTTAGCAAGAGTGAATTTGCCTCTAACGAACAGCTTGAGTGTTTTTTGTATAATCCTACATTCCTCCTCCGTGGGAGTGCGTTGGTGGAGCCGGCTGCCTTTGTAACACGTTCAAAGCGTCTAGAGCAGCCGGATCGAAAGAGTAAAAATTTTTTTTAGGACTGTCGTATAATTATGTTTACTAATCTTATTTTCAGAGTAAGATTAGTATTCTGCAACACTCAAGTAGGAATTGTAGAACAATTTGCTTATTTTCTTTTATTTTATTTTATTTTATTTTATTTTATTTTATTTTATTTTATTTTATTTTATTTTATTTTATTTTATTTTATTTTATTTTATTTTATTTTATTTTATTTAATTTTATTTTATTTTATTTTTATTTTATTTTATTTAATTTTATTTTATTTTATTTTATTTTATTTTATTTTATTTTATTTTATTTTATTTTATTTTATTTTATTTTATTTTATTTTATTTTATTTTATTTTATTTTATTTTATTTTATTTTATTTTATTTTATTTTATTTTATTTTATTTAATTTTATTTTATTTTATTTTATTTTATTTTATTTTATTGTATTTTATTTTATTTTATTTTATTTTATTTTATTTTATTTTATTTTATTTTATTTTATTTTATTTTATTTTATTTTATTTTATTTTATTTTATTTTATTTTATTTTATTTTATTTTATTTTATTTTATTTTATTTTATTTTATTTTATTTTATTTTATTTTATTTTATTTTATTTTATTTTATTTTATTTTATTTTATTTTATTTTATTTTATTTTATTTTATTTTATTTTATTTTATTTTATTTTATTTTATTTTATTTTATTTTATTTTATTTTATTTTATTTTATTTTATTTTATTTTATTTTATTTTATTTTATTTTATTTTATTTTATTTTATTTTATTTTATTTTATTTTATTTTATTTTATTTTATTTTATTTTATTTTATTTTATTTTATTTTATTTTATTTTATTTTATTTTATTTTATTTTATTTTATTTTATTTTATTTTATTCGCTAGAGTCTTTTCATCTCAGTTATACTTTCGGATGTTTTGCTAACCACTACCGAAGGACATCAGTAAAAAGTAAGCTGAAGCCTCTACTCTTTTTTCAAATATTATATTTAAGTACCAGACTTCACCACTGGGTATATAATGTTCGACTACACCTGAAATTCTATACGCAAATATAAATTTCTCAACCTCTCACAGGCTACTTAACCGCAAATAATCCCTATATCGGCTGCACAGTGGGTCGTGTTTGCAGTCGTGTGGGCAACGGTTGTTTCATACTCGATGGTAAAAAGTATGACGTGACCAAAAATTTCCTCGGCAAACATATGCTACATGGTGGTCTACATGGCTTTAGCAAAGTTATCTGGGAAGTCGATTGTATACGGCCGGATGGCGTAGTTTTCAGATTCACCTCACCCGATGGTCATGAGGGATTTCCCGGCGAAGTGATCGCAACTGCTACTTATACCATTACGGATGATAACTGTATGCGTTTTTGTTTGGAGGCAATCACGAACAAACCGACGCCAGTGAATATGACCAATCACGCCTATTTCAATTTGGCAGGACATGTATATTTTACTAATTTTGTGATGAACTCTTATTTATTGAATCTGAATTTTGTATATTTCCCTAGAACTCCGGAAAGCAAGGCATGGCGGAGCATATTGTTAAAATCAAAGCTGATTGCATAACCGATATGGATGCCGAAACTGTGCCGAATGGCGAAATACTTAGCTTGGATAATCATCTCTTAGATTTGCGCAAGCTGACGAATGTCGGTGTGGGTTTGCGTAAGATCGCTGGTATTGCGAAGGGTTACGATCACAATTATGTGCTGAAGTATACGCCGGGTTGTATTGAGAAACAAGCCAAGTGAGTAGTTGAAAAAGGGAGCATCCTACCTTATTGAGCTTAATATGAAAAGATGTTTAATATTTACTCAATTTACTATTTTATTACTCCCCCGCAGAGTCTTTCATCCGCCTAGTGGCCGCTGCATGGAGATTTCAAGCAATCAACCGTGCATGCATTTCTATACAGCACATAATATGCCCGATTTGGAGGTTAGTACTTCATTCTTATTACCTATTATATTCTCCTTCACAACTCCCCCCCATTAATCCTACCCAAACTTTAAACCCTCCATCTCACCGATCCCCCACATTATTCTTAATGCACTGAAATGACAAATACTAAAGAAAAAGAAGGGTAAAAAACAGAAAAAACCTCAACCCATGGTAATCGGCAAGGGGCATAGTCTATATGAGAAGCACGGATCATTCTGCATGGAAACGCATTGGTATCCGGATGCAGTTAATCATGTGAGTATCATCGGGTCAATATTAACCAAGAATTAGTCAACTCGGTTTATAACTTTAGCGGAACTTACTTGAAGGCTGACTGCAGGGTTTTTTTCAAAAAAGTTCCCTAAAAACCCATCCTGAAAACTTTTTTTAAGAAAATATTTTTCTATTCTTCATTTTACAGTCAAATTTTCCTTCCGTAATATTGCGCCCCGGCGAGAAATACCAACACGTTTGCATATTCAGATTCGGCATTTATGATCCGAGTTGTGAACGACATAGCAACGAGCTTTGCGATTTATTGCAATGAATAAAATATGGATGAATGATCTTAACATGGCTACAGATTAGTTCGATAGATGAAATAGTACCTAAATGGATTGAATTGTAAATTCATAAAAAAAAATAAAATAACTGGAAACACAATTTAATAGCTTTTTTTATCTTTTGACATCTTTATCGAAATCGAGATAGGTACCCGGACCACCGATTGTAAGAAAATAGTAATCTACCTAAAATTATTTCTGGATCTTATAACTTTAAACGAGCTTGGGAACCGCTCTGACCGATTTGGATGAAATTTTGCATATTGATAGTATGATTCATTTTGAGATTATATACATTGGTGTTGCCACTTTGGGTTGTTTACAGGGTTGCCATCTAACCGCAATTTGTTTTTTTTTCGTATTTCTCGGGTACTGCTTGACCGATTTGTATAAAATTTGGCATATAGATAGTTTGATTCATTCAAGGCGAATTCATTACAGGTGTGTTCGAGCGAATTCAGATCTACACGCACGCACACACTCCTTGTGCCTAAAAATGTCAGACAAAGCAACAACATAAGAAATTTGACAGCTACGATTAGATTTTCAAGGAAGAAGAAGAAGTCATATGGTGGGAAAAAGTCACCTGTAAATTTATTCGCCTTGGATTCATTCTAAGATTATATACATGGGTGATGCCACTTGCGGAGGTTTACAGGGTTACCACCTTTCTCGATTTTTTTTTAATATTGAGCAAGATATGCCAATTGGTATTAAATGATAGGTATTTTCGCCGTATTCCAACGCTGACATATTTAAGCAGGGTTGAAGCCTAGGGTTGCCACCTAACCGCATTTTATTTATTCTTTCATATCTCGACCACTATTTCGGTTGCCTATTGAACCATTTGGATGAAATTTTATTACCAGGTTAATATGCTTCATTAAAATTTTTGTCCAACTGGATGTTGCCACCTATTTGTTTTTATACCTTTCATGAACATGAAATGGTATTATAACTTTGGTCCGATGTTTGTAAGTATGAGAAGAAGAAGAGATAGACCCATCAATAAGTATACCGAAATGATCAGGATGACGAGATGAGTTGATTTAGCCATGTCCGTCTGACCGTCTGACCGTCTGTCTGTCTGTCTGTCTGTTTGAACGCAAACTAGTCCCTCAGTTTTTGAGATATTTGACTGAAATTTTGTATGCGGCCACCATTTTCCAATATAGGAATGATTTGTCGGAACCAGCAAGATCGGACCGATATTACATATAGCTCCCGTACAACCGATTATTCCGATAAACCGATTTTGGGCTATAACTCCTGTAATTAATCACGTAGAAACGTGAAATTTTGGAAGCATCGCTTATTTTATATGTGAAATATCGATGTTAAAAATCATTGAGATGGGATAAATATTTCACATAGCCCCAATACAATCGATTGTTCCGATAAACGGATTTTGGTAGATAACTCATGTAATTATATCGGTGGGAACGTGAAATTTCGTAACTGTTGCTATTTTAGAATGTGGAATGTCGATGTTAAAAATCAATGAGATTGGACCAATATAACACCTTGCCCCCATATAATCGATAGTTCCGATAATTTCGGTATGAGCGGAACACAGGCTGTACTGGGACCAAACAGTGAAAATCGTTACGCTTATTCATGAAAGGTATTTAGCCTTCGGCACAGCCGAAGACAGCTTTCCTTACTTGTTGTTTTTTTTTTTTGAGAATCTCTTTTGCAAAGCTTATTCTGTTGGTAGGTTAGATTTGGTGACAACAGCGAGGAATACCGAGCAAGCTGGGTCACCCAGGTACTTATAATGTAAATTAAACTTTCGTTTGATATGGCATGTCTTTTTTTTAAACAGGGTTGTCGCCTCCTTTTGAAACATTCTTAGTGGCAACACTCAAATAAAAGGGCGTATGTACATGGAGGTCTGTAAAGGCATACTCGTGATAATATCACATATAGAAAAGAAGAACCTATGCTCCAATATGAGTTAAGTAAGTTGATGATGATACAAAAGAGAGAATATAATAGGATTAGGTGGCAACCCTATGAGCTAATCCTGCTTAAAAATATGTTTTTGTTGAAATACAACGTAAAATGTCATTTTTTGACAACCATTGTGGCACTTCTCTTTTCACAAGGTTGAAACCCTTTAGTGGAGCATCTTCTCATTAAAAACACGTTTCCCTTACTCTGCACATTAAAATTATGCACTTTGATCTCTCTTTAATTAAAACTTTACTGCTGTTATAGCAGTTTATCCCAAGCACCTTCTTGTCAGCACCTGCGTCGGCAAATCATTCAAGATTAAAAACTGCCACAAAAATTGCAATAAACTATCCATATACATAATACTTTCAGACTGTCATCAATTATCTCACTTCTTAAGGCTTAATCTCCACTTCTATTGGTTGCAACAAAAAGTTCAAATTTCAAAAAGAAATTATTCCAGCGCAGCCTGCATGCTTGCCCATCTGTCCGTTTAAAAGTCACTTTTCATTTTGGCTTGCAGAATGCAGTTGGTATTTTGGCCAACAACTGGAAACCTAAACGAGCGCATCGTCATTGAATAATTCTGTTGACATATTTAGTTAGATAACAGATTTCGATGAATGCCAGGTGTTGCAAAGATTGAGTGCAAGCAATTAGAAAACAATTTTGGTATCATACAAAGTGTAGGTGTTCGCAGATGAAAAGTCGTAGTGGGATGAATGAAAAAGTTGAAAGTAATGAAAAGAAGATTTACGTGTGTCATAAATAGAATGGACGGATTTTTGGAATTTTGCATTTGAAAAAATTTTTGATTGTGTCCTTTACACATACAAATTGGTGTAGAAAAGGGTCTTGTGTAACTTGTACATATTTTGCCACTTTGGGGCTATTTACAGGGTTGCCACCTAACAGATTTTTTTTCAATATGAAGCTATGTCAATAGGGGTATCAAATGAAAGGTATTTCAGGTCGTATGCCAACGAAGATATTTTCAGGCGGGGTTGATACTTAGGGTTGCCACCTAAACCCATTTTATTCATTTCTTCGTATATCGACCAATATTTAGGGAACGACTGAATCGATTTGGAGCCAATTGATAGTATGCTTCATTCTAAGACATTCTATTTTGGTGTTGCCACTTGAAGTCAATTACAGGGCTGCCACCTAACAGATTTTTTTTATTAAGAAAGGTATGCCAATATGGGTATCAAATGAAAGGTATTTTAGGTCGTATGCCAACGAAGATATTTTCAGGCAGGTTTGACACCTAGGGTTGCCACCTAACCCCATTTTATTTTTTCCTTTGTATATTATTTTTATTTTTATTTATTATTTTATTTTTTCTTTTGTATAATATCTAGGGAACGACTTATTTTGGTGTTGCACTTGAAGTTATTTACAGGGTTGCCACCTTAAAGATTTTTTTTATATTAAGAGAGGTATACCAATATGGGTCTCACCAACGAAGATATTTTCAGGCAGGGTTGATAACTAGGGTTGCCACCTAACCCCATTTTATTCATTTCTTCGAAAAATATTTCGGGAACGGGTGAAGCAATTTGTATCAAATGAAATGTATTTTCGGCCATACACCAACGAAGATATTTTCAGTCAGTGTTGCCACCTAGGGTTGCAGCCTAACACCATTTTTTTTTTTCATAGATCGATCAATATCTAGGGAACGACTACATCGATTTGGATCAAATAGATAGTATGCTTCATTCTAAGAGGTACTTTTTTGGTTTTACCACTTGAAGTGTTTTCCAGTGTTGCCAACTAACAGATTTTTTTAATATGACGGAAAGGTACATACATATGTCAATGTGGGTATCAAATCAATGGTATTTTCAGTTTAGTTTTTAAACTTTGATGATGGCTCTTTATTATTCGGATTAAATAATTACAACGTTTTCACCATTCAGTTGTCGTTGGCAAAATGGCCGAGCTGTCATTCTCTTCTTTTCTTCTTCCCTTCATATACACTATTACCAACGGCTAGGCCGTGTTCACGGCATATGAAGGGTTGCCATATAACATCTTACAACTCGGCCAATCTGACTTTTGATCGACCTCGATCACATTTAAAATAGACTTAGAATTAGGACTTAAATCATGTTTGACTAGATTGTATGACCGTATAAATTATGTTTCTTTAGTAAACCTCTTATTCTACCTGTGTACTAGTATTGCTTTTTTTTTCTTCGTCATTGGGTTCGGCATCAGTTTGGGGTAGCCATTTTCGCATTCTATTGGCTTCTACTACCCCGTCATATGGAAGCTGCGTGAGTTGGCAGTTTTCTATATCTCTAACTACGTACCGGTCGTTTCCGAGAACTTTGAAGACTACGTAGGGCCCTTTGTACTTTGGGGAAAACTTTTTGTTGGTCCCTACAACTGTGTCTACGTTTCTAATAGCGACAAACTCGCCTACCTCATATATTTTAGGATCTTTGCTGTGTTTCGAGAAATACGCATTGTGGTATTCTTGAGTGCTTCGGATGGCATTACTAGCATCAGCCCTAACTTTGTCTAAGTCCCTCGTCTCATCTGATTTAAGCTTTTCCGTAAAGTATTCTGAAAATTCATCAACAGTTTCGCCCCTCTGCTCGACCCCAAACAGGAGCATACTGGGAGAATTCTTTGTCGTACTATGGTTAGAGTTGTTTATAGCATATTCTGCTTGCAAGAGTCGACTGGACCAGTCGGCGTGGTTAATGGGATCAGAGAGTTTCCCTAGCATGGCTTTAATAACTCTATTGACTCTCTCCACCTGCCCGTTTGCCTGTGGTGAAGCTACTGCTACTTTAACGTGACTTATATTGCGCTTTAGCAAGAACTCGCTGAACTCCAGCGAGGTGAAACAGGTGCCGCGATCGGAAATGATTCGTCGTGGTCGACTATAGTAGCTGAAATATTTATCCAGGGCGCTAGTAACCTCCCGGGTGCTAGTAGAATTAGTCGGATATAGTTTCACGAATTTAGTAAAAGCGTCTATTACAACTAGGAGGTATTTTCTTTTGGACCGCAGAGCTGGTAAAGGGCCAAAGTGATCAATGTGCAGCGTATCGAAAGGACGTGGTTGCTTCGGTATATTGTATAGAATCCTTTCCTTTGCCGTAGGAGGGGCTGCATACATAATACACTTCAAACAGTTTCCTATAAAATCTCCAACTTTCTTCCGGAGATTAGGTATCCAATAAAGTCTAGTAATTTTATCGCATGTTTTTTCAACCGATTGATGACCTACTTTCTCATGGGACAGTCTTATAATATTCTGCTCTAGTTCACTTGGAACACAGAGTAGTCTAGATCCATCAGGCTTTATCCTACAGACTAGACCGTCTTGCAAGTCGAAGTCTTTCATCTCTCCTACCGCTAACTTCTCACGGATCTTCTTTAGGTTTTCGTCACGTTCTTGAGCTACTTGAATTTGGAAATCCACGTCGGTGCTGTATACGTCTATCGCCATAACGCAGCGGCTTAGGGCGTCCACATGTTTCATGGCGGTACCTCGGCGATGAACAATCTTATAATTGTAGTTCTCCAGTTCCAAGGCCCACCTGGCTATTCTGGCATTGACCTGTTTTTTCTCTAGTGTTAGAGCCAACGAGTTACAGTCCGTCAGGATGTTAAAAGGAATTCCCTCTAAGTAAGGGCGGAAGCGCCGCAGGGCATATATTATAGCTAGCGTCTCTAATTCGAAGCTGTGGTATTTCGCCTCAGCTGCCGATGTTGCTTTGGAAAAATACGACACGGGGTGCATTTTCTTATCATCCTGTCTTTGCAGAAGAACGGCGCCGAAACCTGCTGCACTAGCATCGCAATGTAACTCTGTTTCTCTTAGCGGGTTATAAATTGACAATACGGGGGCTTCTGACAATGCATTTTTTAATTTTTTAAATGAGTCCATGCACTTGTCGTCGAGACAAAAGGGTACGTCTTTCTTCAATAAATTAAGCAAGGGTCTGGAAATCTCAGAAAAGGATGGCACGAAACGCCGGAAGTACGAGAAGAGCCCAAGGCACGACTGCAATTCTTTGTGATTGGTTGGTACGGGGTAGTTTCTAATGTCTTTAATATGCGAATCACTCAGTGTTACCCCTGCGGCAGATACTGAATATCCCAAATATTCGATCTTTCGGTACCCGAACTTGCATTTAGATAGATTAAGGGTCAAGCCCCTTAATTTTATCCGTTCCAGTACCTTTCGTAAAAGGGCTTCGTGTTCTTCGAAATCGGCGGTTGCTACTATGATATCATCCATATATATCATGATCTTCCTAGCTTTGATAAGGTCGCTAAAGATATTGTTAATGAACCGCTGGAAAACGGCAGGAGCATTTTTAAGTCCGAACGGCATTTTAATAAATTCGTACTGGCCACCAGGTGTGACGAAGGAAGTGTACTTAATGGAGTCTGGTGAGACTTGGACCTGGTGAAACCCATTCTTTAGATCTAGCACTGAAAATACTTTTTTACCTTCCAGATACTCTACGCAGTCGTCTATAAGCGGTAATGGATAATTGTCGCGTACCGTAATTTTATTCAGGCCACGATAGTCTACACAAAGTCGCGTTTGCCCACTCTTCTTCTTTACTAAGACTATTGCGGACGCATAAGGTGAGCTACTGGATCGTATGATACCTCGCGTCTCTAGGTCGTTAACGATATCTTGAACTGTTGTGCGCTCGGCGAAAGAAAGTCGGCGAGGGGCACAGTGAAACGGCACGTCTGAGGTGAGGTGAATCTTCATCTCATATTCGTAGGGCTCTATAGCTATTTGTGAATTAGTGTACGACTGTGAAATTATTTCTTTTAATTTTTCTCGACAAGGTTTACCTAACGTGGGATCAGTATCTACTTCGCTATCATCACTACCTACGTCAATATTAAAAATATCTGGGACGTCAAGGTTTATCTTATTTATTTCATCATTATAGGTATCGGCAGTCCCTACGTCGTTATGTGTCGCGTATACGTAAACGGCATCGGCAGTGTTTTTATTTTGGTACACATCAGGATTAGCGGCAACGGCAGTAATTTTATTTTGAATCATACCGGAGTTGGCGGCATTGGAAACTTTATCCCCCCCTACGTTCACGGCGAAGGCATCCGCATTAGCTTCAACATCGTCACTTTGCCCCTTTACGTCTATCTTACTAGTCACGGTTTTATACGGATCGGGGGCTTTTACATTATTGATCTTAGCTTTAGTTTCATTTTGATTCGGATCGGGGTCAAAAGCGTAAAGAGTTTTAGTCGGCTTAGTATTCTTAAAGTTCTCGGTTACTTCTTGGTTCACATCTTTTACACGAGTAATATAGCTTAAGCTCCCCCCATAGCCTCTTGAAAGGCCGAACCCATTGATAATAGAAGTTAATTCGCCCGGCAGGAAAGTGCAGTTTTTCAAAGAATCATTCATTGACTTTAATTCGTCTATGGTGTATTTAAATTTTAGTTTCGTCAAAAACATTTTATTTTGCCTCAAAAAATCCCGTCCTAATAGTAATGGAGTAGACATATCTTCATCATTAAGAATATTAAGTTTTATTTTAGTGATTTTATTTTTAAAATTTACATGGCAATTTATTACGCCGATTATGTTAATATCTTTTCCTCCGATTCCAAGATAGCTCTGGGCTGCTTTTCCCAGTTTGGTAATTTTACGAGGGATGTACGACCTCCTGATAAAACTAGCCGGACTACCGGTGTCAAATAAAGAGAGAAGACTATTAACAACTGCACTTTCTCCCGGGCTAATTTTAAAAGCAATACTTACTAAGTCTAGGTTATCAATTCCCACGATTTCTTCGGCATCTACGGCATTCACAGTCGTGCTCGGCAGCGGCTTCATGATCTTTTTCGGGTTAGGGCATGACCGGTGGTCATGTCCTGTCTTCCAGCAGCGGAAACATGATGCATTAGGGCGTAGTGGGTATGGGCAATTTGGCTTTATATGCCCCCTCTGCGAGCAGTTGTAGCATAGAGGCAACTCTTTTACTGCCGTTTCGCGTTTGGTGTTGGTTGTCGGCTTTGTTGCGGCAGTGGTGGTATTTGGGCGCTTGGCGCCTGGTACAGGTAATAAATACCTTTCTTGGTACCTATTCACTAGGCTTTTCAGTTCGGCAACGGTGCGTGCACCCATCAAAATGTGTAGGTTAGTCAGTTGGTTATCGATGCCTTCCAAAATAAAATCAATCAATTCTTTCTCCTCTACCTGGCCCCTCTTTGCCAAGGCCTGCATGGTTAGAATATAGAAATGTAACGTCTCGTTGCGTCTGTCCCAACGCCTTTCCGATAGCCTTTTATAAATATCATGTTTGCCCATCACACAGGTAAATTCTTCTAGCAATGATGATTTCAGTTCTTCGTAGCTTAACGCTGTTGTTGTTTGAAGGAAGAGTTTGGCTGTGCCATCGAGGCAGCGGCGTAGGCATATGAGTTTGAAGCGAGCGTCAGCTTCAACTGAGTTCATAATTTCCTCGAAGTCAATGAGAAAGTTTCGTATGGTCATTGTACCGCCTTCTCCTTTAAACTTTGGTAAGGCGTGCTCTATGTCGCAAAAGTCGACCTTGCGCACGCCGCTCCTGGGTAACAGATCGGCATTCTCCAGCTCTCTTACTTGCCGCTTGAGCTCAAGCAGCTCCCTCTTACGGCGCCAGTGTTCTAACTCCTGTTCTAGGTGAGAGTTTATTGGCATAGCACGGCTTGACGCATTTGCACGTACATTTGTAGTGCCATCATTAGTGTTAGTGGTAGCGGCAGTATTGGTGTTGACGGCGGCGGCATAGCGATTGGCAACCATTTCGGCATTTCGGATGGTTCTGGTTAAGGCAAATGTCCGGGCGGCAGGGACAGCGACTGTTTGATCTACTGGTACGGAAGCGGCATTAGTCATAGTGGTTGCATTATAAACGGCAGTGGTAGTGGCCGTTGTGCCAGTAACGACAGCGGCAGTGGCAGTGGCATCGGTGATTGTAGTCTCGTCAACAATTGTGGCGGAAGTTGTGTCAGTAGCGGCAGCGGCACTGGTATTAACGTTTGTTATTGCACCTTCATCAGCAATGGTAGCGGCGGTTGTGTCTGTGCTGGCAGTCACGTTGGAAGCGTCGTTGGTGTTAGTTTCAACGGTGGTGTTACCAAAACCCATAAACTCTTCGGTATTCGGTGATACCACCCAATTTGAAACTTCATCGGTGAAGTCTTCAGATTCATTATCCGATGGTACCACCAAATAAAGTTGCTTAGTTGAGATGTCGGAACGCTCTGACATTGTATGTATTTTTATTTAGATGTTGGTGGCGGTTTCGATGAAATGATAGTATATATCTATACTCGAGAGAACTTGCGAAAGTTTTTGCCACACCTGAAGATTTAAACTTTGATGATGGCTCTTTATTATTCGGATTAAATAATTACAACGTTTTCACCATTCAGTTGTCGTTGGCAAAATGGCCGAGCTGTCATTCTCTTCTTTTCTTCTTCCCTTCATATACACTATTACCAACGGCTAGGCCGTGTTCACGGCATATGAAGGGTTGCCATATAACATCTTACAAGTTTTCAGTTAGTGTTGCCACCTAGGGTTGCCAACTAACCCCATTTTATTAATTTCGTCGTATATCGACCAATATCTAGGGAATAACTGAACAGATTTGGATTCATTCTAAGACGTTCTAGTTTGGTGTTGCCACTTTGGGGCCAATTATAGGGTTGCCACCTAAAATATATTTTTTAATATTAAGAAAGGTATGCCAAAATGGGTACCTATCAAATGAAAAATATTTTCGGCCGCACACCAAAAAAGATATTTCAGTCAGGGTTGCCACCTAGGGTTGCAGCCTCAGCATTTTATTTATTCCTTTGTATATCGAAAAATATTTCGGGAACGGGTGAAGCAATTTTTATCAAATGTGGCATATGTCAATATGGGCATCAAATCAATGGTATTTTCCGCCGTACACCAACGAAGATATTTTCAGTCAGTGTTGCCACCTAGGGTTGCCAACTAACCCCATTTTATTAATTTCTTCGTATATCGACCAATATCTAGGGAACGACTGAATAGATTTGGATAAAATTGCTAATATACTTAGTTCTAAGACTTTCTATTTGAGTGTTGCTACTTCGGGCGGTTTAAAGAGTTGCCACCTAACCCAATTTTTTTATATTGAACAAGATATGATAATATGGGTTTTTTTTTTCAAAGTAATGAACGTTCGATTAGTGGTTATTCAAAAAGATCAAAGTACCATTTTCGAAATGATTTCGAAACTATTTCGGGATCCTTTCGGTACTGTTTCGGGATTCACAATGTTTATTTTCGAATCGAGCTTAAAAATAAGGACGAAGTTTAAAATGCAACTTTTTTTTAAATTATTTTTTATTTATTAAAAAAGGTAAAAAGCTCCCAAATATAAAATACCTACCCACTAAACTGAATTTCCAAGATATACATAACTCTACTCAGCTAATACGCTCTACCAAAAAAGTTTTAAGACTCACATATTTACATCAGAATGTTTTACATTTCAAACGATTTACAATATCACAAACAACATATTCACCCGAATCCGTGCCACCAAACTCTCTCGTTCTTATATCGCGACACACCATCGTATGCATCAACTCATCATACAACACATTCGCACAATCACTTTCGCCCAAATAATGCAACAGATCAATGCATGAACGCACAATACCATATGGACTGAGCGTTAATTGGTCAGTTACAGAGAGACGCGTTTGTAACGGTTTAAATACCGCATGATGATCGCCACGCTCAGTACAACTAAACAAACTGGCACCACCACATACTGCACTCGCAATAGATGCCACAAATGTGCCATAACGATCGGTTGTACATATCACATCATATCTAGACGGACGCATAACGATATTACGCACCAGCTCATGTATGGCTACCAATTCAAATTCAAAATCTGGTTTCATTTGTGCGTACAACTTTTCCGCAACTTTAATAAATAAACCATCCGATAGAGGAAATTCTTCCACCTGATGACCGAATGTAACCTTCTGACGTTTATTTTCAATTGCATAATGAAAAACAAATCTGAAATAACGTTCCATATATTTTCGTTGCATTATTTTTAGTGTTTCCACCATACCAGGCACGGGACCATATTCCAATTTTGAAAAGTTACCCGCATTATTTTGCATAAGTACGGTTAGTTTAAGATCGGGAAATTTACACTTAAAACCCTCGATAGAGTTGCAATGTATTATGCCAACATATAAATCTAAATCATTATTCAATAAGAGTTGTTTATGTTTTGCATCGGGATCGTGTTGCAAGTCGACGTGAATGGCATGACGATTGCGTTGCACCGATTGTACATACTCATTGGCATATGCCCCGTCATCGGGTCCAATAGGTATGCGTTCAAATGCAACTGGTACTTTAGCAACTTCGAAGAGATGTCTTATGAAATGTGCTCCCTGCTTACCGATAATTGATGCACCTGTTAGTAGTGTGACCAAATATTCACCACCATATCTTGAAGGTGGTAATAGTTTGATGAATTTTGGTGGTAGACCTTCTTTTTCATAATCATGTCCTTGTATTTCTATTTTGGCAGCTACATTTGAATAGCGGCAATTGATGCGTTTCAATAAGTTCATCGGTAATTTCTTCAAGAACTGCATATTCTAATTTTCTTTACAACACAAATGAGAGAAACTTGTAAATTTTCTGGTTTTTGCTAAGATTAGTTATAATTTTGTCTATTTTTGAAAAAAATTTTTCTTTAAAGCAAAAAAAATGTTATTCGTATTTTTTTCTTTCAATATTTAAAAATTATTTGTCAAGTTCTTTTTATTTTCTTTTCACTATCAATGAGCATTCACAATAATTAACAGCCTTGCGCACCTGCTAAAATTCGACTAGCTTAATTCCTTGGTTTGATTTTTTTTTTTTTTTTCAGAAGTGTCTAAACTAAGAGCCCACCTATTTTTTGTGTACTTTTTGTATAATTTTTCTATATCTCTACATATAATAAAATTGTAACAGGTCGATGTTTGTACATGGCAGATATCAACAAAAAATTGATTGGGGGCAGCATTATTAAGCGAGTAGAATCCAAATCAACCATTTAAAAAATTTTTGTGTGTCTGTCTGTCTGTCTGTCCGTATGTATGTGGCCGTATCACTCTGAAAGTAATGAATGGAATTGAATGAAACTTTTTTCGTTGGATTGCTTCATGCTCAACTTAAAATTTGAGATATTACTTTTTTCGATATCTCAACCGGTTTTGGAGTTATCGCCCAATATGTGGACCATGTCTGTCTGTATGTTGTTGTGGTCGTAACACTCTAAAAGTACTGAAAGCAATTGAATTGTTGGATTGCTAGACGCTCAATTTAAAGTTTAAGATAAAATGCGATGTGATTCATTGAAATATCTGAAATGGTTTGGGAGATATCCTGAAATTTCGATAGCTCGACCGGTTTCGGAGGTATCGCCGAATATTTCCACAAAAATTTGTTATTACATTATGGGTATCAAACAAAACGTTTTTATGAATGCTGTCATAAACCATTTAATTAATTTCAATACCTAAGCTACGCATACGAAGTCGCGGGCACCAGCTAGTTTTATATAAAGCTATATTTTTGTTTCATTTTTACTATATTTTTTGGGTAATTTTCAATACATTTTTTTGGTAATTTTTACTTGTGTAATATTTACAATATTTTTTGGATCATTTTTAATATATTTTGTGTAATTTTTACTAGATATATAATTTGAGTATTTTTACTGTATTTTTTGAATAATTTTTACTAGATATATGTATAATTTGAGTATTTTTACTATATTTTTTTTTTAATTTTTACTATACTTTTTTGGGTAATTTTTACTATATTTTTTGGGTAATTTTCACTAAATTTTTTTAGTAATTTTTACTTGTGTAATATTTACAATATTTTTTGTGTAATTTTTACTAGATATATAATTTGAGTATTTTTACTGTATTTTTTGAGTAATTTCTACTCTATTTTTGGGTAATTTTTACCGTACATAAATTTTTTTTTTTTCATTTTTACTATACTTCTTTGGGTAATTTTTACCGTTTATAAAAACTTTTGTTAAATTTTTACTATACTTTTTTTGTAATTTTTACTTTTGTAATATTTACAAATTTTTTTTTGTTCAATTTTTACTAGATATATAATTTGAGTATTTTTACTGTATTTTTTGTGTAATTTTTACTTTATTTTTTGAGTAATTTCTACTTTATTTTTTTCTACATAAATTTTTTTTTTAATTTTTACTATACTTTTTTGGTAATTTTTACTATATTTTTTGGGTAACTCTTACTAAATATTTGGAGTAATTTTTACAATTTTTTGCAAAATTTTCACTATTTTTTTTTATAATTTTTACTATATTTTTTATTATATTTTTTGTGTAATTTTTTACTACATTTTTAATGTGTAATTTTTACCAATTTTTCTTTATGTTTTACTTCATATTTTGTATAATTTTTCTACAATATTTTTTGGCTACTTTTTTACTAAATTTTTAGTATAATTTTTTGTGTAATTTTTTACTATATTTTTTGTTTAATTTTTGCTATACTTTTTTTGGTAATTTTTTAATATTTTATTGTGGAGATTTTTATTACATTTTAGCGTAATTTTTTACTATATTTTGTTTTGTAATTTTTTAATCTACATCTTTTTTGGATAATTTTTTACTATATTTTCTGTGTTATTTTGTACTACTTTTGTGTAAATTTTTACTATTTTTTTTTTTTTTACTATATTTTTTGTGTAATTTTTTAATATATTTTTTGTAAAATTTTGTACTATATTTTCCATGTAACTTTTTATTATATTTATTGTGTAATATTTCTATATGTTTTTGTGTCATTTTAATTAAATTTTGTTTTTTAATTTTATTTTATTCAAAATTTGATTTTACTAGTTATGAAATATAAGTAATTAATATACAAAAATTGTCTTTATCAATCGAAATTCAAAAATTGGAAAAACAATTTTTTTCGATCTAAATTTAAAAATGACGGGAAAAATGCAAAAAAAAATTGATTCACTAATCGATACTGAGAGTAATAAGGGATTTGTCTATATATTTACTCCTCATGGCAGTAGCACGCTTTTTTAGAGATTTTTTTGGATTTAATTGTACTATATAACTGTTATTTGTGGTCCCTAATCTACTCGAGGTTCATAAAGTTTAGGTTTCAATGATTTATAGCATCCTGTAATAAAACTAAATACAAGTTTTGCTTAGTAAGTTTTACCCTCTTTAATGAATACCCTCAGTGAACTAATTTAGTTGGCCTAAAAGTATGCAACAAATATGCACTACCGCAAATTAAACAACCACAAAATGTGAGAGATTAATTTGTGCTCTTCTTCTGGCTGTCACATTTACACACACAAATGCACAAATAAATCTTTCCCAGCATATTGAAAATAAATCCAATCCAACGAACATAATCCTAGTCTAGAAGCAGACAAGTTGCTATGTTCTATTTTCTTTTTTGCTTCTTTTGTTTTATTTAGTCAATTTTCTAGTTGTCTTGCTAACTTTACTGGGAAAAGCTTAGTTAAACACAATTTCAATTCATTTGGAGATATTACAGATTTCTACGCTGCTACGGCTTTAATTTAAATTTCAAACAATTTTCCATTTTGAACAACAAATGCCAAATCGCAAACAAACAAACTTTAATTGCTAAGTTTTCAAGAGGAAAGTTGTGGTCCGATAAAACAATACAATCTGTTAGGATTTCGGTAGCTGTGAATGGATATACTAAGTAAAATATGTATTTGAAATAGTTATGCATTTGTTTAATAATTTTACAATCAATTTGATGTTACAAACATAAGTATATTTGCCGTTACAAAAATGTTGTTTTTTAAGCTTATCTATTATCAAAATTCGTACAGATTCTATAAACCTTAACTTTTAAAAATCCACAACTGTCTAGTTTTAATAAAGATTCTGTTTCTTATTTAAAGTACTATCAATTTAGCGCTAACTTTACTTACCCAAAACGATCCCAAAGGGAACTAAAAATAATCCCAAAGTAATTTTAAAATGATCCCAAAAAGACCCTTTAATGTTCCCAAAATGATACGAAATTGAACCCAAAAATGATGCGAAAATGATCCCAAAATGATCCAAAAATGATTCCCAAATTACCCAAAAACACCCAAATTACCCAAAAACACCCCCTAAATGTACTCTAAAATGATCCCAGAATTATCGAGAAATGTTCCCAACATAATCCTTAAATGACCCAAAAATTATCCCAAATTAATCAAGAATTTAACCCAAAATGACCTCAAAATAGCCCCAAAATTATTCCAAACTGACCGATAATGATCTCAAAATGATCCGAGAATACTCCAATTATGATCCCAAAAGTATACAATACAAATACAATACGGTAAAATGGTAACCTTGGGCGGGTTGAAAATATTTTAGTTGGTATATCGGCGTAAATACCTTTCATTCGATACCCATATTGGCATATCTAACTACATAGTTTAAAAAAAAAAAAGATAGGTGGCAACCCTGTTACCCGCCCCAAGTGGCGACCCCAAGTGGATAGCCTTAGAATCAACCATACTATCTATATTCAAAATTTCATCCAAATCGGTCAAGCGGTTCCCGAGATAGTCTGGATATACAAATATACAAGTTTAGCTCGTTTAAAGTTACTAGTATCGCTTGGTATCAAAAATTCGACCAATAAAATAGGGGGTCGTGTGGTCGCTAGCCCCGTACCGCCCATCCTTAAATTTCGGGGACGCCTCTCAAAATATACCGCCTATACCTCAGTTTTTTTTTCAATTTGCTTTCCAACGGTGCATATTTTATTAAAATCGGTCAAACGGTTCGCTCAAAGGAGGTTCCTAAAGTTTTTCATGTCGCGTATTTATGTAGGTATATATACATAGATAAGATATCTACCTCGGGAATTACTTGCAATCGATCTCAAGGTTTCCCAATTTCTCAAGAACTTCTAAACATATCGTTCTGTGTGCCACCTTGCCGAGGATTTTTTCCCAATGTTGTATTTTCATCGTGTTCGGAACTTTGTTCTCGGTATAACTCTTAGGTTCTAGCATTAACTTCACCACAAAGTTACTTAAAATCAGTTTCAGGATGCCTAATTATTGCATAATTCATTTTATTCCGATACGTGAGCAACCTAGCAGAATTTGTTTAATTTCAGTCAAAATCAAATTGAAGAGTGAAATTTCAGTTTCTTAAATGTCTATTTCGGTACTTACTTGTGGTCCAACTTTTCAAGCAAAAGTCATTGCCTTTTCATTCCTTTAAATTCAGAGGCAACAAAAAGTAAACATATGAGTCCTCCATATTTAATTAATATTTTTTGATCAAATATTTAGTACGAATGCGACGGTATGTAACAACAAAAATACTCGAATCGCCAAAGAGAAAAAAACAATCGCAAAGAAGCAAACTATAAAAAGATACAGTGAAGATAAACAAAAGCGAAAAAATTCATACAAGAATAATACTAAAAAAATCGCAAATATACTAGGTACATATGTGTTGTATGGAAAGTAACCGTAGAATATATTTCGCGACTCGCAACAGAAGGCAATTCCCGCTTATTGCCAACATACATACATAGGCACATTAAAAACTTGTAGTGAATACCCTCAAATACAGTTGCTTCACTGTTCTTCTTCTTTCCGGCGTTAACTCAACTCCTTGCGAGTTGTGGGTTATCGCAGCATCTAACGAGATTTTCGCCGAGTTTCTTTTCCCACTTGTGGTGTGCTGGTTTTGAGTTTTTTCCTACAAGTTGGCGGGACCTACTCCGGACGGTACTAGCAAAGTAAATTAGTTTTTGCTGAGAAGCTTTTCATGGCAGAAATACACCAAATCTACTGCAGACGGTCGACTCCGTTTAGAAAAAATCTTTTTCTAAATAATTTTTGATGTTGCTTTTTCTGGGCATCGATAGTTAAAGTTATTATCTTTCAGGATTAAGCGCCACGATTTTCACTGTTCGGTCTTTAGGATAACCACTGGCCAAACCTGTTATTGGCGCTAGTTTACTGCCCCGATAACATGTGTAACACAGGCAAAATCTACAAAAATTGTATGGAAATAGCTGCTTATCGGAACAAAATATTGTACTATATTATGTTATATTGTTTCGATCTCGCTGGTTCGGACAAATAATACAAATTTACAAAATGGCGGCCACATTTCAATAAGATATCTCAAAAACTGCTTGCGTTCAAGCAGACCGACAGACAGATGAAAATGGCTAAATCGACATATAAAAATAGCTCAATTGCGAACGAAAATTTCAAAAACTACTATTGGAGATATCAAAAAAGTTACATTCGTAGCATCCCTAGTGTAATTGTTTTAAGAGAAGCTTCAAAAAGAGAATATCTGTATTTTGTATTAAAAAGTATTGCCTACTTTTAGGCATCAATCGAATGGGAGTTTCAATGCAAGCAAGATGTATGTAGGTAAACGAAAATAATCACCACTATCCCAGAAACGATTGCCGATTTGGATAAAATTTGGATATTGCAAGTTTACACTACTGACGCCTTTTTCATTTCTATACCTTTCATGAAGATGAAATGGTATTATAACTTTGGTCCGCTGTTTTTAAGTATGAGAAGAAGAAGAGATGGCCCCTTCAATAAGTATACCGAAGTGATCAGGATGACGAGATGAGTTGATTTAGCCATGTCCGTCTGTCTGTTTGAACGCAAACTAGTCTCTCAGTTTTTGAGATATTTAGCTGAAATTTGGTATGGGACCACCATATAGAATATAGAAATCGTTTGTCGAAATCAGCAAGATCGGACCGATATTACATATAGTTTCCATACAATCGATTGTTCCGATAAACGGATTTTGGTAGATAACTCCAGAAATTAGACAGGTAGGAATGTGAAATTTCGTAACTATTGCTCTTTTAGAATATGGAATGTTGATGCTAAAAATCAATGAGATTGCTCCAATATAAAACATCGCTCCTCAACATCATCGATAGTTCCGATAATTTCGGTATGAGCTAAAGTGAAACTCGAAATTACCCAAAAATTATTCCAAAAATGGTGCCGAAATGTGCTCTTTTGCCAAAATGTACCATGTGGAAAGTTGTAAACTAGAAAGGTTGAGGCTTTCCATGCTTTTTCGCATGACGAATGAAATCAGTTTCAAAATTCAGTTTAAAAAAAACATTGCAATCCAATATCTTATCAGTAAAATACTTTTGCTTTATTGCACGTAAAATCAAAAGTGGAAAAGTGTTTACATATTGATGACAGTTGTGCTTTTTGTACTTTTATGACCGTTGTTGTTAAATACAAATAAAAGTAGCACCTTTAAACATTTATAGGTACCTACTTTCCAATATATCTGAAAAGCTATAAAGCAGCTGATGAAGTATGGTATTTGAGTGTGTACATACGAGTATGTGTGCTACATCAGGTCGTTTAAAAAACAAAAATATCGAACTAGTTCAAATAATACATTTTTTGTTAAAATTATTTTCGGTATATCTCAGAAATTCTGTGATGGGGCGTTCTAGAAAAATATTTTGAAATGAGGTAATCTTTTACCCAGCCGTCGACATTCGGAAGTAGACAGTATTAGCATGAATCATGTGTTTTTTTATACCACCTTATCTACATATGTAGGCTGTCCCAAAAATGTATGGAAAAAACTTAAGGTTCGAAATATGATATGCAAACTAGAGCGTATCACGGTGTAAAGAGGAAAAAAAGTTGAAAATTTCCGTCCCTCCCCCCCCCCGAATTTGAACACTTATCTTATGAGGTTTAAAAAAAAAAATTTTAATTTTTTTGTCACCCTGTAAAAACAGCGGAATTAGTTTTTTTTTCTATAATTTCTATATTTTACGTTCGATTTTCAAAAGTAATACATTTTTAGAAAGGTATTCACCAAGGCAATATTTCATCCATATAAACTTTTAGCCCATCATGTCAAGTTCAGATTTTATTCTATCTTTACTAAAACCAACACCCTGTATTTGAAAAAAAAAATTGTTTCTTTCCTTGACTCTAATTTGCTGTAACGTTCTCGGCTACTTAGTTTAGCGAATATATAACCTAGGCGTTCCTCGTCGGCAACTTCTTTACAATAATCACTTACTACGTGAACAAATCGCACTTTATTCAAATTTTATTTTTAATACACCCTGTATTTGTTTTTTTTTTTTTTTTTTTTTTTTTTATGCCCAACGGATTTTACCCACCATCCCGCCCAACCGACACGAGGGGCGCATCCGCATAACGCGCGGATTAATTTGCCGAGTGTTTGAAAGGCGGAGGTTTGTTAAGCGTCGAGTTCTCAAAATGCTCAGCTACAGAAAGGAATTCATCAGCTGAGTGATATACATAAATAAATAGGGAATTGCAATAAATTAATACAACGTAGAAATCAAGTGTTAAGAGATAATAGAACAGTTATTTTGATCATAAAAAGCGAGTCCGAAATATCAAATGTGCCTGAATGAGAGTTAAAATCTTCGCACAAACACTGGAAAGGCTCGTGTAATTGAAAATTTGTCCTGCATTGCTTCAGCCGAATAGGCCTAAAGTGTCGTGAAGGTCGGGACGGAATATTAAAGTTAATTTCGTTTAAAAGAAATGGGCTGGAAATCGATCCGTTTATCAGTTTAGTCATGAATAATACACCTAGCATTTCCCTACGACTTGCAAGGGTTGGGAGATTGATAAGTTTCAAACGATTAGTATAAGGTGGAAGGTTATACGTTGAATCCCATTGTAGATTTCTCAATGCAAAGAGTAAGAACTGTTTTTGAATTGATTCTAGCCTATCAATATAAAGCTGGTAACGCGGATTCCATATAACTGAGCAATATTCTAATATAGGTCTAACTAGTGTAGTAAAAAGAGTCTTCGTAACATAAGGGTCATTAAACTCCTTTGACCACCTTTTCACAAGAGCTAAAACACCTCTAGCCTTATTAACTGTTGCCTCAATATGAGGACTAAAACTAAGCTTGGGGTTCATTGTCACCCCCAAGTCAACAAAAACATTAACATGTTCAAGATTGTGGTTGTTGATTGCATAAGAATAAATTAAATAAATTTGAATAAAAGCTAAGGTTGGTGTCGTAGGTTAATGGCTTATATGGGCGAAATATGACACGGGTTAAAACCTTTACAACAATATATTGCTCGTTGAAATCAAAGACCAAATAGAAAAGTTATTAGCAAAAAATGAATTTCGCTGTTTTTACAGGGTGCCGACAATTTTTTTTTTCCATTTTTGAAATCACCAACTAGTAAACATTCGAGCCAGGGGGGAACATTTTAAACTTTTGTTGGCGATACGCTCTATATCGGTGCGTTTTAACCTAAATAACATGTGTGTGAAGTTTTATTGTTCTAGGATAACGGCAACTCGTGCCGATTTCGAGTTAAAGTTCTTGCTAGCAGCTTACACTAAGTTGGCAAACAAAAGTTCAATAAGACTTCGAAAATTTTACATAATCTTAATATTTGCCTCATATTTAAAAGACTGTGCAACAAATCTCCACCTTTGAATTTTCAAAGGATTAAAGGATTCTTTGCAAGGATATTGAAAGAATGTATTCACGAGAAAAGGACATTGGAATTTCAAAAGTATTATAGCATATTGCGTAACAATATGTTTTCTAGCAAAAATAATTGTGTACATCTTGAAACTTTGCGATTATAGTGCACTTTATATAGGTCCTACACGGCGTATGAGTAACATTTACCTGTTCTTTTCATACTTGTATATGAAACTGTATAAACTGTATTAATTAGTTTGGTCGATATCTCCGAAACGGATTGAGATATCGAAATAAATCGTACGCTACTTTCAGGCCCTCATGAACACCTTTCATTTGAAACCCATATTGTAAAATCAATTTCAGGGGTACATATGTCCTGTCCATGTCCTGTGCATCCTTAAATATTTTTTGTACACGTTTTCAGAACTGTTATTACAATACAATTTTTTAAAATACATAGAATTTTGGAAAAGTTGAAGGATAATAAATTTAAAGGACATTACTTCCATGTCCTTGAAGGATAATTAAAAAAAAAAGTTATATTTAGCCTATATTTCAATTATCCTTTAAAGTAGTAACCGCATATCCACATTTTATTAACATTTTTCGGGAGGCCCTACAATCTTTGATCTTTTAAAGGATATTCTGAGCATCTGGTAGAGAACAAAAAAATACCGATTTACTAATTACGAAGTCCTTAAAGGGTAACGATACAGCAATATGAGAAAAATGAGTACGCAATAAATCATTACATTAGCGAAACACAGTGGAATTTAGTACGATTTTACTGATAACTTCAACTGCAAGTCGGCACGGGTTACCGTGGTCCGAATTGCATAACACTTTGTCAGGATACTTTTTGATGCATAATGGTCAAAATTAGGGCGCATTCTTTTAAATAAAATAACTTTGAAATTTTGGGACAGTCTAATGTATATGGGTCATTCCATGTCAAATCGACAAATTTTTTCCTGACCCCCTTCGATTTCGCTAAAAATTTACTATCTTTTTCTTCTTTTTCTACCCCCCGAAAGACATTTTTCAGAATTTTTTCAAATTTTTTCCCCAAATTAAAAAAAGTTATGAATTAAAAAAAAAACGTTTCTTTTAATGCTGTAACTTTTTCCAAAAACCGACCGTTTGGGATCATTTTTTTTTTAATTTTTGTTTTTAAATGTAGTTTTCGGAAAAAAAAAATAAAAAAAAATTTAAAAGCCCAGATATATAAATTTTTTTTTTCGAAAAAAAATTCCGACCCTTTTTTATTTTTATTTTTATTTTTTTTCAACTCCAACTAATTCAGCAATAAGCCCCGCTAATAAAAAGATAATATGCAGACAATCGCTACTATTTTTTTTATTGAAAAATTTTTTGTTTTAAACTTGGCTCATTTATATCTCTTCTATTTTTTTATTTTTTTTTTTTTTTTGATTGTATATAACTTTTTAATGAAATTTTTTTTTTTCAATCAAAAACACCTCTTGTTATTAGCGGAGCTTATTGCAGAATTAGTTGGAGTTTAAAAAAAAAAAAAAAAAATAAAAATAAAAATAAAAAAAGGGTCAGACTTTTTTTTCCAAAAAAAAATTCAAAAAATTTTTTTTTTTCGAAAACTACATTTAAAACCAAAAATTAAAAACAAAGATGATCCCAAACGGTCAAGTTTTGAAAAAGTTATAGCATTTAAAAAAAAAATTTTTTTTTGAAACGTTTTTTTTTAAGTCCATAACTTTTTTGATTTGGGGAAAAAAATTTGGAAAAATTGAGAAAAAAAAAAAATTTGTTGATTTGGCATGGAATGACCCATATACATACATGTATTTCCATTCTTACTCTTTTTAGACTCACCCCACCCATGTGCAAACTTCTTATAATAAAATGGATATTAAAATGTGCTTTTGATTTTATTTCAATTTGTACATTTAACACTTCAATTTGGGACATTCGCTGCTTTTGCTTTCGAAATGTTAACGGCACTAAACTTTTTATTAACCATGCACAACATTCTCAAAAAGAAATCAAAACCGTCAATGCAACTGAAAATTTTTAATTTGAAATAACACTCTCGCCCATACAAAATTCTTAAATGGATCAGTAAGCCATCTTGATAGCGCAGGGCAATTTCAGTGCGATCATAATAAAAGCGAAATTAAATTATTCTACAATTTTTTTTTAAATTCTGCTAGGGTTAAAAGTGGAGCAAATATGTTTGTTTGTAAGTTTACAAATTAAAAAAAAAGGCATTCAAACCGGATTCAAGGTAAAGTCTGAATCATCTTATGAAAAGTGTGTTAATTTTGTAAAATTACTGACCGAGTGTCATTTAGTACGTCTGTCCGTGTACACGATAACTTGAGTAAAAATTGAGATATTTGCATGAATTTTTGTATACTGGTTACTTTCTGCCCTAGGTAGGTTGAAAATGGGCGAAATCGGATGAAATCGAAAATTTCGAAAATCACCTAAGTTAACATAATTCGGTAACGGCAATATCTAAAATGATATAGTTTGGTAGGATGAACCACCCCCTAGTCATTCTATTATGATTTTTTGATAAATTTTGAAAAGTATGCGTGGCGCCGCCCACTCTTCAGGGTGGCATATTTGAAAACTTCACGGGTCATAACATTTAAACTGATTACGGTAGAACGATGAAATTTGGTACAAGGTATACTAGCATAATAGGGAGTATACCTGAAATCGCTTCCCAACCACGCCCACATTGGAAATGGAAAATTTCAAAAATCAGTGAAAAACTACCGAATTTATGAGATAACGAATTGTATCGGTATTGCTTCGGAATTTTCAGGACTTTTTCGTGGTTGTTTCCGGAAATTTTTTCGGACTTTTTCGGATCGGTCCATTTGTGATTTTTTTTTTTAAGTTTATTTCGGGATTGATTTTGGCATTGTTTTCGGGATAGCTACTGGTCTTTTTGAGATCATTTCGAAATTGTTTTCAGGAATTTTTGGGATTGTTTTGAGGACTTTTTCGAAGTTATTTCGGAATTTATTTCGTTACCATTTGGCTGTTTATTCTTGATTGTTTTTGTGACTTTTTAGCATAAATTCTGGCCTCCTTTAGGTTCATTTCGGGATCGTTTTCCGAACATTTGCGCAACCTTGCTTTGCTGGCCGTTTAGGAATCATTTCTGGATTGTTTTCAGGGTTTTTTGCGCATCGTTTCAGGAACTTTCTTGGGGCATTCGGAAGCTTGCAAAACGAACAACCCGAAATATAATTTTGATTAGTACTAAGCTGGCGGCCGGTGTGGTGTAGCGGTAGTGTGTTGGGCCTACTAAATCAAGTATTTAGAAAAAGTATTTTTCTAAACGGGGTCGCCGTCGTCAGTTGTTTGGCAAACTCTCCGGGTGTATTTCTGACATGAGAAGCTTCTCAGCAAAAACTCATTTGCTTTGCAAGTGCAGCGGCATGAAAACAATAGGACTTCGGGATACCTTGAAAAAAGTCATGAGAGAGACGAGGGCGAGTAGATGTCGACAATGGGGCAGACGGACAATATATGACCACCGCACACCAAAATCTTGTTTGATTATTTGAACGCCACAATGAGTAAAGAAGCTGTCTTTGCGCATAAATACACAGAAAAAAATGGCGCTGGTAAAATCAACAGCCCGAACTGTTACCCTGAAATTTACCAGATTCTGTTGCATTGACCAAATTTTGGTTATTTCAACGGAATTTTTTGTTGAAATAACTGTTGATTCAACATTCATGCAACTGTCAATTTTTAATCAACAAAATTTTGTAAAACTGACAAAATTTTGGCTTAATCCAACAGCGAAGATACTGTCATTGGTGATATCCCGTACTGCTTGTTTAAGTTTATGCTCCGGGGATAAGAGTGAAATTCTTTTGAATTCCTAAATATATTCTGGTTACTCAGTACAGCTTTAACCTCCACCTCAAGAAAGAAAAAAACAGCCAATGATATAACTAAAATTTGACATATCCTTGGCTCTATTCAGGTAAAGGGAGATTGCATTAACAACTACATAATAACTACATACATAAATAAATTATCGCTAGATACTAACAAAATTACAGGAACTCCTCCGGTATATTAAATAAGCATATACGACAGACAGCAAAGCACATGGTCAAAGTGAAGAGTAGACCAAGCGGCAGTCACGTCAAAACAACATTGCTGATGTGACACATTATGCAGCATGGGAGAGACGCCAATAAGCGTTGGCGACAATATAGCTGATGTTGCACTTTAACGAATAACGAGAATGTTGGCAATGTGCTGGCTACCGTTGGCAGTGCTCATGACTGACAGACAGTCAGGCTGCTGGGTGAATAGATTGGTTGGTTATTTAAATATGCGGTGGCCACTTTGGAAAGTATTAACCGAAAATGATACACAAAGCAGAATTTTTTTCAACATGAACCATGTTAAACTAACAAGAAAGATCCTGTTAAAGTTACATGAGATAGTGAGGCAGATAGTGTTATTTTAACAGGAAGACATGGTGTTTTAAAAGAAATTCGTGTAAATTTAACAGGAAGTCATGTTAATTGAACAGGGAATCATGTTTATTTAACACGAAGTGAAGTTATTCAACATGAGCTTCTTGTTAAAATAAAAACATTTTAATAACATGAGCGATAGTGTTGAAAAATAATAACCTGAAAAAGTATTGATTTTACATGAACATTTTTCTGTGTACTTTTTATTTCTAAACATTTTCCAAAAATGGCCTATGTCAGAACTTTTTTGAAGCACGCTCAACGCTTTTTTAATAACACCCTATTTCTAAATTTGGTTCAAAAACGCCCCCATCTCAAAATAAGCTTCAGCATTCAGGAAATATCACTTTTGACCACGTATGAGGGGAAGGGGTAGTTAATATTATCACGTGATTTTCTTGAATTTCTATTTGATATACATAAGTTTAACCGAAATCTTACAAGTTGTCGGGTTGAATACGATCGAATTATTATTCAATTGAAAGTGATCTGATTTGAATTTTTGTAATTTTTATATTACAACATTATTTTATATAAAGTGACTAGCTGACCCCGCAGACTTCGTTTTGCACAAAATAGATTTTTGTTGAATTCATTTCCAAAATTCCCGATTACGACGGTATTTTCTTTATTCGAAAAAAAAAAATGAATTTTGTGTGGAAGGTGCCACGTCCCCTCTTCCTATAACTCGAACTTTTTTGTAAGGGTGATATTGATATCATATATCTCCATACCAATTCCCAGATAGCTGCCATTTGTAGAGATATTGAGCCTTGAAAAGTAAGTATATGCAGGAGGTGCCACGCCCACGCCCATTTCCCATAGCCCCACATATATTGTGAGTATGGGCGTTCACCTTCATACCTTTACCGCACATAGAAATATTAAGCTTAACGAATTAAGTTTGTATTACAGCTGCCACGCCTCTTTTTCGATATCTCCAGCCTATTTTTCTGAGAATTGTATTAATATCGTTTACATTCTTACAAATTTTCCGTTTTCACATGTGTTCTATCGACCAAAATGTGGACCAGGTTCGGACATGGGATGTAGAACCACTCCCTGTTAAAATCCTCATCAACACCTTTCATTTGGTACCCATAAGGTCCAAACACTTTCTAGGATCACACCAGGTCCACATTTTGGTCACTATCTCGAAAACTGATTCCTTCATGGGAAGGGAAAGAACAACATTTCCTAGCGAGATAATAAATCAGCAATGACTTTGAGCATTTCCACAAATTTCTTTTTGATCCTTATTTTAGAGTTTTTGGAACATTTTCGTAAGAAATTTTGGTGCCAAAAAAATTTCCATCTGGCAACTATTTTTTCACGCATACATACATATCTACAAGTAGTTGCTGATGCCACACACTACTTTGCCAGCACTTCATTTGATTCTATGGATACTTTTATTCATAGCTTAAGTACCTTTTTCATACATATGTACCTTTTATATTTACCTTTCATTGCAGTCATGTTTTCTTTTTGTTTTTGCTTTTATTTATGTTGACTATTGATTTTGCTACAGTATTTGTTGTTGCGTTGCTTTTGTTTTGCTTGCTCGTTCGTTGTTGCAGCAACATGATTGTGCA
>CAXKVI010000004.1:102190633-102248133 GCA_964058755.1 Campiglossa producta
TTTTTTTTATTTTTTTGTATTTTTTTTATTTTATTTTATTTTTTTTTATTTATTTATTTTTTTTTTTATTTTATTTTATTTTTTTATTCTATTTTTTTATTTTATTTAACTTTTTTATTATTATTTTTTTTCATTTTTTTATATATTTTTGGTTTTTTATATTTTTTTTATTTTATTGCAAGGTGAGTAGCTCATGAACCCAGCTACTTAGACCGACTTTAGTACAATACAAACTCCTTCTTATTGCAGTTCGTTACCAGCACACGACAGAGCTTACTGATCCAATTTACGAAACGAAACAATGTGAACATGAAATTGTGCAGAAACAAATTTGATTACAAGCAAACGAACAACAAAATTGATGTCGCATTGTACTCACATTGTTCAACTGTCAATACCTCGTACATAGGTACTTTGAGACACTTTGTTAGTTGAGTAAATTGGTATGGTTGATTCGTTGGTTGTTTGGTTCGTTGCGAGTAATTTACGTGATCGCCAGTTGCCAAGTCAACAAGAGGCAGCGATATGACAACTGTCAAGCATTTACTATGTTGTGGGTGGAAGCCTACGAGAACAAACGACAGCTAGCACAATGTTGGCGACAAGTGAGAGATCATGGTCGCGGGTTTCGCTGACGCGCTAATAAAAAAAAAGAAAAAAATATTGGAAAAAAGAGTTCAGCTTCCCAAACATTAGCTGTTGGTGAGCTGTTAACTGATCGTCGTATACAACTAATCGCTAAATTTACAAGGTTGTACGAGAGTTGAAGGTCATTGCCAGCATTGACCGGCAGCCAACTTAAAACCAACTCACACAAACATTCTAAAAAGTGTTTGCATGCAACTTAGGCGGATTTAGAACACGCGTTCTCGTTCACTTTGATTCGCTGAAAATGGCTTACAGCGTCTTTGGCATGCAAATTGTTTCAGAATTGTTTTTGGTTTTTTTTTTTTTTTGAATCCAACTGCGGTGGCTGCGTGCAAAACACTAGTAGATGTTAGGAGCTTCACAATTGTCATTGACATTTGCTATTCGTGCAACGAAAGTATTTCGCTTTCGTTTTCATTTAACATAGTTTCTATCTTATTTTTGTACTTCAGCTGCATTATCCTCATTTCGTGCATCTATCCAACATACCTACATACATACATGCTCTTAGTTCTAAGTAGATATTCCGCACAGGTATTGCCATAAGCTCAGTTAGCCACTGGTCCAATGTTGCGGTCTCCCTCTTTTTGTCGTCATGTTCCGCTATCAATGTTAATTAATCATCTCTGATTACGGTGCAAATTCGCATGTTTTCGAGCGATCGCTATGTAGTAGGTAAGATGTGGCGGAATGAAAGACATTCAAAGTGGCGGTGATGACAGCTGCACGGCTACTGCTCATCTTCTCTGGGTGGTTTGCAAAGTGCGTGCGAGACACCTACATATGTATATGGACAACGGTGTGCAGAGGTGGATGAGGATTGCGTGGAAGTTTCAAAATTTAAACCGTGTTGTGCGGGTAGAAGAAAGCTAACATCTCGACAGTCGACTACAGGTTGCCAGCGAAACCCTAACGGTTAAGTCTTTTACCAAGTCCGCCTCTCGAGTATCCGTTGGGATCTAAAGCCTTGGAGCCCAGGATCGAATCAACCTAACTCAGAAACTCGATAGTCGTTCTCGGTCGCAAGCGGTACAAAATACGATCTTTAAACCTATCAGAACTTAATGGCGTAAGTCTGAACTTGGCTGATAAAGCCAAATTCTTGGGCACCGCTCTGGACAGGAAGTTAAACTGGAAGGAGAATATTCTTCAGCGCCAGACGCGTATTGCACTTTACAAGGGCAAAAGAGCCATTGGCAAAAAGTGGGTTCTCAGCCCCAAAATATGCAGATGGATCTATACTGCAATTATGCGACCTATCATGCTATATGGAGTCGTGGTATGGTGGCCTGCACTGAGCAAGACCACAAACCTGAATCTGTTAACAACAACGCTCAACGAAGCTCTTCAGGCCATTTTAGGCATTTTGCTACTCGATCTGGAAGGGTGCCGGCCAGAAACAGCGGCGGCTCTGCGTCTAAGGGAAACGTCTGGCTGGAGCGCAAGCACAACCGAACACTCCCGTATTCTGGGATCTTAAAATTTTTTCCCTCTGAGCACAGATCGGTGTGTGGCCACCACAGTAGGAGATGGCTGCTTCAAAACAAACATTCCCAGCATGGAGGAATGCGATAGGACGGATCGGTGTCCGCTACTAATGGCGGCATTTCTAATTAGGAAGGGGTTTATTCAAGAGATCTGGACATTGAGCTCTCCTTCAGACTACCTGATCATTGCAGCGTCTTCCAGGCTGAAGTCTCAGCAATCTTGGACGCCAAGCGGTCATCAAAGCTCTTGGGTCTTAATCGATCAACTCTGAACTGACGCTCAGCTGTCGTCGATCTCTTCAAGAGATGGCACAGCAGAACCGTGTGAACCTCACATGGGTCCCGGGACACGGGGACATTGAGGGAAACTGTAGGGCAGACCAACTTGCCAGGTCGAGTTCCGGAACTGACTTTCGTAGTGTTTGATGGTATCACAACGGGACTTTCAAAACTAGCCTAGGTGTGCTCCTGCGGTAACCACTTAAACCTAACCTTACCTGACTGTACCAATAATGTTTAGCTCAAGACTTACAACGGTGGACAGCATCTCATCCAAAGTGTCCTTAATGACGGCTATTTATCCCAAAAAGATCCTGTGGCTGACCGAAATCTTTTGGTCTGCAAAATATTGTAAATTCGGCTTCAATCCATGTCCTGGGACTGTCGACTGACAGTTGCAGTAATTCCGTAAGATTTGTATTTCTGATGGTATGCAGTAATTCCGTAAGATTTGTATTTCTGATGGTAGAGCTTCGTGATGGACAAAGTTTTATTTCTAAAGATACTATTCCGCCCCGGAAAACGCTCACTTTGGTATATAGTTAATCAGGCTTGGCTTACATATGTACATACCAATGCTGTGTTTCATAGAGAGCTTCGACTGTCGAGTCGGTTCACTTCTATCGCGAATTGCTGCTTACTTAATAAAACTAAACGATTTTTCATACCATACGCTCTCACAAGAAAGTTATGTCTTAGAGAAAACCTAAAACAATTACACAACCTTCTGCTTTGAATCATTCTAATTCAACAGGAAACCGTCGCATCTCCATCTAAATCTCGGCTCTTTTGCAAAAGACTTAGTACTTCCATGCAACACAATGCAATGCCAATGTCAAGACATCAATTAGTTTGGCGTCAATTCGCTTTCTAATGTCAATCTAACTAACTTCCTCATTCCTTAGTACGGACTTTTTACGCAAATAAATACATGCATGCATATCTACTTATCCTTTCCTTGGTCATGTCTATTGCAACTGCAGCTGTCCATAGAACATTCCTTTTCAAAATCTCTAACTAATTAGCTATGTTTTCAAAGTGAGCTTATTTGTGGACAGTTGTGGGCTTGACATCACCCACATTGATGAGTTTTTGTAAGTGGGAAGAAGTATGCATTGATAGGGGAATGTGTCGTATGCCTGCTTATGTCAAGATGCAAAACTGCGAAGCGAAAGCAAGGGAGAGATAGAGGTACAGGAAGATTTAGAGAAAGTAATAGAGATATAGGTAGAGGTAGAGGTAGGGGTAGAGGTACCCTTGTCAATTTGGCTGCGAGACAAACCGGTTTCGGCAATGCGCCATCTTCAGTGTCGATTTTTCGTAGAGGTAGAGGTAGAGGTAGAGGTAGAGGTAGAGGTAGAGGTAGAGGTAGAGGTAGAGGTAGAGGTAGAGGTAGAGGTAGAGGTAGAGGTAGAGGTAGAGGTAGAGGTAGAGGTAGAGGTAGAGGTAGAGGTAGAGGTAGAGGTAGAGGTAGAGGTAGAGGTAGAGGTAGAGGTAGAGGTAGAGGTAGAGGTAGAGGTAGAGGTAGAGGTAGAGGTAGAGGTAGAGGTAGAGGTAGAGGTAGAGGTAGAGGTAGAGGTAGAGGTAGAGGTAGAGGTAGAGGTAGAGGTAGAGGTAGAGGTAGAGGTAGAGGTAGAGGTAGAGGTAGAGGTAGAGGTAGAGGTAGAGGTAGAGGTAGAGGTAGAGGTAGAGGTAGAGGTAGAGGTAGAGGTAGAGGTAGAGGTAGAGGTAGAGGTAGAGGTAGAGGTAGAGGTAGAGGTAGAGGTAGAGGTAGAGGTAGAGGTAGAGGTAGAGGTAGAGGTAGAGGTAGAGGTAGAGGTAGAGGTAGAGGTAGAGGTAGAGGTAGAGGTAGAGGTAGAGGTAGAGGTAGAGGTAGAGGTAGAGGTAGAGGTAGAGGTAGAGGTAGAGGTAGAGGTAGAGGTAGAGGTAGAGGTAGAGGTAGAGGTAGAGGTAGAGGTAGAGGTAGAGGTAGAGGTAGAGGTAGAGGTAGAGGTAGAGGTAGAGGTAGAGGTAGAGGTAGAGGTAGAGGTAGAGGTAGAGGTAGAGGTAGAGGTAGAGGTAGAGGTAGAGGTAGAGGTAGAGGTAGAGGTAGAGGTAGAGGTAGAGGTAGAGGTAGAGGTAGAGGTAGAGGTAGAGGTAGAGGTAGAGGTAGAGGTAGAGGTAGAGGTAGAGGTAGAGGTAGAGGTAGAGGTAGAGGTAGAGGTAGAGGTAGAGGTAGAGGTAGAGGTAGAGGTAGAGGTAGAGGTAGAGGTAGAGGTAGAGGTAGAGGTAGAGGTAGAGGTAGAGGTAGAGGTAGAGGTAGAGGTAGAGGTAGAGGTAGAGGTAGAGGTAGAGGTAGAGGTAGAGGTAGAGGTAGAGGTAGAGGTAGAGGTAGAGGTAGAGGTAGAGGTAGAGGTAGAGGTAGAGGTAGAGGTAGAGGTAGAGGTAGAGGTAGAGGTAGAGGTAGAGGTAGAGGTAGAGGTAGAGGTAGAGGTAGAGGTAGAGGTAGAGGTAGAGGTAGAGGTAGAGGTAGAGGTAGAGGTAGAGGTAGAGGTAGAGGTAGAGGTAGAGGTAGAGGTAGAGGTAGAGGTAGAGGTAGAGGTAGAGGTAGAGGTAGAGGTAGAGGTAGAGGTAGAGGTAGAGGTAGAGGTAGAGGTAGAGGTAGAGGTAGAGGTAGAGGTAGAGGTAGAGGTAGAGGTAGAGGTAGAGGTAGAGGTAGAGGTAGAGGTAGAGGTAGAGGTAGAGGTAGAGGTAGAGGTAGAGGTAGAGGTAGAGGTAGAGGTAGAGGTAGAGGTAGAGGTAGAGGTAGAGGTAGAGGTAGAGGTAGAGGTAGAGGTAGAGGTAGAGGTAGAGGTAGAGGTAGAGGTAGAGGTAGAGGTAGAGGTAGAGGTAGAGGTAGAGGTAGAGGTAGAGGTAGAGGTAGAGGTAGAGGTAGAGGTAGAGGTAGAGGTAGAGGTAGAGGTAGAGGTAGAGGTAGAGGTAGAGGTAGAGGTAGAGGTAGAGGTAGAGGTAGAGGTAGAGGTAGAGGTAGAGGTAGAGGTAGAGGTAGAGGTAGAGGTAGAGGTAGAGGTAGAGGTAGAGGTAGAGGTAGAGGTAGAGGTAGAGGTAGAGGTAGAGGTAGAGGTAGAGGTAGAGGTAGAGGTAGAGGTAGAGGTAGAGGTAGAGGTAGAGGTAGAGGTAGAGGTAGAGGTAGAGGTAGAGGTAGAGGTAGAGGTAGAGGTAGAGGTAGAGGTAGAGGTAGAGGTAGAGGTAGAGGTAGAGGTAGAGGTAGAGGTAGAGGTAGAGGTAGAGGTAGAGGTAGAGGTAGAGGTAGAGGTAGAGGTAGAGGTAGAGGTAGAGGTAGAGGTAGAGGTAGAGGTAGAGGTAGAGGTAGAGGTAGAGGTAGAGGTAGAGGTAGAGGTAGAGGTAGAGGTAGAGGTAGAGGTAGAGGTAGAGGTAGAGGTAGAGGTAGAGGTAGAGGTAGAGGTAGAGGTAGAGGTAGAGGTAGAGGTAGAGGTAGAGGTAGAGGTAGAGGTAGAGGTAGAGGTAGAGTTAGAGGTAGACAGAGGCCGCCGCATGCTATGCTTGATCTAAGACTGCTCAATGGTAAATCATAAGATCGCTGCAACTTTGCAATGCAATTTTAAATCAACATTGCCAATTTTAATTCAAGGTTTTTCATAGTTAAAACAACATGGCTTAAATTAAGATTCAGTTGGGTCGTATTTAATTTTACAATGCAGTCTTAGGAAAAAAACATCGCCTGAAACACCATAATGTATAATGTACTAACAAAGTTTCTTTCTTGAAATTGTTTCACTATCTACCAAGCATTGACGATATGTCCAACCCTGAGTAAGTCTGTCAATGTAACGAGTTCACTTTCCGCATTTGACACTCGATTTTATTTATACCTTGATATGTTTGGAGTACTAACCGTACAAATGTACACATGCATCTAAGTACACACATAGATCTATATATATTTATAAACTCAGTTCTACTTGTAGATAGCTATTAACTACCTACATCACATGCAAATGCTATTATTGGCCCCATCACCACATCACATTCCATGTCTTCCCTTTAAATAGCGCCCACAATATTTACTTCTCATACAAATGTCGTTTACTGTAGCACATTATCGGCTCACCAGCATCTTAATTTATTTGTCAATGGTTGCAAAGAATGAGTTGGTGATGTTCATAAAGTTGCAACTGGCTGCTAAAGCAAATAAGAAGCGATGGATAAGAACAAGCAACAATTGGCAATACGCAGCATCCGGAACTACCGCTGTACCATTCTCGATGGATTCGCACTTATTTATAGGTATGTATGTTGTTATATTTACATATACGCAAATTCACCCGCAACATATTTGATCAAGAATGGCTTTCAATTGTACAAGCAATTCCCTTTAATTTCAAGCAAATGAATTTGCACTAAATTTTGCCATCAATGCAATCTAAATTTTGCAATTAAAAAAAAAAACAAAAAAAAAAAAAAACGAATGTAAAAAAGATTTTGAAAAGGGCTCAAAATAATTGCCAGATCACTCGCTAAATACCCAGCTGTGCACTTGATCAGCTCTATGTTATTTTATTTTATTTTGTTTTATTTTATTTTATTTAATTTTTTTTTTTTTTTTTTTTTTTTCTTTTATTTTTTTTTTTTTTTTTTTATTTTATATTATTTTTTTATTTTTTTTTTTACTTTATTTTATTTTAATTTATTTTATTTTATTTTCTGATATTTTAAATTATTTTATTTTTTATTTTATTTTTTAATTTCATTTAATTTAGTTTTGTATTATTTTATTTTATTACTTTTTTATTTAATTTATTTTTATTTTTAATTTTTTTTATTTCTATTTTTTTAAATTTAATTGAGTTTTATTTTATTTTTTTTATTTTTTTATTTTGTTACTGTTTTTTTTTTTTTTTGTTTTATTTGATTTTATTTCATTTTATTCTATTTTTTTTTATTTTTTTTTTTATTTTTTATATTTTTTTATTTTATTTTTTTATTTTATTTGTTTTTTTTTTCTTTTATTTTCTTTCATTTTATTTTATTTTGTGTTGAATTAAATTTTTTTATTTGATACTTTTTTAATTTTTTTTGGGTATAAAAAAGTAAAAAAATAAAAAAAAACATATACAGAATATTCTGCTGTGAGTAGGAACTCTTGTTTTAAGTGATTTGATATAAATTTGATTTGGCTATTTTACTTTAACGCCACCTTTAAGCGTACGCTGTCGTCGGCATTTAGCTAAACCACAACTTTTTGACTTTTTGCCCGGCCCTTTGGCTTATCTGACATATGCCGCAGCATGCTGCATATATTGTGTTGCTATCAACATGTTGCGCCATGCAGTACGCTTGTTCTCCCCACGCCGCATTGTTTATGCGCTACATCAAGTTCTAACATTTTTACTATTATTGCCAAGCATGTTGTTGCACTTATGTAGCTATGGTTGTTGGTGGTTTTGCATTTTAACTATGCGTTCATATTTGTTGTTGGCGCGTGCGGGACACTTTTGCGTTGACACCTACATGCACACACACCTAACCAAATTTCACATTAGCGGTTCGCTTATTTCACTTTTGCCTCGCAAATATTTGAAGTTCATCTTTCGTAGTCGACTTGTTCCTCAAGTGTATCTATTAATTTTCACAATAACAACATACAAACTTATTTCATTGACGTGTTCATAAAAAACATTATACTGCCGCCTCATAACTTCACCCGTCTGGCAGTGGCATAGTTAAAGGGCTTGAAGGCGCATGCGCGTGGGTCGACTTAACTGCTGCGTTGACAGCCATAACGAAGGGCCGATATGTATTCGTGCATTATGGTCAAACTTGTGTAGGAACTAATGTGCAAGCATAGCAATACGGAAAACAAATGTAATAACTTAGAAACTTACATCTACAGAACCTTTGATTACGCACACACATATTTCTGCTAAATTTGAAACACCAAAAATTTGTTTGTTGTACTTTATTGCGATAGAACTTAGAATGATCTAACCAATGCAGGAAACTTGTATCAGGGGCTGCAAGCAAAAATACGAGCGTTTGTTAGCAATTGATTTTGTCTTGTGATAGCTAGAAATATCAATGCGGCTATTATGATGGACATTGAGAAAAAGAAAGGAATTAAAATGGAAGGGAGATGGCGAGGCAATGGAAGAAGGAGATGGAGATGGAGGGAGAAGCCAATCGTATACAAACAGATTGACCTGGCAAGTCTACCATCGACCAAATCTTCACATACAACAAATGCTACTTCGCACTGAGTGGGCAATTGAGAAGGACAAAAGAGAAAAAGCCCTCTTTCGAAGAACAAAGATCACGTTCTATAAGTCTCCCATCATAACGGTACTGAGGTATGGATCAAATTCATGGTCAGTGTCAAGAGAAGATGAATGGTCCTTGGAGTATTTGTGGGAAAGGTTCTCCGGAAGATTTATGGTACCTCCCGTGATGCCAACGGCGAGTATCGTATGAGATTTAACGATGAGCTGCATGAGCTTTACGCAGATCTGACCATAGTTCATCGAATTAAAGCCCAAAGACCCCGCGGGCTGGGTTATGTCGTACGAATGAACACAGAAGCTCCAGGCCAGAAGGTTTTCTTATTATCTCCCGAATTTGGCAGCAGAGGAAGGGGAGGCCCCGAATGATATGAGAGCAATAGGTGGAGTGAACTCCCTTGGGGTTTCCATTTGGCGTCAGTTATCGCTAAAAAGGAATGACTGGCGTGCTTTGATAGGCAACGGCCAAAATCGCTTATAGTACGAGAGCCCCCCATAGGCATATGGTTGTTGATTAATAGCAAGCTTAATTTTTGTGAGCGACCTCCTTTCCCCAAGACGCCCAACTTTTTTGTTCTCGAAAATTATGGAAAGTGCAACCCTTGGGAGGTAGGGGGCGTGAAACATATCAATTGGGTGCATGCAATTTATTTTATTAATAACAATTTAATTTTCATTTCATTAACTGCCACTGTAGTAACCAACGCAGGAATGTATGTGTGCAACATAAAGTGGTTCCGACGACCCAAATATGTCAGAATAACGTCATAAAAATATTTATAATCAACAAGCTAGTTTGTTTAATAGTTTGTTGTCAGTGGTGGGCATAATTCAATAGTCTTGTTGTCTTACAAAAATTGTGCGACATGCAGCCAGTTCCCGGCCCCAAGGTTGTCAATTAGCTCTTTCGGTACGGAAAGCCGCTAGCGGAAATACAAATTATTTTATATGTTTAATAGTTGCAATGGAGGAAATAAAAGTGTTTTGTCACATCAAAGTTGTATTCGGTTATAAAGGGGCGGTGGGAGGGGCTGGGACATATGTATATGTCCCGTCAGTATTTTTGACTGGGACTTATTTGTCCCGTTTAGTATTTTATGATCCAATATCTAAAATATTAATACCATTTGGTTTTATATAAAACTTTGTTTTATTATGAATTCAACATATAGTTTCAGTAAAGTGAAAAGAAGAAAACAATGAGCAAGTAATACAGTTTAAAAAATTGGTTGTTACTTATGGTAAGGAGCAAAACAGTCTTTGCATAGAGGAATCTGGCATTCTTCGCACAGTGTCTTTGTTCGCCTTTCTCTATTTGGTTGTACACAACCTTTGCACCGCCTTCGCTTAGCAATGGGAACAGGAAGATAACCTGCAAATAGTTACCTTTTTCTTCCAGATGTACCGGATCGACTAACAGCAGCTCTTTTTTTACCTTCTTCTATCATATTTTCCGCCAGAACGATCATAAACGATCATGGTACAAATTCAGGGTTGGGAGACGACCGTATGGTGTTTTGAGTGCGTTGTTGGCAAAGTCTCTTCCGTATCCTCTTCACTATCATCCTCCTCCTCATCAGTAGATAAAACCTCACTAACATAAGGCTCATACTTATCATCACTGCCGTCCGAAAAGTCATCTTCCTCCTTAGATGACTCCAAAATGCTAGCAATTGCATTCTTATCAAGTACTTTAGGCATTATGCGTCTGTAGAAAAGGAACAATAAGAGTTTATAAATAAAAAATAGTTATAAATTATTCCAATAAATATCCAAGAAAAAGCATTTTTGATCCTGACTGGGGCACTTTGAACCCAACAAGAATACTGATGGGACACATACGTCCCACCAGGATAAAAATGCCAGTAATTTTATAAATAACCCAAAAAACTTATTTTTTACTTACCTCAATATAATAATAGAGCACTAGCACAATAAATAGATATAGTCTCAGTAAACTTTGAAGATAAAAAACCACGAAAAATCGCAAAAAAGCCTACCACTTGCAAAAATCGCGTCCACTTTTGCGTTTGTTTTTCTACTAAAGAACACGTGTTTACTATTTAACTTCAAATAACGGAGGCAAATACCGTTAGGAATGGCATTAATTTCCAGGCTAGGTATCTTCATGTGCCGGCACATATAAGTCCCGTTCGTACCGAAAGGTTTAGACATCAAATGACTGTAAAAAAATAGCTTGTTATTAAAAAATTTGATGACGTTATTTTTGACATATTTGGGTCGTCTGACCCACTTTATTTCATACCCAGCTTTTAGAACATATATATTCCTCAGTTGATTACGACATTTGAGGAGCTTCAAACCAAAAGGAAAAGTGGGTAATGAAGAGAAAAAGGGAGATAGTGTGAAGGCGAAGAAAGATAGGAAGGAGAGTTGTAAAAGGGGCTGTAAATTGCGGTTAGGTGGCAACCTTGTTTGAAATTTTCATATTTCGAAAATATCTTTCATTTGATACCAATATTGGCATATCTAGCTCTATATATAAAAAAATTGGGATAGGTGGCAACCCTGTAACCCGCCGTAAGTCGCAAAACCCATGTATATAATCTTACAATGAATCAAGTTGTGTATATGCCTAATAGTATCCAAATCGGTCCAGCAGTTCTCGAGATATACGAACAAATAAATGAATTGCGGTTAGGTGGCAAACCTAAGTTGCAACCCTGCTTCAAATTATCATATATGGAATACGGCCGAAAAAATCTTTCATTTGATATCCAATTGGCATATCTATTAACAAAACATTGGGATAGGTGGCAACTCAGTAAGCCGCCATAAGTGGCAACACCTATGAATTCTGCTCGGCCTAACATCGTGGTGAAAATCGCCTATGCCTGAAAGTCTGCAACATACGCCTGAAAGTCGGCTACAATTTCTATTTCCGTTGCATAGTTTCCGTTGCATCATCAGCCATTTTCTCAAATTTTAATCTCAATCAAAACTTCATATCGCCGCCTAAGAAGTAAACTTCAAAAATTGCATGAACCAAATTGACATGTTTAGCGCCCCCTACCTCCCAAGGGTTGCACTTTCCTGGGTTATCGAAACATTGACATGTTTTTTGAGGTTAGAAAAAATCCAGACGTGCTGGACCAAAACGGATACCGGATTCGTGTTCAGCGCGTCGTAATACATGGGGAAAGTGTGGTCTGATACCCCAACCTGATACTTTTTTTCTGTGGGGCTGTGTGATCGATTACATAGCCCCACAGAAAAAAAAAGTGTCAGGTTTGGGGGATCAGACCTCCCTTTCCCCAGGTATTTTGAAGCGCGGAACACGAATTCGGTGTCCGCTAAGTCAAAAAATTCGTATACCACTAAATATTTGAAATGTTTTTTTGAGGTTAGAAAAAATCCAAATCGGACACCGGATTCGTGTTCAGCGCGTCAAAATACATAGGGTAAGATTGGTCTGACCCTCTAACCCCGACACATTTTTTTTTTGTGGGGCTGTGTAATCGAATTGGATCAAGTGATCGAAGTTCAAATTTGTGGGGCAAAGGTCGCGAATGTAAAAATTTTAAGTATGTTATTTTATTGATTTATTTTATATCATTTTAGTAATTCGTTTTGCAATTAAAAGGCAATAACTGACCACGATTGATACAAAAAAAAAAAAAAACACTATATACCGTTAGTAGTTGGGCAGTTTGTTGAGGTTAGGCACCACCTCACCGCGCCACAAAGAGATATCAAACTCATCGTCAGTTATTAGTTCATATTTGTTTGTAAATTTCTTGTTTTTTTTTTGTTTCGAGTATCATTGATGTTTGCTTAACAGAAATATCGTTGCCATGATCAATTTGCTCCAATTTCATGCTTCAAAAATTTTGCGCACATTTAACAACTTGCAACCTAATTTCGTTTTGTTGTTGCCACAAACGGCTTGTTTTGTGTAAAGTTACTTGTTGTTTTTTTTTCTTACACTTTTTGTAGTGTTTCTCGTTTTCATAGGAAAAACTCATTGGAAATCTACAATTCATAATTCAGGCGATGACATGGCAAAATGTTGTTGATTTTGGAAATTTTGCAGACATCAAATGCATAAGAGCAAGAAAAAAACCAAGTTACACCCAGCAAAAGAAAAAATACAACAACAACATTAACAGAACATGGAAAGCTCATGTTGACCTTGCACATTTATGGCACCCACTGAACAACGTTGGACTAAAACATTTTTGGTTAGAAACGTGCTGCAGCATGTTGACATACAGGAAACTAAGAAGACACACACACATTGACACACAAAGCCAACTATGGAAAAATAAATAATAGTTCGACGGACACCCAAGCGCCTGGATACGTGTTTAACGGTACTCACGGCTTAATTGTCATGGATCGGGAACAACCAAAAAAAAGTAAAAAACCAAAAATCGCACTGCTACAATGACCAAATGTGACAGCAGACACTGAATGCCCTAAGCAACGCCTTGGCTAGGGTAATGTGGGGTGTGGTAATTGATGAATTGAAGTGCGCTGCCGTTCAAGGATCTCAAAGTTGGCCATTCTTTTTTGCTCAACCGTTTAGGTTATTGTTGTTGTTTTAATTGATGGTGAGTGAAGTGATGCAGTTGTTGTTGTTGCCTGTGACATTATTATTGCTTGTGTAATACATTGTTGTTACTTTTTGTTGTTGTTGGTTTTATTGCATGTTGACTTTAGTTATGACATGTTTTATTTATACGTATATATGTGTGTTTGGTACAAAGTTAGTACACATGTACCACGTAGTATTTGTACCTTGTAGCGGCACGCTCACGGTACGCTTTACGCTTATTATTTGCTATTAAATCTTCTATGCTAATTTTTCGTTTGTGGAGGAGGTTAATAGTTCCCTATTGTGCAAGGCTGTACTAAAAAACTTTAAGGTTTAATTTAAGTAAATATAAAATTTAATAAACTAAAAAAAAATACAATAAAAAAAAAAATTTTAAAAAAAGAAAAAATAACGTGATGTAAAAAATTTAAAAAATTTAAAAAATTTAAAAAATTAAATTATAAATAAAATTACTTCATTTAATTTTTTTTTTATTTTTTGTTTTATTTTATTTTATTTTTTTTTTGTTTTATTTGACTTTTTTGTTTGATTTTATTTGAATTAATTATGTTTTATTTTATTTTATTTTATTTTATTTTATTTTATTTTATTTTATTTTATTTTATTTTATTTTATTTTATTTTATTTTATTTTATTTTATTTTGTTTTATTTTATTTTATTTTATTTTATTTTATTTTATTTTATTTTATTTTATTTTATTTTATTTTATTTTATTTTATTTTATTTTATTTTATTTTATTTTATTTTATTTTATTTTATTTTATTTTATTTAATTTAATTTAATTTAATTTAATTTAATTTAATTTAATTTAATTTAATTTAATTTAATTTAATTTAATTTAATTTAATTTAATTTAATTTAATTTAATTTAATTTTATTTTATTTTATTTTATTTTATTTTATTTTATTTTATTTTATTTTATTTTATTTTATTTTATTTTATTTTATTTTATTTTATTTTATTTTATTTTATTTTATTTTATTTTATTTTATTTTATTTTATTTTATTTTATTTTATTTTATTTTATTTTATTTTATTTTATTTTATTTTATTTTATTTTATTTTATTTTATTTTATTTTATTTTATTTTATTTTATTTTATTTTATTTTATTTTATTTTATTTTATTTTATTTTATTATATTTTATTTTATTTTATTTTATTTTATTTTATTTTATTTTATTTTATTTTATTTTATTTTATTTTATTTTATTTTATTTTATTTTATTTTATTTTATTTTATTTTAAATTTTTTTTGTTTTATTTTATTTAAGTTTATTTAATTTTCTTTATTTTTTTTATTATTTTTATGTTTTTTTTTATTTGCTTTTTCATTTTATTTTTTTTATTTTTTTTTTTATTAACTCACTACGTGAGATTTACGATTGCATCATAGGGTTTTTTATCAAATTTTAATTTTACCTCAAGTCATTACAAGCCGCTACTCGTAGATAACGGTCATTCGTGTTGTCATTGTCGGCGAACCACCAACTTGGAGACACATTAGAATTTTTGCCGAAAACATGCCGAAATACAACGTCAAACACAACTTTAAGCAGCACCAACGCAAACTTACATACATTTACCTATGTATATACGAACATGTGAGTAAGTAGGTGATTCTCATGGAGTTACGTAAGTTCCATGTACTCGTATGACTTAAGGTATGCTCTGTTGAGTGCAAAACGCTGATGAGTTCAGTCAGCGCAATGAAGTTATTAACAATGCATAATCATGTCCGTTTACTCTAAAATGGGCGTACGTGACAAATTCCCAAAATGCAGCCACCAACCACTAAACAGCCAAAGGAATAACACTTGAGAAAATTTCGCTCGCATAGCAGTAAAAACTTCTAATCAACTAGGTATGTGGAGTTTGTTAGAGCTCATAGTACCTACTCGTAGAAGTTCTTTTTAGTTGAAGACTGTCTGCCATGTGCTTGCGCTTGTCGGATGATTATCTACATTTGGCAACTGTTGGCAGCTGTTGTGGCAGCAAAGTAAAGTTGCTTGGCAGTCGTTTAGCCAAAATATGCTGAATAGACGACAGCTTCGTCCATCATAATGAACGGCAGTGGGAAGGGCAGTCGGGAATAAATACTTTGTTGTTGGAACATTTGCACGTACTGGTGTATGATGTGGCGCACTGAAATATGAGCTCTGTGAGAAGCTCATGGGATGGACCTTGAAGTGCCTACTTGAGAAAAATAAAATAAAATAAAACAAAATAAAATAAAATTAAATTAAATTAAATTAAATAAAATTAAATAAAATAAAATTAAATAAAATTAAATTAAATAAAATAAAATAAAATAAAATAAAATAAAATAAAATAAAATAAAATAAAATAAAATAAAATAAAATAAAATAAAATAAAATTAAATTAAATTAAATAAAAATATAATATAATAAAATATAGTAAAGTAAAATAAAATAAAATAAAAAAATATAAAAAAAATAAAAAAATTAGATTAAATAAAACAAAATAAAATAATTTTATTATTATTTACAACTTTATTATTATTTTATTTTATTTTATTTTATTTTATTTTATTTTATTTTATTTTATTTTATTTTATTTTATTTTATTTTTTATATTTTAATTTATTTTATCTTAGTTTTATTAATTTAACTTGTATATTCTTTTGTTTTATTTTATTTCATTTATTTTTATTTTTCATTTTATTTTGTTTTATTTAATCTTATTTTGTTTGATTTTTTTTTTTGTTTTTTTGTTTTATTTTTTTATTTTTTTTTTTTTTTTAAGTTTTTTTTTTTTTTTTTTTTTTATATATCTTATTTTATTTAATTCAGTTTATTTGTATTTTCTTCTCCCATTGCATATTTCGTTATTAGCAAAGTCACGTAAGAATATTCATATCTGACGTCTTATGTAGGTTTGTAGTGTTGCAATGATTTCGCATTTTTCTCTAAACTAAATAAACACAAGAGCTAGTTGCAGTTAAATTAGGAGTAGGTCCTTGGTTAGTACTCTATCAGCACTTGATCTATATTTCAATTGCCACTAAATACAATAGATTCAAGAATTTTTATTGAGTGCTGAGCTAAATATTTCTTAAAACGTTTCTTTGAATTTTTGTTGCATAAATGTTAATTTGTATGTATGTACTTATGTCATAGATATGTTCATATGTATGTATATAGAAATGCCATAACATTTGTGTTAAATATACATATCGACCAAAAAGAGCTGTGTCAGCTTCGATAACTTGAGGAATGCGGGCGTAAGTTATTGCAATAAAAATGAATTATTTATATTTTAGTACTCACAAAAAAAAAACCAAGCCTAAATCTATCAAACAAAAGACTTAAGCAAGAAACTTCCTCATACCAAAATTGTTCTTATTATGTGCTTTCAAATAAAAAATTTTTGTTGCAAACGTCAGCAATAGATCAATAATAACCATCATGACAATGTCTCTTTAATGTGAACAAATTAATTTTGTCAATTTTTTAGCAGCAACATAACTATATGGGCTCTACGTAAACTAATCATTTGTTGTAAATCAATGACAATGACACCTGTTGCTGAAGGAGGTCTCCTCAGGCCAGACTGCAGGCACTTCATAAATTACGCAAAAAGCTATTACAGCAATTTCTGTTTTTGCAATGATGTTAGAACATATGCACAAGATGTTACTAAATTTGTTCGTTTATATCAAAAAATTGCAGTAAAATATTGCTTAAACGAAATCTACTAGTGTTCATCGCCACCGGCATGCGTGTAAGGGCAATGAGGTTAAAACAAGGAAGTGCATGTTGGGATCATATGAAAAAGAAGCACTCAGTCGTCAGCTAAAAACTTAAGGTATACTCAAATAAGAACAAGTGAACAAATTATGAGGAATAAAGTAGGAATTGTGAAGAGGAAAGAGGATGATTAGGGTCACCCAATCTTTAAAACCGAAAACAGAAATAGTTTTACGTTTTATCTCCATTTTCAATTGTATTAACCAAAATAACATTAATATATTTATACTATTTCTTTTTATTTTATCAGTTTTGTTTTTCATATTATTTGATTATTTTGGTTTTGTTTAATCTTACTTAATTTTTTTTTTTCTTTTTAATTTGCTTTTATATTATTTTTCTTCATTTTCTTTTGTTTTATTACATTAATTTTTTTAATTTAATTTTTTTATTTTATATTTTTTCCTTTGTTTTTTATTTTATTTCCCTTTATTTTATTTTATTTTCCTTTATTTATTTTCGATAAATTTTTTTTTTTATTATATTATATTTTATTTTCTACAAACTTTATATTTTTATTTATTTCTTTTATTTCACTATCTTTTTATTTTTTATTTCTATAATAAATTTTGTTTGTTTTATTTTCTGTTATTTTATTTTTTATTTTATTTTATTTTATTTATCTCTTTTTTTATTACTACTTTCCTCTTTTCCTTTATTTTATTTATTTTTTTTCTTTTATTTTATTTCATTTCATTTAATTTAATTTAATTTCATCTTTTCTTATTTTTATCTTATCTTATTTTATTATATTTTATTTTATTTTATTTTATTTTATTTTATTTTATTTTTTAATTTTATTTTAGCTTATTTTTGTTTATTTTATTTTATATTATTTTATTTTATTTTATTTTATTTTATTTTATTTTATTTTATTTTATTTTATTTTATTTTATTTTATTTTATTTTATTTTATTTTATTTTATTTTATTTTATTTTATTTTATTTTATTTTATTTTATTTTATTTTATTTTATTTTATTTTATTTTATTTTATTTTATTTTATTTTATTTTATTTTATTTTATTTTATTTTATTTTATTTTATTTTATTTTATTTTATTTTATTTTATTTTATTTTATTTTATTTTATTTTATTTTATTTTATTTTATTTTATTTTATTTTATTTTATTTTATTTTATTTTATTTTATTTTATTTTATTTTATTTTATTTTATTTTATTTTATTTTATTTTATTTTATTTTATTTTATTTTATTTTATTTTATTTTATTTTATTTTATTTTATTTTATTTTATTTTATTTTATTTTATTTTATTTTATTTTATTTTATTTTATTTTATTTTATTTTATTTTATTTTATTTTATTTTATTTTATTTTATTTTATTTTATTTTATTTTATTTTATTTTATTTTATTTTATTTTATTTTATTTTATTTTATTTTATTTTATTTTATTTTATTTTATTTTATTTTATTTTATTTTATTTTATTTTATTTTATTTTATTTTATTTTATTTTATTTTATTTTATTTTATTTTATTTTATTTTATTTTATTTTATTTTATTTTATTTTATTTTATTTTATTTTATTTTATTTTATTTTATTTTATTTTATTTTATTTTATTTTATTTTATTTTATTTTATTTTTTAATTTTATTTTAGCTTATTTTTGTTTATTTTATTTTATATTATTTTATCTTATTTTATTTTATTTTATTTTATTTTATTTTATTTTATTTTATTTTATTTTATTTTATTTTATTTTATTTTATTTTATTTTATTTTATTTTATTTTATTTTATTTTATTTTATTTTATTTTATTTTATTTTATTTTATTTTATTTTATTTTATTTTATTTTATTTTATTTTATTTTATTTTATTTTATTTTATTTTATTTTATTTTATTTTATTTTATTTTATTTTATTTTATTTTATTTTATTTTATTTTATTTTATTTTATTTTATTTTATTTTATTTTATTTTATTTTATTTTATTTTATTTTATTTTATTTTATTTTATTTTATTTTATTTTATTTTATTTTATTTTATTTTATTTTATTTTATTTTATTTTATTTTATTTTATTTTATTTTATTTTATTTTATTTTATTTTATTTTATTTTATTTTATTTTATTTTATTTTATTTTATTTTATTTTATTTTATTTTATTTTATTTTATTTTATTTTATTTTATTTTATTTTATTTTATTTTATTTTATTTTATTTTATTTTATTTTATTTTATTTTATTTTATTTTATTTTATTTTATTTTATTTTATTTTATTTTATTTTATTTTATTTTATTTTATTTTATTTTATTTTATTTTATTTTATTTTATTTTATTTTATTTTATTTTATTTTATTTTATTTTATTTTATTTTATTTTATTTTATTTTATTTTATTTTATTTTATTTTATTTTATTTTATTTTATTTTATTTTATTTTATTTTATTTTATTTTATTTTATTTTATTTTATTTTATTTTATTTTATTTTATTTTATTTTATTTTATTTTATTTTATTTTATTTTATTTTATTTTATTTTATTTTATTTTATTTTATTTTATTTTATTTTATTTTATTTTATTTTATTTTATTTTATTTTATTTTATTTTATTTTATTTTATTTTATTTTATTTTATTTTATTTTATTTTATTTTATTTTATTTTATTTTATTTTATTACATTTTATTTTATTTTAATTTATTTAATTTTTTTATTTTTTTTTTTCGTTTTATTTTATAATATTTTGTTTTCATTTTATTCTATTATATTTTAAGCTTCATATTTTTTTTTTTATCTTATTTTATTTTATTATTTTTTTCATTTTTTTTATTTTATTTATTTTTTTAATTTTATTTTTTTTAATTTTTAAATTAACTTTTTTTTATTTTTTTTATTTCATTTTATTTTTTTTTTTTTTTTTATTATATTTTCTTTTGTTAGATTTTATTCGATTTTTTTTTTTCTTTTCTTTCAATTTTGGTTTTTTTTTATTTTATTTTTTTTTATTTTAAAATATTTTATTTTAATTTATCTCGCCTTTTTTCATTTTACATAATTTTTTTTTTTTTTTTTTAATACACATCATATGTCATGAAATGCGTAGCTCTTTTAAAGAAATAAAATAATTGAACAAGAACCTATTAAATTTAAGCGCGTTTGCAATTATGTTCATTTAAATATTTTATTTGAACGTCAACTTTTTTAACAGGTTGGGCTTGTGTTGACATGTACATATGTATGTATGTAAGCAAGTCACGTAAATGCGAATATTGTATTATTCAACATTTATGGTTCGCTCATCACGTTTGCACTTTTGCATTAATTAATCCTGATTAGCTTAAACTCTTACATACAACGTGGTCTACCGTCACTATATTTTACTATTCGCTTGACACGTTTCTTTGTACTCTACATCACGTCCTTATAACGCTACTGTAGGTTTATTGTGTGATATCATAATATTTACATCAAAGTAACATGACATGGAAGAGTTTCTGATCACTCCCACTCACTTTAAGGCATACATTGTTGCATCAGAGAACTGCAACGGTAGATACATACTTTTTGAGAGTAAAACTTTAAACACTTATACGATTTGCAGTACGTTAGTTAGCTGAGTATTTTCTTGCTTCTTGTCAGACTTTAATCATTTCACAATACTACAATGAGAAAGAGAAATTGTCAGGTTTTGACTGCAATTGCAGTTCTCTGACAAGTTAGCATTCTTACTTCTTCACATACATATAAACTGAAATATTTGTGCTAATGAGGTTAATAACCTTTGAAAAGAGTAATACAGAATTGTGCTATGACGTCGTAATAGTGGCTGTTTTACCCTTTCGATATACTGAAATAATCGACTTTCTATAAAAATAACAAATCGTACCTTGTTGTTGCTTAATTAAATCATAAGTGACCTCCCTTAAAAAATATGTTAAAAAAGATTTCGTTTTCTCACTTTTAATTTCATATATTAATTTTTTTTTTTAATAAAGTTAAGGCCAGTTTTATTTGGGTTACTCAGTCATACTTGTCTTTAAAAAAATAAAAAATTTTAAATAATAATCACACAACTTAAGATAACTTAAATATTTGTATGACACTTATAAACAGTTATTTGATACTTAAAGTTTTTTCTCCGCCGCTTTTGGGGTCTGATTTTTATTTGCCATACATTCCGTTTCTTTAGCAAAAAAAAATGGTGATTCATTCATGGTTAGCGTTATTTGTTTTTTTCGAATTATTGGATTTTACAAAAGTTCTTGTCATTATCTCAATTCACAATTAATGCAGAATATCAGTTGTTAACATTTACTTTTTTGCTTTTTGTGGTCGAAATTTCTGTATACAAATATTTACAATGAAAACAGTGCATTTTGTGTTGTGGTCGCACTGATGATTAATAAATTATTTTCAAATATTATAGTTTGAATCAGAATAAACGATAATACAAGCGATGAAAGAAGCAACTTTCACCGTTTTTTTCTCAAACCAAATGTAATTTTTTTACATGTTTTTTTTTTGTATGAATTAAACTTTTTAATATACGATTTGTGATTTTGGGAACCAATAGTAATTCCATATAAAACAAAATCTAATAAAATAAAACAAAAAATAAATAAAATAAATATAATATAACTCAATTTACATAACCACACCATTTCAAATTGGATTTTAGAAAACTTAAAAAAGTTTCAATTTATGTTTTCTAAAATCCAATTGACGCTTTCTGAAATCCAATTTACGCCATTTTGAAAGTGTAAAATTACAATCAATTGTATTTTAGAAAGCGTCAATTGGATTTTAGAAAGCAAGCAATTGACGCTTTCTAAAATCCAATTAACTTTTCTAAAGTCCAACTGACGCTTTCTAAAATCCAATGGAGAATTCTAAAATCCAATCGGCGCCTTGTAAAATTCAATTGACGCTAAACTACAACTTGAAATGGTGTAAAAATGAATTAATTAATTTCATTTACTTAAATTGGTTTCACGTATTTTCTTTTATTTTATTATGTTCTTTTTTAATATTATTTTTGTATTTTACTTCATTTTAATAAAAAAAAACTTAAATTTACTTTATTTTATTTTATTTTTTTTAATTTTATTTTATTTTTTTTTTTTAATTTTATTTTATTTTAATTTATTTTTTTTTTTTATTTTTTTATATTATTTTATTTTATTTTATTTTATTTTATTTTATTTTATTTTATTTTTTGTATTTTGTTTTATTTTATTTACTTTATTTTATTTTATTTTATTTTATTTTATTTTATTTTATTTTATTTTATTTTATTTTATTTTATTTTATTTTATTTTATTTTATTTTATTTTATTTTATTTTATTTTATTTTATTTTATTTTATTTTATTTTATTTTATTTTATTTTATTTTATTTTATTTTGTTTTATTTTATTTTATTTTATTTTATTTTATTTTATTTTATTATATTTTATTTTATTTTATTTTATTTTATTTTATTTTATTTTATTTTATTTTTTTTTTTTATATTCTTTTTATTTTTTTTTTTATTTAATTTATTTTTTTTTTATTTTTTTTATTTTTATTTTATTTAACTTTCTTAGTTTTTTCCTTTCTTTTATTTCTTTTTTCATTTCATTTTATTTTATTTTATTTTACATATAAGTAAAAATTTTGTGATCTATAGACCGGGATAATAATTTCTATGTTTTTTTTTGAAAACTCAAAGAAAAACTCAAAGAAAAGCTACAAACATTCCACGCTATAGTTATAGTACTACTTCACGCTGGCGAAAGTGATATACCAGTTTATTTTAGTTTATTTTATTTTATTTTATTTTATTTTATTTTATTTTATTTTATTTTATTTTATTTTATTTTATTTTATTTTATTTTATTTTATTTTATTTTATTTTATTTTATTTTATTTTATTTTATTTTATTTTATTTTATTTTATTTTATTTTATTTTATTTTATTTTATTTTATTTTATTTTATTTTATTTTATTTTATTTTATTTTATTTTATTTTATTTTATTTTATTTTATTTTATTATATTTTTTTAATTTTTTATTTTATTTTTTATTTTATTTTATTTTATTTTATTTTCTTTTATTTTATTTTATTTTTTTTTATTTTGTTTTATTTTATTTTATTTTATTTTATTTTATTTTATTTTATTTTATTTTATTTTATTTCATTTATTTTACCTCTTTATATTTTATTTTAATTTATTTTTTATTTTATTTTATTTTTTATTTAATTTTCTTTTATTTTATTTAATTTTATTTATTTTTATTTTATATTTTTTTATTTTATTTTTTTTATTTTTTTTTTTATTTTTTTTTACTTTACTTTTTTCATTTTATTTTATTTTATTTTAATTTATTTTTTTATTTTTTTTTTAATTTTCTTTCATTTTATTTAATTTTGTTTACTTTTTTATTTTATTTTTATTTTATTATTATTTTATTGAATTTTTTATTTTATTTTATTTTATTTTATTTTAATTAATTTAATTTATTTTTTTTATTTCACTTTATTTATTTTGTTATTTTTTATTTTTATTTTATTTTATTTAACTTATTTTTTTTTACTTCACTTATTTTTATTTTTTTATACAACCAGTGATATCCTGGTGCTACTTCTTCGCTACTCCATCGTTGTCCTGTTGCAAAATAATCAGTTTAATGGCGAGTTTAAACCTATCTTTGTTTAAACAACATGCAACACATTTAAAATTAATTGCTGATTAATGTTAGAAAAATGCTATTAGCCAATAAAAAAATTCAATCAACTTTTGGTGGCCATATCCTTGAAGTGCTACTACAATGATGACACATGCCCTGATACTGCGATGCATGACATGCATGAATGACCTTCAGAGACAAACTAATGCAATTGCTTGCTCTTATTTGATGGCGCATTTAAATTATTTTCTATTAAAAACTAAGTATTTCAATTTTATTGCTAGACTTCAATATACATAACAAAGTAAATACATATTTGAATTGTTCCGCATTAAACATTTGATTACCGTTTAGTATTTATTGCACCATGCATGGCTTCAGTAGTTGCTTTACTTAATTACTTCTGTTGTGGTGATGCACATCGCGCCATGCATTCAATGCCACAAATCAGTCATAAGCGCACCGTTTTGCATGACTAAGCGTATAATGGGGTGTAAGGAAGGTGACCATGCGTAATGAATTTAGCAAAATAGACAGTTTATAATTACAGCCAATTGCATATGACAATATTCTCTATTTAAAAATAACTTAGTATTTGGATCAGAAATTAGAGCACTCACCTGCAGAAAATAGGTATTAGAATCTGTTAAGATACTCTAAATTTAATTGTATCGGAGTGAGCTGTTTTCTAATTTGGTTTAAAAAAATATGGCCACCTTGGACAGAAGCAAATTACTCAATTCTTTGAAACACATATTAATTCTATGGCAAAGCTAATCGTTTTCCTTTTGGACAAATGTTTTAATGACGTAAGATTTGTTATAGTCATTATTATTGCAGTAATTTTTAAAGTCGATTTTAAAGTCTTTTTGATTTATCTAACCTCATGTACGTAATGGATGGTATTTTCGACGATATTTGTATATTTTGGGGTTATTTTGGGATCATTTTTGGTACATTTTAGGGTCATTTTTGAATCATTTTGGCATGGTTTGGGGGTAATTTTGGGATCATTTTGGACCGATTGGCCGATTTCGATGAAATTTGGCATATAGATAGTATGCTTGATTCTAAGGCTATCCGCATGGGTGTTGCTACTTGGGGCGGTTAACAGGGTTACCACCTGTCAAGATAGATATAGAAATCCATATATAAAAGTTCTTAGGTTGAAAAAGAAGTTCATTAATGCATGTCGGTCCGTCCGTCTGGCCGTGTACACGATAACTTGAAAAAAATTTAGATAACTGCATGAAATTTTATATACAGGTTACTTTCTGGCCAAGCTAGGTTGCTATTGAAAATGGGCGAAATCGGATGATAACCACGCCCCCTTTTTCGATATCGAAAATTTCGAAAATCACATAAATTGAGATATCTCGGTAGCTGAAATGGCTAAAATGATATAATTTTATGGTTGAGTCCCCCTAGTCATTCTCTTATGATTTTTCTATAAATTTTTTATAGTGGGCGTGGCACCGCCCACTTTTAAGGGAGGCATTTTCGATAATTTGACTGATCGTAACTTTTAAAGTGATCACGATAGTACGATGGAATTTGGCACAAAGCCTATTAGTATCGTTGGAAGTATATCTGATAAATTGGATCAAATCGCCCTCCAATCACGCCCACTTTCGATATCGAAAACTTCGAAAATCACCCAAATTGACCTAGTTTGATAGGGTGAACCCCCTAGTCATTCTATTATGATTTTTTGACAAATTTTTTAAAGTAAGTGGCACCGCCTACTTTTCAGGCAGGCACATTTGAAAATTTCACGGTTCATAACTTTTAAACTGATTACGGTAGAACGATGAAATTGGTACAAGGTATACTAGCTTAATAGGGAGTATGGCTGATAAAATTGGACGAAATCGCTCCCCAACCACGCCCACTTCCGAAATGGAATATTTTGAAAATCATATAAAAACTACCGCTGGGTATTTAATGTTCGGCTTACTCGAACTTCGACTTCCTTACCTGTTTTTAATCGGGTAAGGTGTGCCAAAATGGGTATTAAATGAAAGATACTTTCAGCCGCATACAAATCACGCATCATCTTTAAGATGAGTTAGCACCTAGGGTTGCCACCTAACTGCTTTTTATTTTTATCTTCTTTCACATACTGGACGATTTGGATGAAATTTTGTATGTGTATAGAATGCTCCATTCTAGGATTTTCTACTTAGGTTTGTTACTTGAGGCGGTTTATAAAGTTGACGCCTATTTGATATTTATTCGGAGATATATTTTCAAAATTTTAAGTTTGTACATACGACTATTGGAGTAAATTTTATTCTTTCTCAAACACACTTAAGGCTGTTACACTTCAGGGCACAACATCAAGTCGTCGAAATTCTTTTTTAGTAATATCCAACAACAGTTTGCATGAGAAGAATTCTACATCTATATGTATATATATGTAGTTCACGAGCCCCTGCCTCAAAAAAATATGCACACATAAGATGAGCCTTTTGTGAAGAGCAAATCGTTGAGTCATAAAATTTAATTTTATTATGTTGTTCAAAGAATTAAGTGAATACAATAAAATTCATTTCAAAACTACTAAGCCTAATGAGAATGACTATAAAATCAAAACAACAACAAAGTCTGGAACAAGTCAACATAGAACTTTTTTAGCGCAATGACATAGCAACCGCAAGGACGTTCGTAGCACTCGCCAGATTCCGCTTGATTACGGATGTGATGACAAAGAGATATGCACATTTATTTGTGTAGTTACATACATATGTATATATTTATATCTTTATTGACATGGAATTCCCTTAATCTTTATGTGTTGCTTTTATGCATAACTATTTGCTACCATTTAATTTGTGTAGGCATTCACTATATATTTATAGAGTGCTTGCCTATATTTGGTATTGCGACTTATTATACCTAGTTGTGTTGCATACGGCATGAAGTTTTGTACAAATGGTTTGACTCTATTGAAATTATCGGCATCAGTGGGAGGATTACAATAAAAAATGTTTTGTTTTTGTTTATTAAAAAAATAACACTGTACAACAAAATTGAAGTTCTTGAAAATCACACCGGGTTTCTCAACGGTATCTCAAGCTTTTGGGTGTGCTACATCCAAATCTGAAGTCAGATTTTTCGGGTCCCCTAGGTTTTCTCTCCAGAGGGTGGTTTGTAAAAATGTCGGTATTTGGAAAAGACAACTTTTTTTAATTTTACGATTTTTCTGCGGTCAACGTTTCAATGATTTAATTTTGGTTTTTATATTTGGCGACATACAGAAACAAAATTTTAAAAAATTAAAAACTTTTTTTTATTACTACCGATTTCTGAACAAACTACATAACCCTGAAGAGAAAACCTCGAGTGACCCGAAAAATCTGACTTCAGATTCGGCTTCCACACCATTAACTAGCTTTAGAAATCGATGAGAAACCATCTGGGATTTTCTGGCTGTCAAATATACCATTTTCATCCATATGGTTTCTTCAAAAAATGCATTGTCTAGGGGTCCGGACAGGATTTTTGCCTATGGCCCCCGAAGGTATTAATCCGGCCCTGCCCACACTTATGCAGCGAAAGCAGCTAGTTGAAAACTACTTTACAACTAGTTCGTGCACCGGGTTCAACTAGTCAGTGTTTTGTCTTTTTTTTCATATAAACAACTGGTATTTTTTACGTTTTGATGTCCTACGAAATGCCAATTGTCAGATTTCGACCAGAATATACCAGTCATCTACTAGTCATGACATACTAGGATTTTGCTAGTTGTAAAATACCAGGCCCAGACTAGTTCAACCTGGACTAGTATGATTTCCATAAAACGAACTAATCCCCATACTAGTCCTAAAAGAACTAGTATGAAATATACTAGTCCCATGGACTGGTATGATTTCAACCAGAATTTTCATGACTTACACTTTATTTTATCATTTGCCTTTATTTTCATGTTTATTCTTAAGAAAGCAGCGACTATTTCTATTTACCCTATCACGAAAAAGCATCTGTGAATTATGAGAGAAAAAAGAAGCAAACGAAACGAATGAATTTTGTATTTTGTAACCGGTATGATTTCATGCAGAAAAATTTAGTTGTATACTAGTATGGAATTAGAGGTGGGCGTCGTGCGTGTTTTTGAAATAGGGCCACCTGTCATCCAGTCGTCGATACGTACCATATAAGCTTTAGATGTATAAGTACTAGAATGGGTCGATTTAAAAAGTGAAAAATCGCCCTCAGAACGGTTTCCGGGATAGCGATTTTTCACTTTTTTCTCTCCCCTACAAATCTACACGCGACCACTTCTATATGGAATAGATATTTCCTGACTTGTATTGGTTCTGTCAGAAAACTCTAGTTTTATACTAATATAAAATGGATATTTCCTGACCAGTATGACTTCAGCCAGAGAGTTCTAGTTGTATACTAATATTTTTCTGACTAGTTTGAGGTTTCGCTGCAATAAATGATACATATTTCTTTTAGAACACTTTTAAACTGCCTGATCACAACTAGGTATATAATATTGGGCTGGCACTTAAACTTCCTTTCTTGTTGTTATTTTTTTAACGTTAACTGTAAGTAAAAGACATATACAAATATCGTTAAAAGTATTAAAATTAATTGTTTTTTAGAAAAATCAAAATATAATTGCGAAATTCTGTGGGCGTCCAGCAAGCAAACTCGCTGACATATGTTTTAATATTTATGTGATTTTTGAAAGATAAACAACTTTATAATATCAAATTACCTCTCTACACGCAGTGATACTTGTTTCTCTTGTTGCATCTATAGTGCAGATTCTATAATGATATCTTGATTAATTTTTTTTAATTTTAATTTTATCGCAGTAATACAGGATTTTGTATCCAAGCATATCTATATTTTTTGAAAACATAACGATTGCATTAAAAAAAAAAAACATGTTTGTAGACGGCAGTTTTTTTGTTTGGAATAAATACTCATCTGATGCAACACGTTTTTCACGATGTTTAAATCTAGTTTTACATTTCAAATGGAATAAGAATATCTACAGTTGTTAACATAAAAATAGGAGCGCGGTATATACATACCTACAAAAAACTTTAAATGCTTCGGAATGTTTTGAAAGAACCTTCTAGCGTTTTTGCAGATACTTCTTATTAGAGCTGGAAAACTACCTTGCAATATTTTCCATGTATTGAAATTTACTATCGATAGTATCGATTTTAAAAATGGGGCGTTTTTCACGAAATTCTTAGATGGGGCGTTCTTCAAAAAGAACCTGCGATAGTGCCTTTTTGAAAAGTATTTTCTTATACGATGAATGCAGTACAAAAATTTCATTTATATGTAGGTGTCACGCCCACTTCATCCTTTGATCCGGATTGTGAATATAAACCATCCTCTGAAATTCAATTTTCAATGCGACACGTCCTTATTATTTTGCCTACAACTGTTGGAAAATTTATGTCGATATTGCTAAAAATTTATATTGAAATAAAATTTTAATTCAAAATGCATATTGTAAAACTTGTTTTTAATTGGTAAGACAGCATCTATATATTGCCGAAACGGTGTGAAGTTAACTGTTAAATATTAAAATTTACATATACCTAATGTCATATTAGTAACTGAAACTTGATGAACGAGTTTCAAAACAGAAATTATTCGTAAGTAAATGCATATTATTATAGTAAAGAGATTGTATCTATGTAGATTAGGGTGGTCCTTATTTGTATGGAGACAATTTATCATCAGATTTTCGAAGGCTCAACCCATAAATCGATGGTCATTAGCGCAAATTCCGAATTAATTCCGCTTTTGGGAGTTAACTTGAGCATAATCTTCATTATAAACTCCCAAAAATGAAGAAGATTTGAGCGGCCACAACAAAATGTTCGCTGGCAACACTCTTCAGATAAATCAACAAAAACTGCAAGAAATACATCGAAACGAATATTTCTTGCAGTATTTCTTGCAGTTCACCGCTATTTACCGCTAGATGTCGCTAACAATTGTTTATTTTGCAGCGACATCTAACCAGAAATACAACCAAACTGACGGGTTGGACGATAGATGTCGCTCAAATATCGGCGACATCTAGTTTTAAACTGCAAGTACTACAACCAATGCCATTTAGTGCGCCGATTGTTGATCTTCAATTTTGTGTTTGTCAGTGTAAAATTTGGATCTGATTAAAGAAGATTTATTGGAGGTAATCTCCGTGTGTGTATCCATAGCATTATATTTTTCCAATCGGAACCAAGTTTTGTACGTGATATCTCTAACCACAGTGCTATCGATTTAGAGTATTAAATAGATAAAAAGAAAAATCACTGAACTTTGACCCCTCTGCAACACGCCTAAACCATCTCAGATCGGGATAAAAATTGTAGTGCGATATAGTTGACCGTGGTGAAACCGATCTAGGAGGTGAGACTGGAAAAAATAATACATTTGGTTTTAAGGACCACCCTAATTTAGATATATATAAATGTACTGTTAGCTGGTCAAAAACGAGATTTTGTAAAATTTCTAAAGACAATAACCTGCAAAAACTGAATTCAACCAGTTATAGACCATAATTCAAAGTGTTTCTTGAGTTATTGGGCTTCTAGGTTTTTTTTTTTTGTTCCAAGAAAGCTGGAATGTAAAAAAAAAGGATTTATATGCTAAGGAAAGATTCAGTAACTGTTGCAATCGGCGATGTTTCACGATATACATACAGGATGCATGCAATAGTGCGATTTTTTTCACTTCTCTGACTAAAGGCAGACAATCTAATCTCACCTAAGCCAAAAAAACTTAACATGAAAAAATCAAAAAAAAATCGCAATACCGGCATCTCAATAAACACATTTTTAGCAATAATCATTATCACCTGCTAAAGTTAAATTAAATTATCTTTTAATAATAAGCAATTGACGTCAAAAGTGCAAATCGACAGCTGTCATTCACAATCAATAAGAGAGTAGAACCGAAAAAAAATCTCGTGTTCGACAACTTGTTTGACCTGTCAGCCTTAGGCTTTTATGCCTGCTGGTAACAGTTTTTGTTTACTGAATTTAGGAAACCACCCAGCAGCTTAGTAGTTGATCTTTCTTTCCGACAGGTGGCACGTTTATTGGCGTATAAAAGCATGTTATTTGAGTTAACAAGGTCTCGCATTCTAATTAGGGAGATATCGAACAACAATGCCAAAAACTGCTTACTTAAGTAGTTAGTTTTATGAAATTATGCCTTAAGTGGAATATGAAGAAATTTGAGCTTAATTTTAGATTGAATTTAGCGATATCTAAGCAGGTTTCCGGTACCGCGAGCGTATTACGCAGGTATTTTTTTTTTTTTAACTTTTTTTGCAAAAATTTTTTTGTTTGCCAAATTGATTAATTGTTCTGCAGCCAAAATTGATTAATCACTTTGTCAGCGTCAAGGCAACTGATTTTTTGTTTGGGTTTGGTTCTTGCTGCTAGTGATTTGGCTTGGGTGATGGGTTGATATTTGTCTAATATGACGCTATTGCAGCTCTGACGCGTTCGTTTTTTAATTAATTAATTAATTTCATTTTTAATTTTTATTTTTATTTAATTGTAAAATTAAAATTAAAATTAAAATTAAAATTAAAATTAAAATTAAAATTAAAATTAAAATTAAAATTAAAATTAAAATTAAAATTAAAATTAAAATTAAAATTAAAATTAAAATTAAAATTAAAATTAAAATTAAAATTAAAATTAAAATTAAAATTAAAATTAAAATTAAAATTAAAATTAAAATTAAAATTAAAATTAAAATTAAAATTAAAATTAAAATTAAAATTAAAATTAAAATTAAAATTAAAATTAAAATTAAAATTAAAATTAAAATTAAAATTAAAATTAAAATTAAAATTAAAATTAAAATTAAAATTAAAATTAAAATTAAAATTAAAATTAAAATTAAAATTAAAATTAAAATTAAAATTAAAATTAAAATTAAAATTAAAATTAAAATTAAAATTAAAATTAAAATTAAAATTAAAATTAAAATTAAAATTAAAATTAAAATTAAAATTAAAATTAAAATTAAAATTAAAATTAAAATTAAAATTAAAATTAAAATTAAAATTAAAATTAAAATTAAAATTAAAATTAAAATTAAAATTAAAATTAAAATTAAAATTAAAATTAAAATTAAAATTAAAATTAAAATTAAAATTAAAATTAAAATTAAAATTAAAATTAAAATTAAAATTAAAATTAAAATTAAAATTAAAATTAAAATTAAAATTAAAATTAAAATTAAAATTAAAATTAAAATTAAAATTAAAATTAAAATTAAAATTAAAATTAAAATTAAAATTAAAATTAAAATTAAAATTAAAATTAAAATTAAAATTAAAATTAAAATTAAAATTAAAATTAAAATTAAAATTAAAATTAAAATTAAAATTAAAATTAAAATTAAAATTAAAATTAAAATTAAAATTAAAATTAAAATTAAAATTAAAATTAAAATTAAAATTAAAATTAAAATTAAAATTAAAATTAAAATTAAAATTAAAATTAAAATTAAAATTAAAATTAAAATTAAAATTAAAATTAAAATTAAAATTAAAATTAAAATTAAAATTAAAATTAAAATTAAAATTAAAATTAAAATTAAAATTAAAATTAAAATTAAAATTAAAATTAAAATTAAAATTAAAATTAAAATTAAAATTAAAATTAAAATTAAAATTAAAATTAAAATTAAAATTAAAATTAAAATTAAAATTAAAATTAAAATTAAAATTAAAATTAAAATTAAAATTAAAATTAAAATTAAAATTAAAATTAAAATTAAAATTAAAATTAAAATTAAAATTAAAATTAAAATTAAAATTAAAATTAAAATTAGCAAAAAATGTTCATCACAAAATCGTATATTTCGCTCATAATTATCACGCATTCCGTTTTTGCTTTATTGCAAAAATTCAACCTAACTTTTTTAGTACTTTACGTCTTTATTTTTATTATTGATGGCTTTTCTATTCAAGTTTAATTTTTCAATCTGGTTTTTTTGTCAATCAAAGCAAACTCGTCAGAGGCGGGTAATACATCCCTGCAGGGAACTCAGGCACTAGTGAGCAAATTTCAGGTTCAGAACTAGATATAAAGTGACAAATAAGCACTAGTACGTTAGTGAATACATTTTCACTAGTTCGAAACCAGTGTTTGAGGAGTCATTAAAGGCATTTGGATTCGTATTTGAATTTAAGTTTTTGAATTTAATTTATATTCGTTTCTATGCTTAGAAATGGTTCAGAACTATAGAAATAGTACCAATAAACGAACTAGAGCCAAACTGTAGAATTTTGTACTAGTTCCAGCCTAGGACATCGCCATGTTAAATTCGCCAGTTGATTTCATGTAAAAAAGATAGTTCGCGAGCTAGTACTGGTTCGGAACGCACTAGAAGCGAACTAGCTCTGAACTAGAGATTTTCCCTACAGGGATACTACCAATGTGGGTTCAGCGCTATGCAGGCAGTTGTTGTTGTATTTTAGAAAAAAAAGGTTTCGCTTTAGATATTCCCGCATTTTTCAATAAAAGTTGAATTAGAATTGGTGCTGAAAGTGAAAACTTGTTTCAGATGAAGTTAAAATAGTGAGCGTGTTTTAATTGGCAATCATTATTCTTTTTATGAATTCAATTTGCGTCACTCGTCGAAAAGACGGCACAACATGTTTAGTTATTTTTTTTTTTTGCAAAAAAGTTCGTTATGGTATAGTATTTTTCAGGAAAGGGACTTGTTTAGGTAATTTTAGCTGAGCACGCGAAAAACTCAGAACACTTCTCTGCTGGCTTCCGTTAGAAGATCCAGTGTTATCCTTTGGTTTTAAGTGAAACTAAAAAATTTTTACTCAACACTAAAAAGTAACTCCCCATAAAAACCTCTAATTATACTCAAGTGTTAAAATCTTAGCACAAAATAATACAGCGAGCATCCAAACAATTACCGAAATTGCCAGCAACACTTTATGTCGACTACACCAAATTAAGTTAACACATTAAGACAACCAGAAAATAGCTAAAGAACAAAAACAGAAACCATGAAGCATACAAAAATCAGCAGAAAAAGGAGTTGCACCAAAGTAAAGTAGTGGCAACAAGAAAGTCCTTGGTACATACAAAGTTGCCTACATGAAAATGGTAATAATTTTAAACACTTTAAAGCGCAGGGGACAAATAAAAAAGGAAGGAAAACTAGCACAAAAAACAAACAGCCGGACGTTAATGAAAATGACGCCATTCAAGAAAACACTTGAACAAAATACAACCGAAAATGCTGCACAAAATGATAATACTTAAAGCGCTTCAAAGGATGTGAAGATAGAAAATAGCGAAGTAGTAAAAAGAAAACTACGATGAAATTGATAATATTCCTAGCATCACGACAACTAAGAAAAATTATCAAGCAAAGCCCAAAAGTCAGTACAGAAGCGAAAAAGTTCGGCAGTACAAATTAAAAAGTTGCAACATCGTTTTAGGATTGAGCCGGAGAGGGAGAGGTAGAGGAGGATGTATATATTCTCTTGCAAAATATATTTTACAAGCAGATGTAGTTAACTTACATATATATAAGGGTGATTTCATGTTAAATAGATGTAGTGGTATTGTTGTAATCAGAGTTCCAAAGAGCGTACACAAATTTATGTTCCTTCGCGAACGTTCTTCTTGTTGTTCCTCTTCATAAATGGATGCATATGGGTCATTCCATGTCAAATCGGCAAATTTTTTACCTGCCCCCTTCGATTTAGCAATAAATTTGCTATCTTTTTCTACCCCCCGAAAGACATTTTTCAGAATTTTTCAAATTTTTCCCCCAAATCAAAAAACGTTATGAACTTAAAAAAAAAAATTTATATATTTGGGCTTTTAAAATTTTTTTCCGAAAACTACATTTAAAAAAAAAAATTAAAGAAAAAATAATTCCAAACGGTCGATTTTTGACAAATTTACAGCATTTGAAAAAAAAAAAAACGTTTCACTTTGGGACTTTTTCGGCATAATTTCAAGTTTTTTTCGGAAATACCTCGGGCCCTTTTCGCGACCATTTTGAGATTTTTCCGGAACTGTTTTTTTTTTTAATTTTTCGGGATGATTTCAGGACTTTTACGGAATCATTTTCGGGATCAGTTTTTTTCGTTATAACTTGAGACCTATTCAAGAATTTTTCGTGTTCATTTCGGCACTTTCGGGATTGTTTCGGGACAATTTTGAAATCGTTTTCAGGACTTATCCTTGGTATTTTTGGGAATTTTTTTGCGACTTTCGGAATTATTTTCGTAGTTGTTTCCGAGATCACTTTAGGTGTTTTTCGAGAACATTTCAGATTCTTTTGGCGACTATTTTGGAACCAAAAAATTGGGATTATTTCCAACGATTTCGAGGTTGTTTTCAGGACTTTTCTTGGATCATTTTGGAACTTTTTCGAAATAATTTCCGGGATTGTTTACGGGATCACTTCGGTTAATTTTCGGGATCATTTTGAAACTTTTTTTGAGACTCCTTCGGAACTATTTCCGGGCACATTTCAAAATTTGTTAAGACTTTTCCAGGATTATTTTGGCCCTTTTCGCAAATATTTCTTTATCACTTCAGGCCTTTTTTGGGATCATTTCGGTGCTTTTCGGAATCATTTCGGGTCCATTTCGATATTTTTTCAGGACTTTTTCGGAATTATTTTTGGGATCAGTTTTTTGGCCTTACTAAGCCCCTAATTTTCTGTCAATGTTCGTTATAACTTTGGGTAATTTTTGAGACCTTTTTCGTGTTTATTTCGACACTTTTCGAGAATGTTTCCGGACAATTTCGAAATTGTTTTCGGGATCACTTTGGGCCAAAATTATTTTTGTGACGATTCCAGCAGTTTTTTTCGGAAGAATTTCCAGCCATTTCGAAATTGTTTTCAGAAATTTTCGTGGATCATTTTGGAACTTTTTTTTGGTAATTTTTCGAAATTATTTTCGGGATTGATTTCTGGATCACTTCTGTTGATTTTCGGGATCATTCCAAACGGCTTCATTTCTACGATTGTTCGTACTTATTAGACAAATTGACAAATATTTTTTTAATCAGTCAGTTTTGGGGTCCTTTCGGGAAAATTTTGGAATAACTAATTTTTCAGTTTTCAAATTACAAAATTGAAAATTTATTAAAATGTTAGGAAAATATAGACTCCTGAGTAAAAATTTACCCTCTTCCAAAATATTTTTCAAAAACAGTCCGTTCTTCAACTGAATTCTGAGAGAAAGAGCTATCTCCCACTCAACCATCGCATTCCAAAACCTCTAAGCACAGAATGAGTTAGTAAGTAGTAGTTTTTGAAAAAATGTATCAAAATTAAAAACGGGAGTGTTTTTTTTTTCAAAAATGTGTAAATTTGATATGGAATGACCCTTTCAAGTACTAATATTCACTATCATACTTGTACGTGCCACCACACCAACAAAAATGTTGATTACATTGTACTGCAACATTATTTTTTTTTTTACTGTAAAATGTTTGTATGTATCGAATTTAATGAATGAAGTGACAAGAATGAGCGCGGAGAAAAAATGTAAAAAAGGACAACAAAGTATGTTAGCTGGCATGTAAAGGATAAACGCCTTGTAGCTGAGTTAGCAGCTGTGCAGTAGCAAATAAAGTGGATGAAGTGCTTAGAACGACAGAGGAGGGTTCGACAAAAATCTCGTTGTTAAATGTGTACCTACGTCTGCCTGCATAAACTCTAGTATGTGTCTGTGTAGTGGAAGTAGTGTCTTCTCGCCTCTTAATCCAAATAAGCTGACTACTCACGGGAAAACAAAAGGACATGGTCTGCTTATGCATAGTCATGCATCGCTGTATTGCATGCACTTAGATACTAACGGATGCTGTCAGACAGGTAATCAGGTTTCGAGAGTGCTAAACAAATGGCCCCACTCAGGATATTACTCAATCACTCTAATGACATTTTGTTGCCCGGTATTTTGCAGTGCCATCTTACTTATGTGCAAAAGAGTTAATGTCGAGCATCTCTCTGTATATTTTAAATTGAAGAGGATTTCATTTTTTGGCGTAGCTCTTACATTAATTAAATTTGGCTGGAAAAAATTTACATTATTTTAACAAAAAATATTTTTTCCGTCGAGTATACAAAAGACGCTCCTCTAATCAGAAATAAAGGCCGAAACCAAAATGTTTTTCAAAAATAAGTCAAACCCGAAACAGCCTAGACCGACGCCTTGCAAACCGAAATCTAAATGTAAGGAAACCGTAAATATTTTAGAGCATCAAAAAAAGAAAACCCAGGCATAAAACTGTTTCAACCCGAACCTGGAATGAAAACGAAGTTAATTGCGAACAATTAATAAAAACGAAACCGAAACACTTAAAATACCCGAAACCAAAATTTGCAAACCGAAATCAAAACGTAAGGAGGCCGCAAATATTTTAGAGCATCAAAAACGAAACCCAGCCATAAAACTGTTTCAACCCAAACCTGGAACGGAAACGAAGTTAATTGCGAACAATTAAAAAAAAAAGAAACCCGAAAACGAAATTAGTTTTGAATAACTGAACAAAAACCGAAAGATGAACACTGAACAAACCCGAGACTGAAACACTTTACAAAACGAAATCTAAACAAAAAGGTAACCGAAAATCTAGAAAACGAAATGTGTTGGAAAAAACGAAAATAAGACCTAAACCGGAAAAAATCTAACAAAACTGTACCGAAACAAAAGTTTATTTTGAAGAACGAACCAAATATCGAAATAGAGACGAGGTCAAACCCGAAATTGTTTTGAAAAACGAAATCAAAACCGAAACTGCAAAAAATAAAAACACGCAGAAACTGAAACAAAGCCCAAATGAAACACTCGAGAACCCAATCGAAATCGAATCTTTTTTAAGTCAAAACCGGAGCGAAATCATTTCAAACACTAAAGAACCCGAAATCGTCATCACTCTGGAACCGAAATTATTTTGAAAACGGATATCAAGAATTAAGGAAAAACTGAAACCGGAACAAAGCAGAAACGAAACACTAAAGAACCCGAAATCGTCATCACTCTGAAGCAGAAATTGTTTTGAAAAATAAAATAAAGATCGAAACTAGAAAAAATTCCAAAACAACGCCAAAATAAAACACTTACTACTTCGAAATTGGCACGAAACCGAAACCGAAAATGTTTTGAAAAAGGTATAAAACCCGAAACTAAAAAAAACGAAACCCTAGCAAAGGCGAAACGAAACACTTAAGAACCCTAAAAGCCACACGACTCTGAAACCGAAATTGCTTTTGAAAAATAAAGTCTTCACCAACCTTTACCAGGCCGAATCCTATACCGAAACTGAAACACTTGAGAAAAAATGGTATAGGATTGCCTCCAAAATCGAATTTTTGTTAAAAAACGCTGTGAAAAACAGAGTACAGAGAGAGGTAATGCGAAATTTTTCAAGAACGAAAAAAATTTAACACTTTTAAAAAATTGATCCGAACTGAATTTGAAATCGATTTTATTGTAAAACAAAGCCGAGCACTTTGCAAAATCAAAACCGGTACGAACACTTACGAAACCGAAAGCAATGCGAAATTGTACTAAAAAGTGAAATCGAACCCGAAATCTAAACCGAAACCGAAATCGAACCCGAAATCGAAACCGAAACCGAAATCGAAACCGAAACCGAAATCGAAATCGAAATCGAAATCGAAATCGAAATCGAAACCGAAACCGAAACCGAAATCGAAATCGAAACCGAAATCGAAATCGAAACTGAAATCGAAACCGAAATCCAAATCGAAATCGAAACCGAAATCGAAATCGAAATCGAAACCGAAACATTTTAGAAACTAACTAATTTTGCTCAACGGACTCGAAACTGAAATAAAATAACCAAAACAATATACAACACTACTCAAGCAAGAAAAAAACTTTGATATGAACAAGGACAATTGAACAAAATAGAGTGACGGTAATGTAATTACAAAATATAAAAGAAACACAGGAAAAATCTCATTTTTGTAACAATTCACTTGGCACAAAACACAATTTGGCAAAGGCAGCAATTTTGTAAAGGAATGCTTGAAATTTAAATGAATTTTGTATGCCAATATTCACAAAATTCAGAATTGCACAATATATTTAAATTGTATTTGTGTACATACATATGTACAAGAAAATGAAAATAGCTACCTTACACAACCAACTACTCCTATGGAGCTCAAGTCTAAAGCTGTTGTTTAATATTTTGAACGAAACACAAGTAGGCAAGCTGTGACTGTGAATATACATATGTATGTGTGTATGTCTATCTACTTGCATTAAGTCTATGTATATGTATTTGTAGCTAGTGCATAAAGTGCCTCAACAGAACAGCAATCAACTTGATTATCTATTATTTTAAAAGACTGCATTTGAGACATTTACAAAACACCCAAAACACAATTGACCCATATAAACTAAAAGCACGTACGAGCAATCATTGTATGTATCCATATATTGTCAAATGTTGCTATGTTTAATACAATGTCCAATATCGCTTCAACCTTTCACCTTATGATCAAGTGTGGCTACAAAGAAATATATGAAAGGTTTTATTTTTATTTATATTTTAAAATAATATATTGTGTATGAAATATATTCTTACTGATGTGTGTGTAACTTAACCTAATTTACCTGTATCACACACATATAGACGTAGAAATGCTTCAATTTATAGGGGTCATAAAAATATGTAGACGAAGATTAAGAGATTTAAGATTTTTCTCGACATTTGACCCCGAATAACTTTTTTAGCACACATGGGATCGATGGGAACTAGAGATAGGGTACTCTTGCCCAGCCGTAACAATTGCTTTAGAAACCATAGAACTGTAAAATACTTGAAACTATAGGATCTTAAAAATGCTTTTAAAACGAAATATATTTGATTAATACCAAGCAAAATCAAATAGGTGCCCCACATTTTTTTCTCAAAAAATTGAAATATTTTTTTTATTTAAAGTTAAAAAATGCTGAACAATATTTTGATATTTTTAAGAAGAAAAGTAGGTAGTGCCTATATGTGTTTTATTTTTTTTTCTACTTTTTTTTTTTTTTTAATTTTTCTTTAGTTTATCATTTTTTTTTATTTGATTTGAATTTATTTTTTAAATTTATTTGGGTTTATTTCATTTTTTTTAATTATTTATTTTTTTCATTTATTTTTTTAGTTTTATTTAATATCTTTATTTAAATTTTGTTTTTGTTTTATTACATTTTATTATAATTTATTTAATTTTTCCATTTTTTATTTTTTTTTTTTGTTTTTTATTTGATTTAATTCTATTTCTAAATTTATTTTGTTTTTCTTTATATTTTTTGTGCCTGTTTTTTCTTTTTGTTTAATTTTCTTTTATTTTTAATATATTTTTTTTTTTTAATTTTTATCAAATTATTCTTTTGAGTTTTTTGGCGAAAACTAGTTGAAAAATTCTACAAACAATACCAACTACACAGAGAAAAATGAGCTGGGAATGGATAAGAATGGACCGTGATTTTGGTTGATATATCTATTTTTTTCTTTTCAATATGACCAAATCATTGTCAATTCTTATCCATCACCGACTCAATTTTCTCTGTGTGTACGATGATTGAAATTTCGATCTTGTTGAAGGATCTTGTCAAACCGCTTTGTATTGTTGCTTAGAAATTGTTCATCACCTTTACTGATCATCGAACCCAAGGAGGTATGGGACTTTCTAAACCGCAGTGTGTAACCATTACAACAAACACTGCCTTTTTTTGTTTTATTATTTTTTTGTTTTTTTCTAAATTTTTTAAATTATTTTCTTTTCTTTTTTTTAATGTTTTTTTTTTTGAATTTTTTAATGTTTTTTCTTTATTTTTTTATTTTTTTTTATTATGTATATGTATTATTTATTATTTATTTAATATTATCCAATTTTTTCTTTTTTTCGTTTAATTTTGTTGTTTTGGTTTTTTTTATTTTACTGCCTCTTATTTTTTCTTAAGTTTTTTATTTATTTTTTTTTTTGTTTTTTCTTTTCTTAAATTTTTTGTAATTTTTTTATTGTGTATATAATTTATTATAATTTATTTCATTTTTTTTATTTTTTATCTTTGGTTTATTTTTTAAGGTAGATAATTCATTTTTTGTTTTATTTATTTTACTTTATTTCAATTTACTATAATTTTTTTCTAATTTATTATATTAATTTTTATTATATTAAATTTAATTTAATTTTTTTCCTTTAGATATTTTGTTTTTTTTTCTATACTTTTTTTGTATATTATTTATTATTCATTATTTATTTGTTTTTTTTTTTTAATTTTTTACTGTAGTTTACTTTTTTATGGTAATTCATTTCTGTTTTCATTTTTTTTTATTTTTTTACTTCACTATATTTTTTTTTGCATATTTATTATATTAAATTCTATTTAGATTCCTTTTTTTCCTTTAGACACTTTTTTTTATTAATTTTTTTTTTTTTGTTTTTTTTTTTTATTAAATTGGTTTCCTTAATTTTAACTCTTTTCGTTTTTTGTTTTTTCTTTTTTAATTTTTTTTTTTTTTGTTATTTTATTTTTTTCCTACTTTTTTGTTTTTTTTTATTCTTTTTATTCTTTTGCCTTTTTTACTTTATTTTATTTTATTATTTTTTTCATATTTTCTATATAACATTTTATTTTATTTAATTAATTTGTTTCCTTAATTTTATTTCATTTAGTTTTTTTTTTTTACTTTTTTAATTTTTTTTTTTTCGTTGTTTATTTTCAGTTTTATTTTGTTATATTATTTTTAAAATTTTTTTTCTATATTTTACTTTCATCTCCAAAACCATTCAACAGTGCAACAGTGCGAAAATTGAAAAGTTTCAGTGTCAAGTTCGCAGGCTATTTCAAACTATGTAGAAGCGCAAGTAATTCAGAACGCTAAAACATAACAAGAGAAAACAAACCACACAAAGATAAAGAGAGGTAGAAGCAGTTAGTTAGCTAAAAAAAACGGTATAATGCACCGTAGCCAAACTGAAAAACCGAAACAAAAACACAGCCCGGGGATGCTAAATATAAAAGTCCAATTTGACTGTGCCACAAAACAACTAACAATAATAACAAGGCCAATGGCCAGTGCTGCCATGGGGTGTCTGAAAATGCATTAACTACAACAGCAGCACCGGCGACAGCGCTCAGTGAGTGCAGCAAGGATAACGGCAATTTCAGCACGCGCTCTCTAAAGAGCCTTAAAGTGGCAACGCATATGCTCTGTGTTGAGTGCAGCATATGGCTGAAGAGCCAACGATGACACGAACGAGCATTTATTTTGCGTGTTTTTTTTTTATTTACTACCTTTTACCTTTTTAGTGTGTTTGTTGCAAGTTACCTTTTTCAAGTTGAGCGCTCTGCGTTGCTGAGATAGTTATGTCCTTGCTTGCTTGCTAGGTAGGTAGGTAGTGTGTGCCACAAACCGTGAAAGTCACAAATTATATGATCGCATTCCATGATAGCGGCAATTTGATGATGAAGTACATATGTACATATAAACGTGGTAGTGTTAAGGGAGGACAGGCGCTAAGGGATTGCAAATGTTGCGCAGGTTAGCCGATGGACAAGACAACCCTTAAGCTGTCCTATAAAAAGGTAAGCACTGGGCAACAACAATGAAATACGAGCGCTCAGATCCTGCAGCTACTGATATGTAAATAGTGATGAACCTTAAATTAACCGTTTTACATTCCGAGTTACCTTTATTTAATTTTTGTATACCCAATTGCGCGTTTTTTTTATTATGCGCAGATGTGGAAGTTTTAAGTGGAAGGAGTAGGGATTTAATTTGGGTTTAATTTGTTGTAATAAACCGGAACAAAATTTCGTTATACCTACTGGTTTTAGATCTATCTGTAAAGATTGTATAATTGGACTAACTTTATGTGTTCTTAGGTCATCTTATGTTGCTCTATGTTAAGTTGTGTTTACCTTGTGCTTACGCTCAGATATGATTATAATGCTTTCTTAAGTTAAGGTAGCGCATGCTATGTTATGTTAAGCTATGATATGCTATGTTATGCTATGATATGCCATGTTATGGTATTATTAATTATCTTATATTAAATGTTTTTTCCATTTTATTTTTTTAAGTTAAATTATACTATGTTTTGTTATTTTCCGTGAAGTTATTTAATGTTATGTTACTTCGTTTATTTTGTGTTATGTTATGCTAATTCATCTTATGCTATATAAAGGTGTATTAACATAAAGTGTTAATTTGTTCAAAATTTTGATATGTCTTTTGCCGTACATATTCTGTTACTATGTTATGTTATGCTATTCTATGTTATGCTTTTATCTATATATTTTGATATGTTATATTATGTTTAGGTAACCTTAATAATATTTCCTCTATGCTATGTTGGTGACGTTTAATGTTTAATTATGTTAAGTCAACCTATGTCATGCTATGTCGGATTGTGTTATGCAATGCTTTTTTATTTTGTGTTTTCTCGAATTTAGTTCTTTAATGTTGCTTGGCTAAGTCACTTCTTGCCCATTTTGGTCCCATGCAACGACTTAGGTTGGAGGGTATGGAAAATGCTTTCGAAAGTTGAATTAACCCATTACCGCCCAGTGTACCCATACGAGGACACCTCTTCGAATACCATAAACATATATTGTTGTTACAAATATGAGATAAACTACATTGAATGCAAGGTAATTGATCACTTTCATACTTAAAATGTCCATTAACCTCATTAGGGAACACTCATTTCCTGAGAATTCAAAACAAAAAAAAAATCGGTTTAACTTATTTTTTAACCAAAAAAGAACGTATTAATTACATTATAAAAGATTACCAGTGTGATGGAATATTTTTAAGAGATATTTCAAAAGCTTTCAATTTGATCATATACATTTATAACATAGCAGATATGTTTAAAAAAAATCGCAACTGGGTATATAAAATTCGATTAAACTCAAATTAAAACTTGTTTTTATTAATTATTTTTTTTTCATCCTACCTTTCATCCCGTTTTGTTATGCCCGACTGCGGCTAGAATTTTTTGCTTTGCTGAAAAATCTTCCCTGTTCTCAAACTGGCCATATGGTCAACGCCGACACCGCGCAGACAGCAAGAAGGGATAAAAATGATTGAAGCGCGCGCGCGCTTGTTTGTGCCACTCGCGTGCCAGTTGGTCAAAAATTCTACACACACGAGACCATCATCAATGGGGATTCCGTCGACCAAATGGTAGAATAGTTGAACAGTTGGTTCTTTAGGCAGCTCATCAACTGAGCATTGAAACGCTTCAGCGCCGCACTTAGCTGTGGCGTGCGAACAGTTCGCAATTGTACATAGTGAAGTGAGGATCTTTTTGAAAAATACGTATACGAGAATGAATTTGAACGCCGGTTCTTTGCAACTGCAGCAAAGATATTTGGAACAGCGCCAACAACTACCACCGATCCATACATTTGCAACACAATTCAAAGATTTTCCGTATACCTCCTCAGAGGAGGATGGCTCACAGAACTACTTAAGTAGTCCCAGCTATACACTATCGATCGCCAGTAGCAACACCAGCACATATCAAAGTTTCGCCGATGTGGGCTTGAATGATTGGCCTTCAACGTTGAGTTATGCACGACCACAAATCTTGGCGCCTACCCCTGAGGCGGAGACAATTTATGAACTTTATGATTATAATACAACACATCAGCAGATATTCCCTGAACAACAGAACACCAGTAGTGCACGTACTTCCTTCACAGAAACTGATTTCACAACAACGACATCATCCACTAAATCGGGATCACCTGCTACAAAGAAATCTTCGAAATCTAACAAACGTGCCTCCAGCCAACAAAGCGCCTTTAGCTCAAAGCTGAAGGACCGTGCAGCGAAAATTAAACTGGACTCCACCCAACCTCAGAAAGAACCCAGCCCAAACGTTCTCAAGCGACGTCGTCAACAAGCCAATGCACGTGAACGTAAACGCATGAATGGCTTGAATGAGGCCTTCGATCGTCTACGTGACATTGTACCCGCATATGCAATTGATCAAAAGCTGTCCAAATACGAAACATTACAAATGGCACAAACTTATATAGAGGCGTTAATTAATCTGCTCGAAAGTGATATGGCTGCAAACAAGAGTGCGATTCAACATGGTAGTACTTCTAGTGGGGAGACCTCAACTCATCAGGAAGATTTACGCATGCAGTGAGCTTGTACATATTAGGTGACCGCAAAATTTATGTTACTCGTTGTGTTCTAAACCAAAGCAAAAACCAAACTATGCGCATCTGGCAGGAGTGTCCGCCATGCGTCCATCGACCCACCGACCCACCGTCGGTGGCTTAGTGTTTTAAGTGAATGAAATAGGAACTTTTACCTTGTTTATGAACTTTTAAGTGCTTTTAATTAAAACGGAAATAAAGATTTGTGATTTTATGTAATGAAAGGAAGTCGTTGTTGATTGTGTTCGAAAATTGTTGGCACTTATAAGCGCTCTCAGTTTCGTGTGAGTGAGTTCCTATCGTGCAGTTATTCACACACTTTTACAAAAGTTTGCAATTTTATTACTTGGTTACAACTAACTCGTGTATAATTTCCTGCAAAATTTGATCATTTATTTACTTCCACTTTGTTAGTAAAGTTTTCCGCCTCACCTCAACGGATTTACAATATTTAAGGGTGTGCAAACGTTTGAGGGTAGAAACAACTTAAGATATTGTGGAGAGTTATAACTCGTTTAACAATGAGAACTTTAGTGCCTGGGTAACTGAGCTTGCTCGGTGCTATCAATTTAGCGCTAACTTTACTTACCCAAAATTATCCCAAAATGACCCTAAAATAATCCCCAAATAAATTGATCTCAAAACGACCCCTAAAAGACGCTTAAAAGTTCCCAAAATGATCCGAAATTGATATGACCCTTAAATGGCCCCAAATTACACAAAAATTGTTCCAAAATGACCCCAATAAGACCCTTACATGTACCCAAAATGATCCGAAAATGACCCCAAAATTATCCCAAAATATCCCAAAATGGCCCTAAAATAATCCCAAAATAATCCTAAAATGATTCCAAAACGACCCCAAAAAGACCCTTAAATGTCCCCAAAATGATACAAAATTGAACCCAAAATTACCCAAAAATGATCACAAACTGACCCCAAAATTACACAAAAAAGATCCCAAAATCATCCCATAATGGCCCTAAAATAATCCTAAAATGATCCCAAAACGACCCCGAAAAGACCCTTACATGTTCCCAGAATAATCCAAAAATTTAACCCAAAATGATATCAAAATAGCCCCAAAAATATCCCAAAGTGACCCCTAAATGCTCCCAAAATAATTCTAAAATAATCCAAATATGATCCCAAAATGATCTCAAAATATACACACACAATACGGTGAAATGGTAACTCTGGGCGGGAACCGTACGTAAAAGTATTTATGTTGGTATGTCGGCAAAAATATATTTCATTTTATACCCATATTGGCATATCTTGCTGCATAATTAAAAAACAAACAAAAAAGGTGGCAACCCTGCAAACCGCCACCAAGTGGCAACCCCGAAGTGGAAGGACTTAGAATGAATCCTACTACCTCTATGCCAAATTTCATCCCAATCAGTGAAGCGGTTCTCGAGATAGTACCGGCTATACAAACAAACTGCGGTAAGGTGGCAACCCTACTTAAAAATATTTTAGTAGGTATGTCGGCGAAAATACCTTTCATTTTATACCCATATTTGCATATCTTGCTGCATACTTAAAAAAAAATGAGATAGGTGGTAACCCTGTAAACCAACCCAAGTGGCAACCCCGAAGTGGATAGTCTAAGAAATAATTCTGCCATCTATATGCCAAATTTCATCCAAATCGGTCAAGCGGTTCCCGAGATAGTACCGGATATACAAATGTTCAAATATATATTAAAGTTGTACGTTTTTATACCCAGTATTCTAGTACTAACATAACGGTACTAAGTAACGGCACAAAATAATCGAGATATATATAAAGTTCCATATATGAAAGTTCTTAGGTTGAAAAGAGGAGTTCATTAAGGCATGTCCGTCCGTCTGTCCGTCTGTGTACACGATAACTTGAGTAAAAATTGAGATATTTGGATGAAATTTTCTATACTGGTTACTTTCTGTCCAAGATAGGTTGCTATTGAAAATGGGCGAAATAGGATTATGACCACGCCCCCTTTTTCGATATCGAAAATTTCGAAAATCTCATAAATTGACATAATTGGGTAACGGAAATGGCTAAAATGATATAGTTTGGTTGGATGAATCCCCTAGTTACTCTATTATGATTTTTTGATAAATTTTTGAAAGTAGGCGTGGCACCGACCACTTTTCAGGGAGGCATATTTGAAAATTTCACGGGTTGTAAGTTTTAAACTGATGACAGTAGAACGATGAAATTGGTATACTAGCATACTAGGTTAAGTGTTCGGCCTTCTGCACCAAGTCGCGTCGGTTCGATGCCCGGCAAAAGTAACATCAAAAATTATTTAGAAAAAAAAATTTCTAAACGGGTCGCCCCTCGGCAGTAGTTTGGCAAACTCTCCGGGTATATTTCTGCCATGAGAAGCTTCTCAGCAAAAAATTAATTTGCTTTGTAAGTGCCGTTCGGAGTCGGCAAAAAACTGTAGGTCCCGCCAACTTGTAGGAAAAACTCAAAAGCAACACACCACAAGTTGGAAAGAGAAGCTCGGCTAAAAATCTCATTAGAGGTTATGATGACCTGTTGGTATATCGCCGCCATTAGTTTTTTTTTTTTATACTAGCATAATAGGGAGTATTCCTGATGTATTTGAAAGAAATAGCTTCCAAATCACGCCCACTTACGAAATGGAATATTTCGAAAATCATATGAAAACTACCTGTGGGTATTTAATAATGTTCGGTATACCGAACTTCCTTACTTGTTTTATTATATCGATTATCAGCGCGCCACCTATTGGAATTTGGCTTTCAACAAATTGCATTGTCAACGTGCGCAAAGTTTCAAGATCGTAGGTCGACTGGTTAGTTGTAAGATTTTCGATTTTCAAGGAAAATAGAATAAGAACTCGATCCGTGCGCCATCTATTGGTATTTTTCGATCAAGTATTTCATTTTCAGCGCGCCACCTAGCGGTTTTTATTTTTTGCAAGTTGTTTGCCCATGAAGTTTCAAAGTCCTAACAGAACTTTGTGTACCGCATAGTAGATTGTCTTCAATTGTTGATCGAAACACCAAGTTTCAATGCTCTAGCGTAATCTATATTTAAGTAGCCTTGCCAGCTCCAACAGTTTTCAAATCTGTATTATTACTTGCCGTAAAACTGCCGTTATTGGTAAACATCATCACACCCTAAACAAGCCAGAACTTTTTCATTTTGCAACTTTTCCCTTCACATGTAATAAATTCCTTTACACTGAGTGAGTATGTGAGTAGATAAGTACCTACAAATTATTTACGGAGGACTTGGGCAAAATCCTACACTTTTCAACACAACGTAAAAACAAATTATTTTTCCAAGCACCATAAGTGTTTATTTTCCTGGTTGTTTGTGTTGCGGGTGTTTAGGATGAAAATGAAATGTTGTGAAACTATGTAAATTAAATTGCAGAAACTTATGCGCCAAGTTAGTATGTCTAGAGTAGCTTTTCTCATATTTGTAGTTTTTATAAATAATTAATAGAGAAACTATGTAAGTAAGTCGACTCAGTTTTCTAGTGAAGCATGCAATGAAGGAAGTTAACATAATTTTGCACAAGTTAGTGTTTTAGATTGTATGTGAAGTGGAAATAAATTAGGCGAACTTTTAAATTTTCAATGGAAATAAACCCTAGCATGATAATTTATACATATATATTTTATATTGGACGAAACCATTACTCCTAAATAGTCCTCCCCAAATCTAGATGGAATTCGAAAATTTCAAAGCTAGGCTGACAGGGGCCTAGGTATCAAGGGTCAAAGTCGCCAAAAAAAGACATCGATTTCACTTAGGGATGATTTTCGCATATTTGTTGTAGAATACCACCCTGAGCTAGTATCTAACGTTGTTAGGCCTGTACGAGTGACAGGGTTTCAACGAGACACCCCAAGCTCATGACCGTCTGCTCTACCACTGAGCTACATCGCACACGTAAATGTTGTTGGCAAAATTCAACCTTGAATAAGCTTTCAAAAAAAAATGAAAGCCAAACCAAAAATTGTACACCAAAATGGTTTTAATTTTAAACCGAAAAGTTTTAATTTCCAAACCAAAAAGTTTTAATTTCAAACCAAAAAGTTTTAATTTTAAACCAAAAAGTTTTCATTTTAAATCGAAAAGATTTAATTTTCAAACCAAAAAGTTTTAATTTTCAAACCAAAAAGTTTTCATTTTAAAACGAAAAGTTTTAAGAATAAAATAAAATTAAAACAAGTAAGGAAATCTAAGTTCAGGTAAACCGAACATTAAATACCCAGCGGTAGTTTTCTTATGATTTTCGAAATTTTCCATTTCGGAAGTGGGCGTTGTTGGGAAGCGATTTCGTCCAATTACATCAGATATACTCCCTATTATGCTAGTATACCTTGTACCAAATTTCATCGATGTCATCATTTTGATTTTAGAAAGCATCAAATGTACTTTAGAAAATTTCCAATGTAGGAAAATTGATACTGTCGAAAGTACATTTGATCATTTCGAAAGTACTTTTGATGCTTTCTAAAATCAAAACGCGGCTTTCTAAAATCAAAACGAGGCTTTCTAAAATCAAATTGATGCTTTCGAAAGTACAATTGGAAAATGTGTAGTACGCTGGGTATAAAAATGCTACAAAAAATACCAACTACAATGGTTGCAATTTCGGTCTTGCTGAAGGATCTTGTCAAACCAATTTGTATTGTTGCTGGGAATTTTTTTTTTTTAATGTAATTTTCTTTAGTACATTTTGAGTCTTTGAACTTTTATTTTGATAAAAAAAAAACTTTAAAACCGTTTCTTTGTATCTTTGTTCATTTTTATTTTATAAGTTGTAACAAAAAATTTATTTTGTTTTTTATTTTTTTATATTTGCTCAATGAAGTTAAAAGTAGATATATTTGTGTATGCATCTGTGATATAGTCCTACCAGAGAGCCTAGTACAACAAAAACAAAACCTTCTTTAACCCGCCGTTTGTCGAACTGGTGTGAAAACTGCAAAATTTCTCAAGTTTAGTTTAAAAATACCTAATTTTCGTTTCTTCGGGTGTGGCATCATAGGAATATGTTATAAAAAATTTGCATTGTGACAGCGCTCTCTGAGAGAGGAGAACCATTATGAACCATTTGGGAACTCTTCTGTCATCATCTCTAAGTTATTTTTCAAGTTATTTTTAAAGAATTAAATAAATAAAATTAAAAAAGTTTAAAAAACAAATGTCTCTAGAGTCATTTACCCATCCGATTTCAATATTGCTTAGCACTCACCCCGTTCTTCGGGTCAACTAATTTCACCCCATATTTGAAATCGATATTTCCACTTTAACAGTAAGCTACTTGACAGTAAAATTAAATTAGCCAATCAATCAAGTAATCAATAAACATGCAATAAAAATTGTAACAACAAAAAAAACTGATAAACAATAATTCCCCTTCCACATAAAGCCGCAACGACTCAAACACAACGAACAATCAATTAACCACCCAAAAGAAGCGCGGGAAAGTATTCACTCGGAAAACGCTTAAAAAACACCAAAAACAAACTTGAAAAGGTCAAACGAAATGCTTCGAATAAATATTGCAGTTAATGAGCAACGTCCCATAACGCTCCCTTTTTTCGTGCGGCTAACAAACGATATTGGCTTAAGTCACCCTTTTTCGATGAGATCCTAAACGGTTTGCGCGTAGCTAGCGTGCAGATGTGCAGATATGTATGTATGTATGTGTGCGTGAATAGTTTGTAGTTGTCGCTTTTTTGGTAAAAAACAAAATTTGCTAGCTTATTTTAAAAAAACGTAAAGTCAATTGAAAAGATCAGAATTTGTACCAAACAAAAGAACAGTTTTATGTTACGGTTGAATAAGCTTATAAGCACGAGTGAGTTTGAAGCGAAAATTTTCGCGCATAGGTACGATGTTACCAAAGCATATAGCATAGCCCGCGTAGGTTATGAAATTTTTATGCGCTTAACTGTTATCCAACTAAAGTGAAACCTCCGATTGCAAAGTTTGAAAAAAACCGATGAATTCAACTGTAACACTCAACCACATAAATGTCCTTGCTTTCATTTTCTTCCTTACCGCACTGAATTCTAAAACTTACCTAAAATTGAGGCCAACATTAAAAATAATTTACAATTTTTTACTCTCACCTACACTTCTTTTAAATGTGTTACACCAACGCTCTGAAGTGTAGCTAACATCAGGTAGGGGTGTGCTACTCTCGTGCCGCACTCGTGTCACACTTACATATATTATGAATTACGGTCACCACCAAGTGTTTCAATATTAAGTCAGGATAACGATATTTACAAGCAACACCAAAAAAAAAAGTTAGTGGAAGCAAATGAAAGCGGAAAGCAAGAAAAAATTTTAAATTTGTTAAAATCCCACCACACTCATTCAAACCATCAGCCATAACCTTTCAGTTAGATCAACTAGTTGTATACTACTTCACAGCCAGTATGAATCGGAAGCGAACTATTCTCCCAACTGTAGCTCTTTCTTTGGCACTTCCTGCTGATTTTAGCTCCACATCTTTTTCCCGATGCCCCCATATTCATCCTTTTCATATACTTTTCTTCTATTACATTGTTTTTCTATTTGTCAATCGTGTCCCTTTCCCAATCCTAATAGGACTTAAAATGACTCCCCGTTAAAACTCCCATTTCGCACAAACACCTTCTGGCTCCACACCTGGTCCAAGTTTTGGTCAATATCTAGAAATCACTAACACCATCGAGAGCCTCTGCTGCTTCACATTTTGGTCAATATCTCATCAAAACCTTTCGTCTGACACCTATATTGTATGAACACGTTATAAGGTTATCCTTGTACACATTTAGTGTATATCTCCAAAACCTTTCCAAGTTTCTATTGGGCATAGTTATAGTGAATATAAAGTAGATACTAAAGTTAGCGTCGTCTTTTTGGACAGATATAACTTTCGAAATTGTTTAAAAAAGCCGACGCTAACTTCAGTACCTACTTTATCTTGACTATGACTATGAACCTATAATTTTTTTAGCCTATAAACATCTCGAACTGGTACAAAATCTACGTTCCAAATTTCATTATATTTTAGGTCCAATCTGTGTTGACCTTTGTCGTGGAAACCTGTGGTTGTTGTTGTTGTTGTTGTTGTTGTTGGTGTTGTTGTTGTTGTTGTTGTTGTTGTTGTTGTTGTTGTTGTTGTTGTTGTTGTTGTTGTTGTTGTTGTTGTAGCATTCTTTGCTCTGCCTAGGTGGGGTGAAGGGGTTGTATGGGTGTTGGCAGTCCTTTGCCGGATGAATGCGGTACGTTCCGGTACTTCCTTGCGGTACTGCCTGATTGTCTTGGGAACGATTTCGTAGATTTTACGACCGACATACCTACCTCGGGCATATTCTAAACCCCGAAACCGTTTGTTAACCATTTTGTATTAAAACAATGGTTGAGCCATTTCGAATAAAAAATTATTCAAATAAATAAGTAAGGAAGTCTAAGATCGGGCGAAGGGGATAACAATGATATAGGCCCCAGGAGGATTTACCTAAAAGTTTATACTATTTTAGCTTTTTATCTTGCCGAATTAGGTCATTTTTGAAATTTTCGATATCGAAAGTGGGCGTGGTGGGGGGAGATTTTATCTAGTTTCATCAGGTATACTCCCAACAATACTAGTATGTTGTGTGCCAAATTTCAGCGTTTCAAATCGTCGCTCCCAACGAAGACTAATACGGTTCAGTTAGCGTGGTAGCCTTCCACGGTTCGTTCTCTGCGTCGAAGACTAACACACTTCAGTTTTCTGGGTGGAAAACTAACACACTTGTTTTGTTGTTGTTGTTGTAGCGAGGTTTAGCCCTGCCTAAATGTCAGACAGGGTCACCCCGAGTGTATTGCTCTTGGCCGGGTCGATATAAGAAAACGGCCAGGGTGGTTTCGGCACGATGGGTACAGCACAAGTACTGGTACCGTTCTCGTAGAACCGGCAATACAAGAAACTAGCCGTATGTAGGTCATTTAGCGTTACCCAGGGTGCACCAACTGGGAGGCGACCTACTTTTACACACTTCGTTCTCTGCGTCGAAGACTAATTCCAGGATACCGTTGACCGATAATCCAGTCATCGATAAATATATCGAAATATGTATAGAAAAGTACAAATAAAACCTCTAACCTTCACCTTTCATTTGATACCAATTTTGTGCAACCGATAACTCTGTTATCGATAAATATATCGAGGTCAAAAATTAAAGTTTTAAGTTACGCTTTTTCGGGAGTAGTTTGATATTATTCTGATTAGCGAGCTTTTCACTACAACTAAGCTACATCATCTAGTTCGTCCTTTTTTTAAAGTACCCACTAAGTGGATATTTACTGCCCTGTGTTAGTTAGTTTCTCCCCTTTTCTTCTTTTTCCCCTACAACTGCGGATAGTAGCAGTTTTACATTGTGGCCGCTTAGCTTTTGAATTAACGTCCACAAAGTGGCAACTACTGGTTTCTAACAACTGACTTAATGCAAACAAAAGTACAACAACACTTTACATACATAACTACAGTTTCGCTTGGAAACTTAAGTTGGATAAAATATTACAATTACTTTTTTTTACTATTTTACTCACTCTTCTTCTTCCATATTCTCTTTCAATATTTTACTGTGTGAAACGAAAATGAAAATCAAAAAATGTTCGCAACTATTTAATTTTATCTCACAAACCGACGCACGCACACAAAAGCGTGCCGCTGCAACAAGCACGATGAGCTAGCTTGATTCTTGTGAATAAGAAAGTAGTTTCAAAGATTATTATTTGCATTATCTACACTCACAATGTTGCCTTCTTGAGCAGTGACTATCTTGACTTTAAGCGCAATTGTAAGCACCCGACTTTTGTTTTAACTAACTGCAACTTGTTTTTACAAATTTTTAACTTATGCTTCTTTACCTTGCTATTTTATTCAAATTTTTCATAATTTTAGTACTTAACTTTTCCTATTTATCTACATACATACTTTCTTCTGTGATTTAATGAAAAAGTTTCACAGCTTTGTCTAATTTAAGGAGAAAATGGAAATCTTTCAAATACAAAAGGTTGCATGAGTCCTTTTAGAGACAATCATAGTTGGGCAGAGTGCACTAAATATAAAATACGAGTAATAGCCGGCGTGCGTTACTACACCAAAGAAAAACACCTGAATAAGATTTTACAATTTTTACCATTTCTCGAAAGATACATTATCTCATATTTTATGAAGGTGAAACGCTAGCTACACGACAAATATCAACCTCATCGAGTCATAAATATGATTGTTTGGAATATATCGGGCCCTGGTCCACTTCCGGGAAGAAAAATTATCCCACACATTAACCTAAGCATAACGCTACCTACATACCAAATTAAAAGTAAATCCAACAATCTACACGATAGTTTAGAATAAGTCAGTCCTGGGTCCACTTTCCGGAAGAAAATTTATCCTATATATTAATCTAAGCATATAGCCACCTACACCAATATGGGTATCATATGAAAGGTATTTTCGGCGACATGCCAACTAAAATATTTTCAAGTAGGGTTGCCCCCTAGGGCTGAAACCTTATCGCAGTATATTTGTATATAGAACCGCTTTACTGATTTGGATAAAATTTGGCGTAGAGATAGTATGCTTAATATTAAGACGATCCACTTGATTGTTAGAACTTGGGGGGGTTTTACAGGGTTGCCACCTATGTTATTTTCTTTTTGTATATTGAGTAAGTCATGCCAATATGAGCATCAGAAAGATATTTTCGGCGACATAATAACTAAAATATTTTCAAGTAGAATTCCCACTTAGGGCTGCCACCTTATCGCAGTATATTTAGCATCATTTTCGCATTATTTTAGGGTCACTTTGAGATAATTTTGGTTCTATTTTGAGATCATTTTGGGGTCATATTGGGTTAATTTTCGGCCCATTTTGGCCGCTTGACCGATTTCGATGAAATTTGTCATAATGATAATATGCTTGATTTTAAGACTGTCCATTTGGTTCGGTTTACCGGGTTGCCACCTATCTAATTTTTTCTTAAATATTGACCAAAGTATGCCAATATGGGTATCAAATCAGAGTTACTTTCAGCCGCATACCAACAATGTTGTCTTAAAAAGGAGTTGGCACCTGAGTTGCCACCTTACTGAGTTTTATTTATTTATTCGTATATTGACTGATTTGGATGAAATGTTGTTTGTGGATAGCATACTTCATTTTAAGTATTGGAAAAAAATATAAAAATCGGAAACTCCGATCAAGCTTTCACCCAGGTTCTAAAAATAAAACTAAATAAAATAAATTTAATTTGATTAAACATAAACAAAAATAAAAATTAAATAAAATGACGATAGTACAAACATATTACATAGGGAGGATCGCTTTTGTTAAATTTTTCCCTCATACTTTTTTTTTTTGTTTTTACCCTGGTGTGATTTATGCATTCTCTCCACTTTAGCGGGTCCTTAAATCACATTTTTTTATCCTTCAAGCGAGCTTTGATTTTCGATTGCAAACGAGAGTTTGTGTTTATATGTATGTATGTCAATGTCATATTTTTGTTCGTTGCTTGTCTTGTGATTGTTGTTGTCATTGATTGGAAAAGGGATTTTCATAAATTTCGCTTCTGTGGCAGTCATGCATTTTTTATGACTTGAAATCATCAAATTTCTTATAAGGTTTGTTTATTGGGCTGCTCTAGCTTACGCCAGATTGAGATATTTCACAAAATTGTGTTTAACGAACACTTTTCTTGCTCTAGGTTGCTCTATCTTTTGTTTCACGAGTACGCTCAAAACAAAACTAGAGTAATCCAGATCACAAATTTCTGCTCTAGCTTTTTTTATGGAGTAAGTTAGAGCAGAGAAGCAATTGTCAGTCAGGAAAAAATAAATTTTTGAAAACTTCAAAAAAATTAGCTTGCAAGAAAATCAATGTTTTTGTAAACGTGAATTTGCATTAATTTTGAAGATTTAAACAAAAAAGCCAAATAAAAAGAAACTATCGAGATTCAAATGTTCCATGGCATTTCTGCTCTGAATTGCTCTAAGTTGCTCTATTTCTATTTTGACAGCTGCCCTGCTCTGCTCTGCTCTAACCTGCTCTAACCTGCTCTGAACTTTTTTTGGTCAGTAAACAAACCTGATGTTACTACAAAGGACATTTATAATAGGCGTAAAAACGCTATTTATTATGTCTTATATACTATTCACATTGTACATAGCTGGTGAACTGAAAAGAGCTCATCTAATATTTTTCGGTAGTAATCGTTTTCCTTTACACGGTTCATTAAACTTTCATAGAATAAATTAGTTTAACAAGCTTTCAAGCGCTCAGTGAAGTACTGAGAATAACAAAAAATTAAGAGCAGTTATCTATTAACAAGAAAATAAAATCTTTATAGACAATTTATCCAAATGAAATGAAGTAGGCATATAAGGGCTAAGTATTTAGGGATTTTTACCATAAGATACAAATAAACTTTTAAAATTTCGTACAAATGCCTGAAACGTTTAGCTCCTACTTCTAATCATACTTTTGAAATTAGTGAATCAAATTAACCCCCATAAGGGAGCAAAGTTTTCTACCAGAAACTACCCTGTCATAACCTGAGTGTAGATATTTTTCCTAACCGGACATAGGTAGCTTCTGCTTACATTCACTTTCAATGTCTAACTCAGAAACGTGTCCGCAAATTTATGATTAATGGCCAACAACTACAAGCCCATAATCAAATTGGAGTTAAGTGCATGTACAATGTAACACATATGACACATACATACATATGAGCATCCGAAAATAAATGCAACAATGCCATAAATTGTTCATCATGAACGCACTATATCTATGAAGCACATAGGCAAAGAACATTTTTATACTCAGCTGGGCCTGGCACAGAGAATATATTAGCGCGGAAATAAATAAAGAGATCCAATTTTTCTAAATTTAGCCATTTTTGACATTAACTGAAATCCTCCAACCAGTTTTCCCATCTCAAGGCCATCCGCCTAAATTGCTGCGAAAGGGTTTCGAGGGGAACACCTCATGTCCCAGAAAGAAGAAAGAACTTGCCAGCCAAAAAGCAGCATCGGTAAATTTGGTTCTCATCCGAAAGACCCTAAATGTTTCAGTTCCGATTGCAATTTCACTTGCCGTTTTAAATCCATGTCATTTCATATTATGAGCTCAGTTCCCTTAATGGCTTTCGTGCAGATACCTGTGCCAGTTACGATCCACGGATGAGCTCAGATTGCGGTTTCTCTTCAGTTCAAAATCTGTTCCGTTTCCGCTGTGAGTTCTGATTCTCAGTTCAGACTCAGGGGTCAGTTCAAATTCCGATGAACTCTAGCTCATTTCCGATTCTGGTTTCCATTCTGATTTCTTTCTCAGTTTAAAATTATATTCTATCCGAATTCCGCAGTCAGTTCTGATTCCGTACACAGTTCAGACGCCGCTGTCAGCTCTGATTAGGTTCCTAGTTCCGATTCCCGTTTCACTTCGGATTCTGCCCTCAGCTACGATTTCGGTTTAAATTTATATTCCGAAGTTCTTTTTACAGTTTCAGTTTTTATTTTGGTTTCTTTTCAGATTCTGACGTCAGTTTCAATCCGTGTTTCGATTTCTAATATCACCGTCTGA
>CAXKVI010000004.1:102253133-102293133 GCA_964058755.1 Campiglossa producta
TCATACTTAATCAAGCACGAATATTTTTCCATTTATAACATTTAACTCTTTGTTGCTTTTTTGACTTGTAGTCTATTGCTGTAAGTACCGACGGTATTTACAAGCAATTTTCGGGATTGTAAAATAAAATAAAATAAAATTAAATTAAAAAAATAAAAAATAAAAATAAAAAAAAATAAAAAAAAATTTAAAAAAAATAAAATAAAATAAAATAAAATAAAGTAAAATAAAATAAACCAAAATAAAAAAAAAATAAAATAAAATAAAATAAAATAAAAAAAATAAAATATAAAATACAATAAAATAAAATTTAAAAAAAAAATTTAAAAAAATAAAATAAAATAAAATAAAAAAAAAATAAACTAAAATAAAATAAAATAAAATTAAATTAAATAAAATAAAATAAAATAAAGTAAAATAAAATAAACTAAACTAAAATGAAATAAAATAAAATAAAATAAAATAAAATAAAATAAAATAAAATAAAATAAAATAAAATAAAATAAAATAAAATAAAATAAAATAAAATAAAATAAAATAAAATAAAATAAAATAAAATAAAATAAAATAAAATAAAATAAAGTAAAATAAAATAAACCAAAATAAAAATAAAATAAAATAAAATAAACCAAAAAAAAAAAAAATAAAATAAAATAAAATAAAATAAAAAAAATTAATAAAAACAAGTAAGGAAAGCTGTCTTCGGCTGTGCCGAACGCTAAATACCTTTCATGAATAGGCATCACGATTTTCACTGTTTGATCCCAGTACAGCCTGTGTGAATTTAACTTAAGCTCATACCGAAATTATCGGAACTATCGATTATATGGGGGAGATGTGTTATATTGGTCCAATCTCATTGATTTTTGACACCGACATTCCACATTCTAAAATAGCAATAGTTACGAAATTTCACGTTCCTACCTATATAACTACAGGAGTTATCTACAAAATCCGTTTATTGGAACAATCGATTGTAGGGGGCTATGTGAAATATTTATTACAGGAGTTATAGCCCAAAATCCGTTTATCGGAACAATCGATTGTTTGGGAGCTATATGTAATATCGGTCCGATCTTGCTAGTTCCGACAAATGATTCCTATGTTGGAAAATGGTGGCCGCATACAAAATTTCAGCCAAATATCTCAAAAACTGAGGGACTAGTTTGCGTTCAAACAGACAGACAGACAGACAGACAGACAGACGGACGGACAGACGGACAGACGGACAGACGGACATGGCTAAATCAACTCATCTCGTCATCCTGATCATTTCGGTATACTTATTGATGGGTCTATCTCTTCTTCTTCTCATACTTACAAACATCGGACCAAAGTTATAATACCATTTCATGTTCATGAAAGGTATAATTAAATACAAACAGTCAAAAATAAACCATAGCAGTGCAAAGCCTCAATGAAAATAAGTCCAACCAGTATTCAAAACTATTCTAAATATTTAGTCACATCTAAAATTTTACTGTCTTGCTAAACCAATAAAGACGAAGCTTTTAGCTTTAAAACATGTTAATTTGAAATTTACATCAAATTATTTACAAACATAAATCAACATTTTAATAAATAAAATATTTCAATTAGAAAGAATATCTAAAAGCGTTATAAAAATCATACTAATTAAAAAAAAAAAAATTGGAATAATTAAATTTATCCACTTATTTGATACTTATGCAGTATGAGCCTGTTTCGCACAATGTTTTACATACATTTGTACATACATATGTATGTAGCAAGAGTCATGGCCTTTATGGGTACTAAAGTCAACCGAATGACCAAAGCTGTATTTATATTCTATATTCGATAGAGTTGGTTTAGCTCAAACTCGCTGACCTTGAAAAATGTTTTTATTCTCACTTTTTTCCAAAGACAGTCTTTAACTTTTTTAGTCGCTTCTAACTTTTTTTCGCTATTGCTGTTGTTGTTCTTGTTCTGGTTTTTGCTGCTGCAAACAAAATGCTAATTTTCACAAAAAACATACATAAGTCATAAAATACATAAAATTTAATCGGCATTTTGTGTGATAGACGACAAAGGTGTACGCAATGTAAAGTGGGAAGGAAGGCAGCAAGAAGCGAGTAAACTAGTTTCGGTACAAAACTCAACCAAGTTTGTATCTAAAACCAATTTTACAGACTTGAGACTTGTACAGCCAGCCGCCAATGTGACTAGCGTGGTTGCTCTTTTTTTTTTTGTTTCACGCATTTAAGTTCTTAATATTCGTAATTGAATTAAAAATGTTTAGCTTGAAACGGATCTTATAACAAAAAAAAAACTTAAAAGTTCTACCGTGTCTATTTTCTTATATTTAGCCGTATATCGGCATGCTGCGAGACTACATGTGTGCACAAAAGATATCTAGAGTTCGCCCAATGGTTGAAATTCATCCAAAAAAGCAACAAGAATATTTTGTTTTGTTTTATTTTATTATTTTTTTTATTTTTTTTTTTTAATTTTTTTTTTTTATTTTTTTTAATTTTTTTATTTTATTTTTTTATTTTATTTTTTTTTTTCTTGTTTTTTTTTATTTTTTTTTTCTTTTCATTTTTTTTACTTTATTTTATTTAATTTTTTTATTTTATTTTTTTTATTTTATTTTATTTTATTTTTTTTTTCATTTTTTTTTATTTTTTTTTATTTTTTTTTTATTTTATTTTATTTTATTTTATTTTATTTTATTTTATTTTATTTTATTTTATTTTATTTTATTTTATTTTATTTTATTTTATTTTATTTTATTTTATTTTATTTTATTTTATTTTATTTTATTTTATTTTATTTTATTTTATTTTATTTTATTTTATTTTATTTTATTTTATTTTATTTTATTTTATTTTATTTTATTTTATTTTATTTTATTTTATTTTATTTTATTTAATTTTATTTTATTTTATTTTATTTTATTTTATTTTATTTTATTTTATTTTATTTTATTTTATTTTAATTTATTTTATTTTATTTTATTTTATTTTATTTTATTTTGTTTTATTTTATTTTACTTTATATATATAATTTTAGTTTACTCAATTTTAGTGCCAAGTGCCCATCTCAGGAACTAATGTGTCACTTTTGCATAATTTTATTTGATTGCTATGAAGTAATCTTTAAGTCCGTCAAAGCATCACTCGCTCTTAATATTCAACTAGCAAGTTTGACTTGGCTGCTTTGTTTTTTAAAAAAATGTTGCTAATCTTTTGAATGCCACAAACGTCTACAACCTGTAAAGTTCATCGTTTGATAAATATTCATAGCTCAAACACACACAGCAGGCGATCGTGTTTCGACACGAGTAGGACTATTTTTTTCTCGTTTAAATGTGTTGTATGATTCTAATTCTAAAATTATGTATGTTAATGCTTTGGAAAAAGTCTGGTCTATCTGAAGTCGAATTGGGAGGCTGTGAAACTTCTTGACCAACAAGGTAATTGGTCAGTGACTCCATTCGAATGAAAATGAAAGCAAACAAATTATCACTGACCGCCATCTGAGGCACGCAAATACTTTTTACCCTTATTACAAGGTGTTTGGGGAAAAATCTAAGGAATTTCTTCACAATAAAATAACAATTAAATTAAATTTTGAACAACTTGCCTTATCTTACCAGGTGGTCGTGTTTTTTAGGTTGCCTTAACTTTTTTCCCACATCCTACCTCATGTGGGTCTTTTAATGAATTTTGTTGATTTATTATAAATTGTATCTCGTTTTTTTGTTCTTACTCTAGTATCATTAATATGCGTAACTTTGATAATGAAAATGAAATTAAAAACTAGTTCTAAACATTTAATTTTGTGTTTTATTGCCTACGCCTATAAAAAAAAGGTTTTTAATGGCTGCTTTGTTTGAATCTAACAATGAACAATTTTACTCTGCCATTGTTAATTTTATACTTTTTTTGTTTAGTAGATTTGTGTCAGCACTCAGTTCTTGCAAATTATTTTAAGAACTATTCCAGTTAGAGTCAAAGACATTTCACAGAACAGGAAAAAATTCCCACTTTCAAAAAAAAACCATATATAAAAATTTTAGACTGCTTTTTCATTTAGATCTTACCTTTCCTTTTCTTTACTTTCATTTGCTTTTATTTCCTTTCCTCTCCTTTCATCTCAATTTATTTCTTTTGCTTTTCTTTCCTTCTCTTCCCTTTTCTTTCCTTTCCTTTTTCCCCTCTCCGTTCTTTTCCTTTCCTTTCCTTTTCTCTTCTTTCATTTCATTTTATTTCCCTTCTTTCTTTCTTTTCTGTTCTTTTCTTTTATTTTCCTTTCTTGTCGTTTCTTTTATTTTCATTACATTCCTTTTTCCTTTTATTTTCTTTTTCTTTCCTTTCCTTTCGTTTCCTTTGCTTTAGTTTCGTTTCGCTTCCCTTAGTTTCCTTTCATTTTATTCTTCTTTTCATTTCATTTCTTTTCTTTTATTTTTTTTCTTACCTTTATTTTCTTTCACTTTTTTCCTTAGATTTCTTTTCCTGTCATTTCGTTTCCTTACCTTTCTTTTCCCACCGTTTCCTTACTTTCTTTTTTTCCTTTCCGTAACTCCTTAGCTTTCTTTCTTTTCCATTCATTTCCTTTATTTATTTTTTTTACCTTTTCATTACCTTTCTTTCCTTTATTTTTCTTTCTTTTTATTTTCATTTATTTTCCATACCTTCCTCCTCGCTACCTTTTCTTTCCTTTCTCTTTCTCTTTTTCCATTTCTTTGTCTTTCTCTATTTGCTTCTCTTTTCCACTCCTTTATCCTTAACTTACATTACATTTCCTTTCTTTCCCTTCCTTTTTTTTCTTTTCCATTCCTTTCCTTTCCCTACCTTTACTTGGCTTTGATTTTTCTCTCATATTTTCCGTTCCTTAACTTAACTTACCTTTATTTTCCTTTTATCCATTCCTTTCCTTTCCCATTCTGTCCTTTATTTTATACTTTTATTATTTCCTTTCCTATCATTTTCAACAAATTTCTTTTTTTACTTTCAATAACTTTTCTATTTCTTATTTTACTTTTTTTTTAATTTTATCAATTTTCCATTTTATTTTATTTCACTAAGTCTGGCCACGAAGGGCTTTGTGCTTTTTTTTCAAAACATCATGCCTGAGCAAGCATTTGCTTCTCTGAATATCCACTCACAGATTTTGTTTTTGTAAACACTGTTTTTGTAAACACAGCGTAGGTACAGCTCAATAAAATTGGCTCATGCTTATTATTGCTGCCAACAAAACAACTCACACTCGGACTCTCCCCAACTGCAATGAATGCAAACACAACAATTCAAGTGGTTATACCTAAGTTGATTTGATTTTGTGTTTTTCCGACAGGGTGGATACTAGATGTATATTGGAACGATTTTCCGTCATCCCTTGTCAAATTTGGTTTTGTAACAAACCGGTTTCGGCGATCTGCCATCTTCAGTGTTTGATTTCGTTCTCGAACGAACGAAATCAAACACTGAAGATGGCAGATCGCCGAAACCGGTTTGTTACAAAACCAAATTTGACAAGGGATGACGGAAAATCGTTCCAATAAACATCTGGTTATACCTACATACTCACATAACAGCGGCTCTATAAAGTGAATGCGTGTTTAGCACTTGTAGTGGTGTGACTTTCAAATCATATTATAATTAATTTTTTTTTAATTTTTGGTTTGTTGTCGCACACCCTGCTCGGAGAGATCTATCGATACATATCAAATTTTATATACCTTAGAATTGCGGTTATTGCAAAAAAGGGAGACAACTTTTGAACATTGTTCATTTATATATAGAAGATAGCTAATACAGTCACTACCTAGTGTTTAGTTGTTTTTTGGCGTTGGTGGATGATTAACCCACCACTTCGCTCATTAATGCCATTAAAGTTTGCATTAAGATTTTCTCCATCGATTGTCTTCCCAATCGAACTAAGTTTTTAGCACTTCCTAGATAATTAATAAATTTAAGTCTCGATTTAAAAAACAAATTTTTTAACGCGCTTAAATTATTTCTTTGTGTTCATTAAATTAGCAAATGATGTTTCCCAATCTTCCGCAATTTAGCAGATTGACAAGAGTTGACACCAGCAAAACTGTAATTATATTAATTTTTAAACGATTTGCTTAGAGGCAAAATTAAGTTGTGAAAACAACTCTTATTAAGAATAAATGTGTTTTAAGAAACAGATGTTTTTATAAAATTCGTATATATTTTATAGGTACTCGTAGAAGCATTTATCTTCGTCTTAAATTCTAAAAGCTCTTCTAAGACAGCACACAATAAAGATCGAATTGAATTAAGAGGAAGACATAAAACTAGTCACAGTACATAAATTAAATAATTTTAAATAATGTCTGCATATATGAAATTTGTAGCTTCTAGCCAAATTTTAGCGGCGCACAGTGGGACGAGTGATACATTTTTTGCAAACAATTAAACAAAAGAATGAAATGAATTGCTGAAAAGGGATGTAAATTAAAAAGCTAGTTATATCAACCAAAATTACGATCAATTCTTATCCATTATTCAATGTTGTTGATTCAACTGCCTTCAAGCTGTTAACCTTAAGTAAACTGTTGTTTTCCCAAAAAATTTTCTTGTGTAAGCTTTTGCTCAAGGCAGCAGCTGCTAAGCTGGGTGAACTCTACAAGGGCGCAAAGATAGAGGTCGTCGACTGGAAGGACATTCCAGCTCGTCCAAGGGCAAGGGCGTGGATTCCGGCCATCCCTGACGAACCCGAGAGAATTCTCGGGATGCTACGGCTAATGAATCCGTCCCTGCCAACGCATGACTGGAGTGTCAATGTGGTCGGGGATGCGGTAGGGCCCGACAGACAGGTGGTGTTCACCATGAATAAAGAGTCAATCGAGCCCCTCAAAAGGTGCAATGGCCTAGTACACTACAGCGTAGGCCAGATCGTTATCTACGTATATCGTGGTGATGCTCAGCGCGCTGCCTTCTCGGCTGCTCCGGGGGAACCGGAAAACGAATTACCAGAAGAGGAAGCGGAGGATTCCGATGCGGAAAGCATGTTATCCGCCACGTCCCTTGGCGATAGTGCTGTGAACAACTCGGAGATGGAGGACAGCCTACAGGACGAGGAAGCCCTCGACGTCACGGTGGTAGCAGCCAACGCTGAGCGATTAACATCTAACGCTGCAGACTGCAAGACTCCTGCAACGCCATATCGGGCAGTTAATCGGAACAACTCGTCGTTGATAGGCAACCTCCGGGATGGGGCAAACCTCGACGATATGGGGACGGCAGGGAAGTCTGTGCGCTCTCATGTTGGTGGTGCTTCAGATTAATCTGCACAAATCTAAAGTAGCTTCGGCTGCTTTAAGTAGTCGTCTTTCTAAAGGCGACGTGGATGTGGTCCTCATCCAAGAACCCTGGGTCAATAGCTCGAGAATCTGCGGATTGGGGACTAAGGGCTTCAAGCTCATTCGAGCCAGCGAGGAGAGCAAAGTCAGAACGTGTATTTTGGTCAAGTCTGAGTTGAACTCCTTTCTCCTACCTAACTACACCAATGGTGATATTACCGCTATCAGTCTAACGGTCGACAGCACCCGCCTGACGGTGGCGTCGGTCTATATGCCCTACGACGCCGAAGAACCCCCACCACAAATGGAGGTGAAAGACCTGGTGTCAAATTTCTGCACGGGTAATCTTATTATTGGAGCGGACGCTAATGCTCACCATGTCCAATGGGGGAGCTCCGACATCAATGCCAGGGGCGAGTCTCTGTTTGATTACCTCTTAACAACCAACCTGGTGATTTGCAACGTGGGTAATGAGCCTACTTTTATCACTAAGACCCGCAGGGAGGTCATAGACCTCACTCTCTGTAGTGAAGGCGCTTATGAGTGGGTCAGAAAATGGCGGGTTCTGGAAGAACATTCTTTCTCCGGCCACCGTTACATAGAAATGGTTTTAGACTTCATTGTAGAACAACCAATCATGAAACGCAATCCACGTAACACTGATTGGCAGTTACACAATGAAATATTAGACAGAGACCTCCCAGTACTGCTCTCACAAGCCCCCTCATCAGTAGAGGAGCTGGAGGATCTTGTTACTACATTTACATCGGCGCTCTCAAATGCTCTAGGACAGGCTTGTCCAGTGCCAAAACCACGCGGTAAACACAGGCCACATTGGTAGTCCTACGATTTGGACTCGCTCCGAATATCATGCCGGAAACAATTTAACAAGGCCAAGAGCTTCGGCTCTGAGCCTCATTGGCACGAATATAAAGCTAAACTAAGGGCCTACAAAAAAGCTCTGAGACAGGCGAAGAGAACCTCGTGGAGAAATTTCTGCACTGGCGTCGAAAAGGTCGACGACACAGCGAGACTTAGACGAGTCCTCTCGAAAAGTCAAACAACCATCAGCTATTTGCGAAAGCCTGACGGATCCTGGACCAGCACGGAAGAGGAAACCCTTGAGCTGCTCTTGAATACACATTTTCCGGGGAATCTGCATGATGCACCACTAGCACCTGCAACAAACCTGGCAGTAAATATACCCATCACTGAGGAAAGAGTAAGGTGGGCAGTTAAGAGCTTTGAACCGTATAAGGCTGCCGGGCCGGACGGGATTATCCCCGCGCAGCTTATAAACACGTTGGAGACATCAGCTAAATGGCTGGTATTTCTCTTCACAGCCTGCCTGGCTCTCAACCACATTCCGGGCTCCTGGAGAAGCGCCACGGTAGTGTTTATCCCTAAGGCTGGGAAGGCATCCCACTACGAGCCAAAAGACTACAGACCGATCAGTCTCTCGTCCTTTGTACTAAAAACCTTTGAGAGGATATTAAGCGACTACCTCTTAACGACTATTGATAGCAACCTTATCTCTAGCTATCAGCATGCATACACCAAGGGTAAATCAACAGAAACCGCTCTGCACAGCCTAGTGTCTGTCATTGAGAAATCGCTGTGTGAAAAGGACTACTGTCTCGTGGCCCTCCTAGACATTGAGGGGGCTTTCAACAGTATAAGCCCGGAGGCTATCAACTCCGCTCTAACTAATCTGGGAGTAGATAGACCTCTAACTGGTTTAATTGACCAACTTTTGATGGGAAGGAAAATAGCTTCTTCACTTGGTACGGTTGAGTTATCACGCTATGTCACAAGGGGAACACCCCAGGGTGGTGTTCTTTCCCCGCTTTTATGGAACCTCACAGTCAACTCGTTGCTACGTGACACAAGCTGGGGGGGCGGGAAGATAGTGGCATACGCAGACGATTTAGCTATTGCATTCAGAGGCAAGTTCCCACAAACTCTGTGTGACCTGATGCAAGTAGCACTGCGAGAAGTTTCGACGTGGTCCTCTCGCTGCGGACTTAGTATCAACCCAGGGAGGGTGGAACTTGTCCTCTTCACCAACCGGTACAAAATACCGCCACTAAGCCTATTGAATTAAATTATTTTAGATATATTTAATCAAATGAAATTAAAATAAATAAAATTAAAATTAAATTAAATATAAAATAATAATATTAAAGCAAACAAAAAATAAAATAAAATTTAATAAAAAAGGAAAAAAATACAGCAAAACAAAATAAAATAAAACAAAATAGAACAAAATAAAATGAAATCAAATTAGTCGCACTTTTTCAAGCAACGTCCCCACTGTGCACGAATTGTATTAGTCAGCAAACCCGCTATGATTTCAGTCGAAAAAAATGCATAATTTAAAAGTGAAAACCAGACACAAATTTCAAACCAAAGAACAACAAAATACGCATACATCAAAACACACACATAGATACAAAAATATATTTTTTTAAGTCTACATAATTGATAAATATATTAAAGTCATTTCATATAATTCTTAACCGATTTAGTGAGTGAGCAAGAAAATAAATGATTTTGGGCCGCAGAGTGATATGTTTGAGCCATACAATTGCCGAATGTTGAAAAATAACTTGCTTAAGTGTTTTTCTGATTTTTTTTTTTTTTTTTTTGTTTAACCGCCTGCAGAAAATCACGACTAACTAAATTAATATTATAATTAATTATAGTATTTTTTCACACGGCTAAAAATAATAAGCGTTTCTAATTTTGGTTAAATACATAATACTTATTTAAAATTAAAGTGCTGTATATTGTTTATGTAAATGAAGCTTTGTATTCAGTAATCGCCAAGAAAAACTAGAAATATTTATTTATTTTTAATTTAGTTGTGTTTACTTATACCTACATAAGAATATAAACTAAATTTTATTACCATTAAGGCGGGCATTTTGTTATTAGTATTATTACTATTATTATTACTATGATTATTTGTTATCATTATCATGAAATATAATTATTTTCACATCGTAACCGGATATGCTTTGTTGACTTGGGCATCTGAGATAATCTTTAGTGTAGCGTTTCAAATGGATTGTAAACGTTTAAATTTCATTAGCAAGCTATATTTAAATGTCTATCACTCGTATGTATGTAATGGTGTAATGAGGCAAGTTTGAATCTATCCGTATTGCGCACGCGTGCAAGTGTAGGCGTTTGGGCAAGCCGCGACATTTATCGGTCAATTTACCAGAGTGCATCAAATGCAAAATTATTTTATTTAATTACCATCATTTCGTATGCAATTAAGATCGACAAATTATCGAAAGCTACTTATTAATTGCACTAATATTAACTTTAATTTCATATCATCAATTTGCGTGACGGCATACACTTTTAAGGAACTCAAAACAATTAAAATACTCGTACATATGTATGTAACCAGGGAGTCTTCTTTTTATGCTAAGTTTCTACATTTTAATATGTTTCTAAGTTTTTTCTTCTTTTTTGTATTTTCTTAATTATTTTATCTTATTTTATTTTTTGTTTTTTTTTTTGGATATTTTTTCCTTTAATTTACTTGAATTAATTAATAAGCTTTATTTTATTTTTTTTTATTTTATTTAATTAAATTTTTTGTTTGATTTTATTTTATTTTATTTTATTTTATTTTATTTTATTTTATTTTATTTTATTTTATTTTATTTTATTTTATTTTATTTTATTTTATTTTACTTTATTTTATTTAATTTTATTTTATTTTATTTTATTTTATTTTATTTTATTTTATTTTATTTTACTTTATTTTATTTAATTTTATTTTATTTTATTTTATTTTATTTAATTTTATTTTATTTTATTTTATTTAATTTTATTTTATTTTATTTTATTTTATTTTATTTTATTTTATTTTATTTTGTTTTATTTTATTTTTTTTTTGTTTTATTTTATTTTATTTTATTTTACTTTATTTTATTTTATTTTATTTTATTTTATTTTATTTTATTTTATTTTATTTTATTTTATTTTATTTTATTTTATTTTATTTTATTTTATTTTATTTTATTTTATTTTATTTTATTTTATTTTATTTTATTTTATTTTATTTTATTTTATTTTATTTTATTTTATTTTATTTTATTTTATTTTATTTTATTTTATTTTATTTTATTTTATTTTATTTTATTTTATTTTATTTTATTTTATTTTATTTTATTTTATTTTATTTTATTTTATTTTATTTTATTTTATTTTATTTTATTTTATTTTACTTTATTTTATTTAATTTTATTTTATTTTATTTTATTTTATTTTATTTTACTTTATTTTATTTAATTTTATTTTATTTTATTTTATTTTATTTTATTTTATTTTATTTTATTTTATTTTATTTTATTTTATTTTATTTTATTTTATTTTATTTTATTTTATTTTATTTTATTTTATTTTATTTTATTTTATTTTATTTTATTTTATTTTATTTTATTTTATTTTATTTTATTTTATTTTAGTTTATTTTATTTTATTTTATTTTATTTGATTTTATTTTATTTTATTTTATTTTATTTTATTTTATTTCATTTTGTTTTATTTTATTTTATTTTATTTTATTTTATTTTATTTTATTTTATTTTATTTTATTTTATTTTATTTTATTTTATTTTATTTTATTTTATTTTATTTTATTTTATTTTATTTTATTTTATTTTATTTTATTTTATTTTATTTTATTTTATTTTATTTTATTTTATTTTATTTTATTTTATTTTATTTTATTTTATTTTATTTTATTTTATTTTATTTTATTTTATTTTATTTTATTTTATTTTATTTTATTTTATTTTATTTTATTTTATTTTATTTTATTTTATTTTATTTTATTTTATTTTATTTTATTTTATTTTATTTTATTTTATTTTATTTTATTTTATTTTATTTTATTTTATTTTATTTTATTTTATTTTATTTTATTTTATTTTATTTTATTTTATTTTATTTTATTTTATTTTATTTTATTTTATTTTATTTTATTTTATTTTATTTTATTTTATTTTATTTTATTTTATTTTATTTTATTTTATTTTATTTTATTTTACTTTATTTTATTTTATTTTATTTTATTTTATTTTATTTTATTTTATTTTATTTTATTTTATTTTATTTTATTTTATTTTATTTTATTTTATTTTATTTTATTTTATTTTACTTTATTTTATTTAATTTTATTTTATTTTATTTTATTTTATTTTATTTTATTTTATTTTATTTTATTTTATTTTATTTTATTTTATTTTATTTTATTTTATTTTATTTTATTTTATTTTATTTTATTTTATTTTATTTTATTTTATTTTATTTTATTTTATTTTATTTTATTTTATTTTATTTTATTTTATTTTATTTTATTTTACTTTATTTTATTTTATTTTATTTTATTGGATGATGCAATAAATTTAAAATGACAGTTCCTTCGCTGCTGAATTAACTAGGGGAAGTTGTTGTTTTAACACAAAGCTTAGTTTGATCAACAAGAACTCTGTCAGTTTTACAAAAGTTTGTTAATTAAAAATTGACAGATCTACAACTGTTCAATCAACAATTGAATGCAGTTACTTCAAAAAAAAATCTGTTCAAATAACCAAAATTTGATAAATTTAACAGAATTTCGTCACCTTCAGATTAACAGTACGAGATTGATGATTTTACCAGTGTATTTTATTTTCTGTGTTTCAAGACTTTAAACGCTCCTAAACGTCCATATAGGGTGCTATAACAAATTATTTATTTCATTTGAAGTGTTAGAATTAATGTATGAACAACTAAAAATGAAAAATGTTATATATTTCTTAAACCAATTTCATTTTTCTCATTTAACAAAAAATCTTTACTCGAACTCATGGTTCAGTTAAGCTCGCCACAAATTGATGCAGACAACAAGTGGGTGGTTAACGGCTGACTGGCTGATTAATTAATCACCGCGAAAGAGGATAAGAAAAAAACTAACAAATGAGACCAAAATAGACTAACTAAAATGGTATTAGTCTCAAGTTAGCAAAGAATTATTTAAATCCGTAGCAATTTACTAAGAAGTAATATAAGGAGTGGTCATGTTTAGAGTACATTTGATTAAACATGTATGTATGTGTGGATGATTTTCTATTTTTAGACTTACTTATTCAGTTAGGATAAAATATTTTTTCGAACAGAGAGTTTCTTGACATTAATTTAGTCTAATCATCATCTCATCAAACCTCTAAAAAGTCACTACGCTTTAACTGAGTTGTCATTCTAACAACCTATGTATGTATGTATGTAGCTGTTGCTACTTCCAAAAATAATATCATTGTTAGTGTTGTCAACAAATCTGCACACACTTCAACTCACATTAACGCCAGCAGCCAAGATTTTTATCAACATGACATTGAGAGCAACAATTAGCACAATCACAGAAATTTATCAGCGACATTCACATCGCCGGCGCCGGCCTACAGCACAAGCGCCCACGAAGTTTGCTAAATAAAGATTGACCCCAGGTAACAACTACAACAACAACAACACTAAAGCCAGTGGCAAAAAATAAATCAAATACGTTCTATGAAAAGCGACTTTGGAGTCAAGTGAGACGACATGCAGGCGCGGATCCAGTGAGGGGTTCTCGCGGGTTTCGGTCACAGCTTTTATGAAAACTAGAGGGCTATAACTAAGGCCCGCTTGCATAAAAGCTGATAACGACTAACCGGAGTTTAATTGACGTATTTTGTATGGTTAGCTGTCAAGTTAATCACCGATTAGGCTTAATCGGCTTTTATGCAAGTGGCCCTAAGTCAACGCAGATAATTCGGGTTGTTGGAAGTCGAACCTGCATTGTCGTAAAACGTCAAAAATCAAATCTAAATCGGTAGAGAATATGTCATGGAACATCAACATATTTAATTGCTTCACCCCCAAACGAAATCGTTTCATCTATACGCCCCTGAAATCGTATCTAGTAGATTTTTTTTCCAGAAGTTGAATTGCAGCATACCAAGTAAAAAGAGTTGGTCGTTGCCGCTAGCACCGTTATTAGTACTTATCTTTGTATTATTTCTTAGATATGTTGCAACCAGGGACCGAACTTAAATTTTAGATTTTTTTAAAATAATAATGCAAATGTTCGGTATTTAAATACAGAAAGCACCTGGGTGAACGAGCTTGCCACAAAATGAGCTTGCCATTAAACGATCTCAAAAATGATTCCAAAATGATCCAAAAATAACCCACAAATTACCCTAAAATGATTCCGGAATCACTCCAAAATGATCTTAAATTTACCTCAAAAAGACCCCAAAATTATCCCAAAATGACACCAAAATGATGCTAAAAGGATCCCAATTTGAACCCAAAGTGACCACAAAATGATCAAAAATTATCCCAAAATGATCCCCAGATTACCCCAAAATTTCCCCAATTTTACCCAAAAATTACCCCAAAATTAAACAAAAATTATCCCAAATTGAACCCAAAATGATCCCCAAATCCCCCACAAAATGATTTTTAAATTACCCCAAAATTATCACAAAATTACCCCTTATTGAGTCAAAAACAATCCCAAAATGACCACAAAATGATCACAAAAAGATTACAAAATGATCCCAAATTTACCCCAAAATGTCCCAAAACTGATCCTAAATAATCACAAAAATGATAAAAATTTTACCCCAAAATTATCCCCTTATGATCCCAAAAATATCCGAAAATTACCCCAAACTGACTCCAAAATGATCCGAAAAATGATCAAAAAATTACCTAAAAATGATTTAAAAATTATCCCAAATTGACCCCAAAATGACCCAAAAATAGTCCCAAAGTGACCCCAAAATGACACAAAAGTAATCCCAAAATTATCCCAAAATATACATATTGGCAAATACCTACAATTCGGTAAAATGGCAACCTTGGTCAGGAACCCTACTTGAAAATATTTTTGTTGACATGTCGCCGTAAACACCTTTCATTTGATACCCATATTTGGATATCTTACTCAATACCAAAAAGAAATTGAGATAGATGGCAACGCTGTAAACCGCCCCAAGTGGCAACACCCAAGTGGAGTGTATGTTCCTCTACATTAAGGTAAGAATGTTCTTCTTATCGCCCATATTCAAAGACGAATGAATATGTCGCGCAGAAACATTCATGAATGAATTGTTTTCGAAATCAGTTCGGGAATGTTCTCAAATTAGTTCGGCCTAGTTTTTAGGATAATTTTAGGACTTTTTTTTGGGGATTCTTTTCGAGAAATTTCGGTATTGTTTTGAAATCATTTCTGGACTTTTTTGGAATTGCTTTCGTGGCCTTTTCGACTTTTCTGCATTGTTTTCGGATCGTTTCGGGATTGTTTTCGGGTTCATTTTGGAACCTTTCAAGGATTTTTTTCGAATCATTTTGGGGTCGCCTTCGGTATTGCTTTCGGAATAATATCAGGCCTTTTTCGGGATTGTTTTCGGAATCATTTTAGGATTAATGAATTATTATTCTGGTCTTGAGCTCGTTTATAGTCGCCTTAGGGTTTCGCTCCAGAGCGTAGTTTCTTCAGATTGAAAAATCTGACTTCAGATTCGAATTCAGCACACTCAAAAGGCCCAGAAAACGTCGAGAAACCCGCTAGAATTTTCAAAAATTTTAATTTTGTTGTACAGTGTAATTTTTAGAATTTCGAAATCAAATCAAATGAAATTTTTTTTTACTCTAAAAAAAATTGTAATCATTACGATCCCTGTAGGTAATAATACATTGCTGCAATTTGAAAAAAAAAAAAAATAAATAAAATAACAAAAAATGTATTCTTGCTTTTGTTTTTGCTTGTGGGTGCGCTTGAGTAGCTGTTTATTTAATTAATTTATTGTAGTAAAGTTGCTGACATTTTGAGACACGAGACATTTAACTTAGAAAATGACTACCAATAGATGTGTGTGATTGTTTATGACGCTACTATAGCCGCCAGTGGGTCAGCAACTGCAATTATTTCAAGTCATTTTGTAGCTGGCGATACTTTCGGTTTTAGTATTTTTCTGACAAAATAAATTTGAATAGTATTTTGAATAGCTAATGCATCACAGAGATAAGATAAAAAAAACGCATGTAGCCAGTAGACGTGAAAGAAGTTAACTTCTTAAATTGAGGAATAACGAAATATGAATAAGGTGTATTCGAGAATGGTTTAGATAGAAAATATCTTATACATGGTGCGTTTTTCTTCAAATTCGGTACGTGGGTAGAATTTAGCCTAAACTAACAGGAGCCAATACGAATGCGATATAGAGGAAGAGGGGCGTGATAGAAGGAAAGAGGGGAATGAAGAGAAAAAGGAGATCTAGATAGTAAATTGCGGTTAGGTGGCAACCCTAAGTGGCAATCCTGCGTGAAATTTCCATATTTGGAATACGTCCGAAAATACCTTTCATTTGATACCCATATTGGCATATCTAGCTCTATATTTAAAAAAATTGGGAAAGGTGGAAACCCTGTAAACCGCCCTAAGTGGCAACACAAATGCATATAATCGTAGAATGAATCAAATTGTCTATATGCCAAATTTTATCCAAATCGGTCAAGCATTTCCCGAAATATACGAAAGAATATATAAATTAGGTGGCAACCATAAGTGGCAACCCTGCTTGAAATTTTCTTATTTGGAATACGTTCGAAAATACCTTTTTCATTTGATACCCATATTGGCATATCTATCTTGATATTTAAAAAATATTGGAATAGGTGGCAACCCTGTAAACCGCCCTAAGTGGCAGCACAAATGCAGAATGAACCAAATTGTCTATATGCCAAATTTTATTCATATCGGTCAAGCAGTTCCCGAAATATACGAAAAAATAAATAAATTAGGTGGCAACCCTAAGTGGTAACCCTGCTTGAAATTTTCTAATTTGGAGTACGTTCAAAAATACCTTTAATTTGATACCCATTTGGCATATCTAGCTCTATATTTAAAAAAAATGGGGATAGGTGGCAACTCTGTAAACCGCCCTAAGTGGCAACACCCTTGAAATATGCTCGGCCTAACTATTACAATTTGTGCAATGTTAGCTAGATCCTAGAGTTTCACGACCTATTTAATTTGCACAGCTTAACATCGTGGTGAAAGTCGCCTACGCCTGAAAGTCGGCTACAATGGACTATTTCCATTGCATAATTTCCGTTGCATCATCAGCCTCTTTCTCAAGTTTTACTCATGTCATTTTTGTTCTGATTGAATTAGTTAACCAGCAGTTTATACTAGGTGAACATCTAACACTCTGTGTGGTAGGCTCATCCTAATAAGCAGCCTGTTTATATAGATTAATTTTTGAAGTTAACTTCTTAGGCGACGATGTGAAGTTTTGAGTGAGAGTAAAATTTGAGAAAAAGGCTGATGATGCAACGGAAATTATGCAACGGAAATAGAAATTGTTGCAGACTTTCAGGCGTATGTTGCAGACTTTCAGGCGTGGGTGATTTTCACCACGATGTTTAGCTGTGCAAATCAAATAGGTGGTAAAATTCTAGGATCTAGCTAACATTGCACAAATTGTGATAGTTAGGCCGAGCAGATTTCATGGGTGTTGCCACTTATGGCGGTTCACAGGGTTGCCACCTATCCCCATTTTTTTTTTTTAATATAGAGCTAGATATGCCAATATGGGTATCAAATTAAAGGTATTTTCGAACGTATTCCAAATAAGAAAATTTCATATTTTTTAAAGCTCAGGAGCATGTGAGTCTAGTACAAATAAAATTTTTCTCTGGGTTACTTCTTTTTTTAAATTTTGTAAGCACCTTAACTAGTTACTTTAAAAAAAAAATATGTGATAAAATTTTTATTTTGCTTTTTGCCATTCCATCGTTTCATCATTCTAGATTTTATTGTTTCCCACTAAACAATATGGATTATCATTATTTATTACTCCTCCATAGAGTTATTCGTTTTTCCTTTACATGTTGCAGACAATGGTGAGCGAAAATGATGCATTGTTGAGTGTCTTCTTATCTTAAACCATAATTTTATTATTTAAGTGTATGGAATATTTATAGTACGATTCAATGAAAAAACAAAACCGATTGCATCGTGTGGAAAACATAATTCGCAACTATCGATTTCAATTAACCATTACGCTAACAGCTCAATTCTTTGCTAAAACGTTTATTCTAGTGATGCGTGATTGGGGGTATTTTCGGAGTCGGGTTCGTTGAATCGCATGCTTGTAGTTATTGCTATAAAACACTTGAAATGAGCTTAGAGCACTTGTTTTCTTGTGTCAACCTTTTTTCTTTTCATTTGGGAAACGTGTTTCGATGTTTGAAGCTCGTTTCGGTTTAACTTGGAACTAAATTTGCCATTTTTAGCAAAATATTCTGGGTCCAAATTCCGTCTACTCCACTGAACATGTTAAAGGTTTTTGACAACCAAGTTTCTGTTCTAATAGAAGGCTATGTTCCGTACTCAGTTTCGTTTCGGGTTCCCATGGAACCGAACTTCGTGGACTATTTCCTTGTTTACAACGAATCGTTTCAGGTTCTTTCGGAACCCAATTTCACCCCACTGGACATGTTTTCCGTTTTTGAGAAGCAAATCTCTGTTCTAGATGGCTATATTTCGTACTCGGGTCCGTTTCGGGATTACTTCGAGACGAATTTTGTGCCACTATACACGATTTCTTTTGTTTGCAACGCAGTCTCGTTTACGTTCTTGGAACCGGATTCTGTGTCGTCATAACTACCCGGTTCCCTGATCCGGAGCCATAGATCACTAATTTTTACAAGTGACGTTCGTATTCGCTTACTACGAAAACTACCACTTTTGGGTAGTACATTTTCTTGAATATAGATAGTACGATTGATTCTGACTATCCATTTGGGGGTTGTTACCTAGGGCGGTTTACAGGGTTGCCACCTATCTAAATTTTTTTAAATTTTGTAGAAAAATATTTCAATATGGGTATCAAACAAAAGGTATTTTCAGCGACATGCCAGCTAAAATATTTTCAAGTAGGGTTGCCACCTAACCGCAGTATATTTATGTATCCGGACTATCTCGGGGACCGCATGACCGATTTGGATGAAATTAGGAGCTATTTTGAGATCATTTTGGGTTCAATTTTGGATTCATTTGGGACAAGTTTGGGGTAATTTTCGGTTAATTTTTGGATCATTTTGGGATAATTTTTGGGTCATTTTTGGATCATTTTGGGTAAGTTTTTTGGTCATTTTGGGAACATTTGACGGTCCTTTTTGGGTCGTTTTGGGATTATTTTAGGATTATTTTGGGATCATTTTTAGATAATTTTGGGGCAATTTAAGGGTGTTTTTTGGGGGCATTTGGGAATAATTTTTGGATAATTTTAGGCTCATTTTGGGATTATTTTGAGATCATTTTTGTGTCGTTTTGGGTTTAATTTCGGATCATTTCGGTAACATTGAAGGGTCTTTTTGGTATCATTTTAGGATTATTTTGGGACTATTTTAGGGTCATTTTCGAATTATTTTGGGTAAGTAAAGTTAGCCGAAAATGGATAGCACCAAGCAAGCTTTGTCACCCAGGTACTTTAGTTTAGATGTGCTATGGCTGTTTGTGTTATTTGAGTTGATGGTTTACATATTTTTGCTTGAAAATATGTTTCGAAAAATCCAATAATAAATATGTTGCAGAATGAAGAATAGCTTAACTCTTATCGTGTCAGCAACATTTACTTGTTTACAAGCCACCCCAATATCGGCTTTCCTAGCACCTTAAGTAAGCATATTTCTTCACTTAAGCTTATACGCTTTATATACCAAGCTAAGTTGGACAGAGAGCTAATCCAAGCCAAGATAACATAAAAATAGTCGTTTGCAGCTTCAACTACTTGGAACTTACTCATACTCTGTGTTTTTGTTGTTAAATTGTGTATTGTCCAAAACATGAATTATATCTGCAATTGAGAGGCAAAAACAAAAAGACAGACGATCAACAATGGCATCATTCATCTTTGCACGCGCGCACACAGTTGACAATTTACAAGCGTTTGCTCAGATAAAGCACATTAAATCATCAGCAGCAGCAACATTTTTTTAATAGCAACTTCAGCAGCCAAGTGTAGAAGAAGAGTTGTGAGATCATAACATCAGTTGGAGTAAGAAGCAGCATACAATTTTATTTATTGTTTTGTCTAGGTGCACTACTGATTTTGTTGCATATTTTCACACGTGTCCCGCTTGGTAAGAAAATCAAAATATTTTTCGTTCTAGCCACCTAGCCACCTATGGCTAAGCTGCGCATGCGCAATGGCCTTGAAAATGAAATATGTTCGAAATTAGTAGAAACATTATTGCCGCGTTGATTTATATACATAAATATTTATATTAGACTGGTACAAATAAATTATTTGAAAGAATGGCGAACGAAAAACTCAGATCTTCACATTAATTTTTAGAGGCCTATCACTTCTGTGAAAAAAATTAAAAAAAAAAAAATGGCTCCCAGTACTTCTACTGCTGCTGTTGATATCATTCCCACATATTTTCATCGTTTTCTCTTCTCTCCTTTTTTTCTTCTCTTTTTTTATTCCTTCATTTGCTAAACATTGAAAGTGAATCTGCGTTTAGATTTTTATTAGTCGATAATTTAAGGTTTGAAAACTTAACAACCATCCATAATCATGTTAACACCTTGTCAAGTCAAGTTTGATAGCATCACAGCTCACAGCTCAGTTACCACTGGATTTCAGTATCTTATTTAGAATGACTAAACAAGAATTGCTTACTGCGTGTTAAAAAGTCGTATCAGATGTGCGAATAGTTTCCTGAAATGATAGAAGAATGAGAAATGGGCATTAAAAAGCTATGTTTAGTATGAGAAATTTTAATTTAAAACAATTTAAGTTTACCCGGTGTGACTTGAGGAGGACAAATTATTTTCAAAATAGAATCATCGCTCTCATAACTTAACTGTCTGTGAAAATAAAATGTATTTCTGTTAAGTTAACACGACTTTTGGTTAAATTACCATGTCCTCCGGTTAAATTAACACACTTTTATGTTAAATTAACTTGCATTTCCCATTTAATTATCATGGATTTCTGTTAACACGATTTTCGGTTAAATTACCGTGTCTCCCATAAAATTTCCATGTCTTTCTGTTAATTTAACTTATAAAACCAAAACTAATGGCGGCGATATACCAACAAGTTATCTTATTAACACGCTTTTATGTTAAATTAACTTGCATTCCCGTTAAATTACCATGTTTTTCTGTTTAATTAACACGAATTTCGGTTAAATTACCGTGTCTCCTGTTATATTTCCATGTCTTCCTGTTAAATTATCACGTCTCTCCTGTTATACTTCCATGTCTTCCTGTTAAACTACCACGCCTTCCTCTTAAATTACCTTTCCCCTCTGTTAAAGTAACATTTTTCCCTGTTAAATTACCATCGCCCTGTTAAATTTTCGTGTCTTCCTTTAAAATTACCACGCCTTTCGCTTTTATGTTAAATTAACTTGCATTCCCGTTGAATTACCATGTATTTCTGTTAAATTAACACAACTTTCGGTTAAATTACCATGTCTCCTGCTAAATTTCCATGTCTTCCTGCTAAATTACCACGTCTTCCTGTTGAGTAAACAGGATTTTCTCTTGAATTCCCTTGCCTTTCTGTTAAAGTAATATTACTCCCTGTTAAATTAGCATGTCTTGCTGTTAAATTAAAATGAGTTCCTTTTAAGTTACCATATCTCCCTGTTAAATTAACATGCCTTTTTCTTAAACTAACATGTCTTTCTCTCAAATTACTATATCCGATTATGCTTTTATGTTAAATTAACTTGTATTCCAGTTAAATTACCCTGTATTTCTGTTAAATTTACACGAATTTCGGTTAAATTACCATGTCTCCTGTTAAATTACCACACTTTCATGTTAAATTAACATGACTTTTTCTTAAATTACCATTTATTTCTGTAAAATTTCCTTTAAAATTTCATGTTAAAATAACACGACTTTTTGTTAAATTAACACACATATTTTCCTGTTAAAACAACAATATCACTCTTGTTAAACTTACACCATAACATATTAATTTAACCAGATCAGAACCAGAAATCAAGTTTTTGAGTAAATTTCGATGACCTATGAATCATCATATCTTGCAGTGAGAATTCCAAAATTTTGATGAATAATATTTACTTGATGAAAACCCATCACTCAAGGCCGTTGCTAAATTTCATGATATCACGAAAAAGTTTCAAACAGGCATACCATACCTGTTTCAACCAGTTGTCCTTTAAATCCCCAAAAAAAACAAAAAAACAAAAAAAAAACAAGTAGAAATAAATTGCCGAAGATGCTGAGCTGACAATACCAGACAATACCAGAAAATGCATTCAACGACCTCAAACAATAACAAACCACAATGAATGGACAACTTATTAAAGCAATCATGAAAAACAGCTTAAAACAGTAACAATAACAACACAAAAAAAAAAGACACAAGTAACAAAAGAATGTCCAAGGCTGGCTAAGAAAGAAAAATTCACCACAGCGACTAAATTGCGATTTTTAAAAACGGAAGTTGATGAGTCAAAAGTGGCAGTGAAGAATATTTCTTTTGAGTAATTTCGAGGAAATCAGCAACAAACGTCGATTTATGTAATCACGTCACAAAAACCATTTAACTAACTAATCAAAGGTATCAAATTGCAAGGCAAACTACTAAAGCGAGGATTTTGTATGACAAAGTGTTGGAGAATTTAATTTTTAGCCATATGAAGTGAAGTGGGCTTTCTTGTGACGGTGATGCACTTTGTGAAAACTTGATCGAAAATAAAATTACTTTAGAATTTTAGTATTTTTGTAGATCCACTACAAGGTGAGAGACGGCTGATGAAATTTGGCATGTTGAAGGGTACTAGTCTACGATTTGTTACCCAGGTGTAGCCACTCAGTAGGATTTTACAGTATTGCCACATATTGTGGTGTAAACTGAAAGACTTAGCATTTAAAAAAAAATTAATTCCGGGTTTAGATTTTTATTAGTCGATCTAGGGATGTCATCTAACCGAAAAGAACTTAAGGCCTGGTTATGAAGCATTTTTTTTTTATTTTTTTTTATTTTATTTATTTTAATTTACTTATGTAATTGTATTTCTTTTTGCTTTATTTTTCTTTTTTTGTTTCATTTTATGATATTTTATCCTATATTATTTTATTTTATCTAATTTTACTTTTTTGTTTTAATTTTTTAATTTTTTTATTTCAGTTTACTTTATTTTTTATTTTATTTTTTATTACTTTATTTTTCTTTATTTAAACTAAACTATAGTTTTTGTTTATTTTATTTTTCTCTATTTTATTTTATTTTTAATTTTTTTAATTAATTTTTTTATTTAATAATATTTTTTTTTATTTTGTGAAATTTAATTTTTGTTTTTTCATTTTTTTATTTTATTTTATCTTATTATTTTTTTTGTTTTATTTTATGATATTTTGTCTTATTTTATTTTATTTTATCTAATTTTACTTTTTTGTTTTAATTTTTTAATTTTTTTTTTTATTTCAGAATATTTTTTTTTTTATTTTATTTTTTATTTTTTTTCTTTATTTTAACTTAATTATAGTTTTTGTCTATTTTATTTTATTTTTAATTTTTTTTATTAAATTTTTATTTAATAATATTTTTTTTATTTTGTGAAATTTAATTTTTTTTCATTTTTTTTTTTATTTTATCTATTATTTATTTTTTTTTTTTTCATTTTCAAATGAGGTATGTCGATATTGTTTTGATTTTTTTTTTGTTTCATTTTATGATATTTTATCTTATTTTATTTTATCTAATTTTACTTTTTTGTTCTAATTTTTTCATTTTTTTTAATTTTTTTTTTTTAATATTTTTTTTCTTTAATTTAATTATAGTTTTTTTTTTATTTTATTCTATTTTATTTTATTTTTATTTTTTTAATAAATTTTTTATTTAATAATATTTATTTTTTAATGTGTTAAATTTAATTTTTTTTTTTTTAATTTTATTTATTTTATCTTATTATTTTTTTATAAATTTTTTTTTTGTTTTTTTTTTTTTTCATTTTCAAATGAGGTATGTCAATTTGAGTATCGAACAAAAGTATTTTCACTGAAGTTGCATTTTGCAGTTAGTGCACGATATATTTTTGAAATCTCTTATAGAATAATCATTTAATTGCAAATAATTGAAGCAGTAACTCAGCCGGAATCTCACAGAAGTAGTTAGCAGTAAAAATAGTTCCATAATTTGTTTATCTCAATCATTTATTCTATGTAGCATTTATGTATGTATGTATTCCAATTTACCACTCTTTGAAAACACCACTCACAATACATTCAATTATGGGCTAATCCAAAAGTAATTAATTTTTTTCCTCTTGCGGTTTTTACAAGATTTTATTTACCCACTCATTTTTTGAAAGGCAAATACTTAATTGCATACATATTTACATTTATAGCAACTATATTAGCTAAGCGGAATTAAACCATTTAAAAATACAATAACGCCCCTGCATATGAAATGTCAACGACTTCTAACATAACTTTTAGCATACTTATATACTTATGTACATGTATGTATGAGTATGTATGTATGTAGCAGTAGTCAATATAAACTAACAAGAATTACCAAGAAACAAAAATTAAATACAAATAAAATAATTTAATGTCAATTTAAACTCAATCTAATTGTTTTTTAAATAGTTGCAGCTGTAGTCACGCACAAAGAACCTTGTTAACGGTCAAGTGGTGGTTATGTGCATGAATAAATAAAACCGGTATATATTTTTTACTAGAAAAATTTAATTGAAGCCTACAGTAGCAGTGAAATATTTAGCACACATTTCATGTTATTTTATTGTATTTCATTTTATTTTATTTTATTTTATTTTATTTTATTTTATTTTATTTTATTTTATTTTATTTTATTTTATTTTATTTTATTTTATTTTATTTTATTTTATTTTATTTTATTTTATTTTATTTTATTTTATTTTATTTTATTTTATTTTATTTTTTATTATTTATTTTTTTTTTTTCATTTTATTTTTTTTTTGTTTATATTATTTTATTTTATTTTGTTTATTTTATTTTATTTTATTTTATTTTATTTTATTTTATTTTATTTTATTTTATCTTATTTTATTTTATTTTATTTTATTTTGTTTATTTTTTTTTCTTTTGTTTTATTTTATTTTATTTTATTTTATTTTATTTTACTTTATTTTATTTTATTTTATTTTATTTTATTTTATTTTATTTTATTTTATTTTATTTTTTTTTTTTTCTTTTGTTTTATTTTATTTTATTTTATTTTATTTTATTTTATTTTATTTTATTTTATTTTATTTTATTTTATTTTATTTTATTTTATTTTATTTTATTTTATTTTATTTTATTTTATTTTATTTTATTTTATTTTATTTTATTTTATTTTATTTTATTTTATTTTATTTTATTTTATTTTATTTTATTTTATTTTATTTTATTTTATTTTATTTTAATTTGTGTATTTAGCGACCTTTTGTTTTGAACGAATTTTTGGTTTTGCCGGCTTTAGGTCAGTGTGGAATAAAACTCATAAATTTTCTTTTATCACCAATATATTTCGGTTACACAACGGTAACCGTCTTCGAGGTAGAATTTTATTTTATTTTATTTTATTTTATCTTATTTTATTTTATTTTATTTTATTTTATTTTATTTTATTTTATTTTATTTTATTTTATTTTATTTTATTTTATTTTATTTTATTTTATTTTATTTTATTTTATTTTATTTTATTTTATTTTATTTTATTTTATTTTATTTTATTTTATTTTATTTTATTTTATTTTATTTTATTTTATTTTATTTTATTTTATTTTATTTTATTTTATTTTATTTTATTTTATTTTATTTTATTTTATTTTATTTTATTTTATTTTATTTTATTTTATTTTATTTTATTTTATTTTATTTTATTTTATTTTTTTTTTTTATTTTTTATTTCATTTCACCATTCAATTATTTTCCTCACAACTGTATCTTTATTCTTGTAATTAGATTTTATTTCATTAATTTCACAATTATTTGGGGATTTTCGCTAGTTGGATATATTTAAATTCGTATCAACGCTGCAATGCATCTCGCTCACACGGTCTCATATGAATCACTTAACTTATGTATTTATATTTAGTAGCAAATGGCCTATTTATATGTAAAAAAAAACGGCATTGCGCTTTTATCTGCGGTGCCCTCTTCTTCAGCTACATTCAAATGTATCTGATCGCTTGCGTGATTGCACGAAATTGGTTATTCACCTCAACGGTAGCTTGCGTACATCGAATTTACCATCAAAAATAAAAATAAAAAATACATCGACACATAGTTCAAAAAAAAGCCCATATGTTTATTGATATGTCTGTCGGATGACCTTAACTTTTACGCTTCAGTTTACAACATCGACCGATTGAACACGCAAATTTAACCAATTCAAGCGTGGTAATTGCCAAAGCGCCATTGACTTTACGCAGTCAACAAAAAAAAAATTTTAAGTGATGTAAAAAAAAATTAAAATACCAACAAAACTGAGCAAGCAACAACAATCCACAAATTATGTGTTTAAGTTTTATACGGCTACCGATTTATTTGGTGCTATTATTAAATTTTTTTGTTTTTATTTCTTATAATTTTTCGTCTTCTTTTTTTTTTGTTAATGAATAGTAGCAATTTAAATTCACATCATCAATTGTTATGCGTGGAACGTGAGCGGCAGAGCGGGCGCACATTTGTACATATACTTAGTTATGTATTTTTGTTTGAGCTCATTGGCATATGATTACATTTGAACCCATAATTTTCCATTTTTATTACTTTTGATTTTTTTTCTTCGGTGATCTGCTTACATATTTCACTTTTGCTTTAATTTTTGACATATTAATTGTTTTGAATGGAGTTTTACTTTATTTGAAAAAGTTCATCATTATATACATATGTACATATGAAAGCTCAAAAGTGTTTTGGAATTTTAAAAAAGCCAAAGGTCTTTAAAAAATGTAAGCTTTGTGCTTTTTTGTAATAAATTTTAGTCTTTAGGGCACATTGGAGCTTTTTTGAAACACCTTTGAGCTTTTCCAAAATTCCTTTGCCCTTTTTTTCAATACTCTACTTGTTTAAACCCCTAAGCATTTTTAGAATACGTTTTAGCTGAATTTCATTTGAGGTTTTATGATATACAATAGAGCTTTCATAATCATCATTTGAGCTATTCTGAAATACAATTAGGCTCACTTACGCCGAGATATCTTTTTAATTCAAAGTTAATTTGAAAAGTTGTCCAAAAGGTATGAGTTTAACCACTTTCATAGACTTAGTTTACTACTAATTTGGTTTTTTCGAAGAAACACTGGAGCTTTTTTGAAAAAAAAGAAAGTTTAATTGACTTTCATTCAAGCTTTTCTGAAATACAATTGAGCTTTGATAAACTTCACTCGAGCTTTGAGCTTTTCGAAACTACACTTGAGCTTTCTTGAAATAAGTACAATTTAACTTTCTTGAAATGATTTAGATATACTTGAGCTTTCTTGAAATAAATACAATTTAACTTTCCTGAAATGCTTTAGATACTAATTTGGTCTTTTCGAGAAAACTCTGGAGCTTTTTCGATAAAAAACGTTTAAGTGACTTTCATCCAAGCTTTTCTGAAATACAATTGAGCTTTCATAAACTTCATTTTAGCGTTGAGCTTTTCGAAATTATCCTTGAGCTTTCTTGGAATAAGTACAATTTATCTTTCATGAAATTCTTTAGATACTAATTTGGTCTTTTCGAGAAAACTCTGGAGCTTTTTCGAAAAAAAACGTTTAAGTGACTTTCATCCAAGCTTTTCTGAAATACAATTGAGCTTTCATAAACTTCATTTTAGCTTTGAGCTTTTCGAAATTATCCTTGAGCTTTCTTGAAAGGCTTTAGATACTAATTTGGACTTTTCGAAGAAACACTGGAGCATTTTCGAAAAACAACCTTTAATTAACTTTCATCCAAGCTTTTCTGAAATACAATTGAGCTTTGATAAACTTCATTCGAGCTTTGAGCTTTTCGAAGCTACACTTGAGCTTTCTTGAAAAAAGTACAATTTACCTTCCTGAAATGCTTTAGATACTAATTTGGTCTTTTCGAAAAAACACTGGAAAAAAACGTTTAATTGACTTTCATTCATGCTTTTGTGAAATACAATTTAGCTTTCATAAACTTTATTTGAGCTTTCTTGAAATTGAAAGGAAAAAATACGATAGGTGGTCGCTCTTTTTACAAAAAGTAGCAGTTATTGTCGATTCGCCTGGATTTCGGAACATTTATTAAAGAATTAATTAATTTCACTGGGTTCCGCTGAGATAGGCGCCCTATATATGGACCGACTTGACTATATTTTAGAGTGTGGATTACTTAATTATTTTTGAAAAGTTTTGAAAAATGTGCTTTCGCTAGGTGGCGCATGAGTCGCTCTATTTTCGAATATTTGGTTACGGTGTCGATGCATTTCGGTTTCTCGTTCGAAATCCTCATCAACGGTCAGGTTTCGACGCCAAAACAGTATACGAGAAACAATTTTCAATAGGTGGCACATGTGTCGCGATATCTTCAAAATCGCCTCAATACTAGAGGCTCTATAGGGAGTGAACATTTGAAGTTGAAAGCTCATATTGAAGAATCTATCTAGGTATAAGAGGAATTATTTAGATAGACCTCTAGTCCATTTTAAAACATTTTAAACTAGCTGACCCGATGAGATGTTGTCCTGCCCAAACATTAACTTGTTTTCATTTATTAAATGTGACTCGCCCTTCTCATTTCAGCTCCACAACCTTCTTCCCGATGAAAAATCTTTTTCCTATGCTTTTCTCTTTTCATATTGGACTGAAAAGTACACAATTTGAAAACACTTATCAATACCTTTCATTCGATGCCCATAAACACTTAATAAGGTTACCCTGGTCCACATTTTGAGCGATATCTCCAAAACCTTTTCAAATGCCTTTATTTTTCTTATCGTATAACCATCTCGAGCTGATACGAAATCTCGCTTCCAAATTTAATTTTATTATGTCCAGCCGTTAAATGAGGCAAAGTCCAAAAGAAGCCTGTGGGCTTACCCTTAGAACGACCTATTGTAATGCAGAGAGTGTGAATTTCCACCACCTGCATTACTCAGAGTCATCCTAGTAGTAGATCCGTATGCACCACTTCAGCTGGCCCAGGGGGACCATTTGTCGTCTTGAAATGTGTCGGTTTTCGTCGTTGAGTTTGTTCGTGCATTTTCGGTAGTGAGTTGGGCCTTTCAACCAATCACAAGGCTTCCTTGTTTTTTCAACCAATCAGGAGTATTCCTTCCAACCCATCACATATTCGCCCCAAAAGTGTGTATAAGGTGCCAATTGGTCCCCTCCAATGACAACCCCGTGTTAAAGTTCTGGATCTTTTTCATACTAATGAACCTGAACTGTGATAGGGCAATTGTGCTTGTGACTGGTAAGTGATATGTCACATACCAGTTCTTTTGCCTGCAGGGTATGTTATCGATAAATATATCGAAATTTTATGGTGCCTGTTGCATACTATATACTTCTAAGAGTTTGTGTGCAAAATTTTGTAAAGATCGGGGCATTGGTTCAGACGTTAAAGAGCCACAAACATTAACTGTCAGTCACAAACTTACGTTTTTATATATTAGTAAGATGAAAAATATTTTTTTTAAATTCTTTTTTTTTTTTTGTTTATAACCACAATTTTTTTTTTACATTTATTTGCTACACTTGCTTATTGATTTATTGTTATTTTGATATCTTTTTTTTTTCTTCAGTTTTGCACTGCTTGCAACAAATCGTGCGTCGCAGTCTTGTGAGCTTTTTTGCTCCGACATAATCAACGGCAGCTAAACGGAATATAAATGATTGTTTACATACCATACATTTATGTTTTTTTTTTATTTTTTTTTTTTTTTTGTTTTGGTAGTTGGCGGTGTTGCCGCTTTGTGTTCAAAAGTCAAAAAGTCAAGTTCAATTCAATACAAGTGTTTTTTTTTTTGGGTGTACTCTTTGCATAAATTTGAATTTTTTTGTGTTGTGTTAATGTTGAGCATTGTCTTTAAATCTTACATATTAAGTTATTAGGTATTATTATTGGTTGTTGTGTATTGTAGCGCCGACAATACACAAGCCATTACACGATCTTTTGCAGATCAAGCAGCAATAATTTTTTTTTTTTTTTTTTTTTTTTTTTTTTTGTTTGAGTTGTAGGAAATAAAATGTATTTGTTCATATACATAACAAAAATATTGAACATTTATTTGTTTTAAATTAACCTTTGACAGTGGTTCCGCTCATAAATTGAAATGAAATATTTGAATGACGTTTTTGTTCTGAAATTAATCATTTAATGTTTGGTGCTATATGTGAGAATATTTCGGTTCGGTTCTTCATAAAATTTTTTGAGAAGTCATAAAACTTGTAGCCCACACCTATCTTGACTGTGTGTTCCTCATTTCTGTTTTTTTCTGAATAGCTACATAGAAGAAATCGCATTTCCGGATGACGACTTAATTAAAATAGCTTCACTCAAAATAAGCACGCTAAAAAGCTTCTTACATCCGTGAGTGTAAACCAGGTATTATAACTGCAACAGCAACTTCATTTGTTCTATGAGAATTTAGCACGTTTTTTGAAAAGTGAAAGACACATTCTTCAATCAATCGCCAAAAATCAAAACTCATTGCTAACAATTTAATGTGCCCTTGTTTCTGGACATTTGTAATTAACAGTTATAATGAAACAAAAGCTCACTACACGCATTAAGTTCACGCCAAATCGCTTATCGAAATTAAAAATCTTTAAATAACAGTAAACAAGTAATTTGAATTTTTATGAAATATATTCTGAATAAAATCACGGTAGCTTTTATCTAGCAGCAGGTTTCGTCGAAGGAATTTGAGTGAAGAATGATTTTTTTTTTTAATTATGTAGCTGGGCGAACGAGCTTGCTCGGTGCTATTAATTAAGCACTAACTTTACTTACCCAAAATGATCCCAAAATGACCCAAAAATAATCCCAAAATAATCCTAAAATGATCCCAAAAAGACCCTTAAATGTTCCCAAAATGTTTCGGAATTGAACCCAAAACGACCCGAAAGTGATCACAAAATGACCCCGAAATGGCCCTAAAATTATCCCAAAACGATCCAAATATGATTCTCAAATTACCCCAAAAACTCTCTTAAATGTACCCAAAATGTTCCGAAAATGACCCCAAAATTATACAAAAATGATCCCAAAATAATACTAAAATAATCCCAAAACCACCCCAAAAAGAACCTCAAATGTTCCGAGAATGACCCAGAAATTATCCCAAAACGGTCCCAAAATGATCCCAAATTGACTCCAAAATGATCCGAAAATGGCCCAAAAATTGTCCCAAATTAATCCAAAATTGAACCGACAATGTTCTAAAAATAGCCCCAAAATTATCTCAAAGTCACCCCTAAATGATCTCAAACTGATTCTAAAATAATCCAAATATGATCCCAAAACTATACAATACAAATACAATACGGTAAAATGGTAACCCTAGGCGGCTATTCTACTTGAAAATATTTTAGTTGGTATGTCGGCGAAAATACCTTTCATTTGATACCAATATTGTGATATCTAACTGCATAATTTAAACAAATTTAGTTAGGTAGCAACCCTGTACACCCCCAAGTGGCAACCCCCCAGTGGATATTCTTAGAATCAATCATACTATCTATATGCCAAATTTATCTCGAATCGATCAAGCGGTTCCTGAGATAGTACGGGTACACAAATATACTGCGGTAAAGTGGCTGAAAATACCTTTCATTTGATACCCATATTGGCATATTTTGCTACAAAATTTTAAAAAAATTGAGATAGGTGGCAACCCTATAAACCGCTACAGGTGGTAACCCTTAAGTGGATAGTCTTAGAATCTATCATACTATCTAACAAAAAATATAGTAAAAATTACGCAAAAAAATATAGAAAAAAATTACACAAAAATATAGGAAAAATACACATAAAATAAAGTAAAATGACACAAAAAATAAATCAAAATTGCACAAAAAATGAAGTAAAATTACATAAAAATACGCAAAAAATATAGTAAAAATTACACAAAAATATACTGAAATTACACAAAAAATTATAGTAAAAATTACACAAAAGATGGTAAAATTACACAAAAAAATAATGTAAAATTACATAAAAAAATATAGAAAAAAATGACACAAAAATATAGGAAAAATACACATAAAATAAAGTAAAATGACACAAAAAATAAAGCAAAATTGCACAAAAAATAAAGTAAAATTACATAAAAATACGCGAAAAATATAGTAAAAATTACACAAAAATATACTGAAATTACACAAAAAATTATAGTAAAAATTACACAAAGATGGTAAAATTACACAAAAAATTATAGTAAAAATTACACCAAAAAATAATGTAAAATTACATAAAAATATAGTAATAAAATTACACAAAAAAAATATAGTAAAGATTACACAAAAATATAGTAAAACTTACGTAACAGCTTGAATTTGACAACAAATGTAGGTATATATTTTTTTATTTCATGCTGAATTCAATAAAATACATTTACTCGATACTAGCGCCACCTAGCGAGTAGAAATACCAACTTCCATCCAAAATGAACCGTGCGCCACCTTTCGGAAACTTGGACGATGGTGAAAATTTCAATACCCCAGCTCAAGTTAATTGAATATCGCCTTCAAAAGCTCCGGGTATGCGGTTTTTGCAAATATCGAGAGACGTGCGCCACCTATCATTTTTTTCTCGTATATTGCATTGGCTTGAAAACCCGAAGTTTGATGAAAATTTCATGATTTATATATCTCAAAGAGATGTTAGTACTAGCCAATGTCTGCGACTTTAGCTGCGAAACTTTCAAATACAGATCATACATAAATACGTATTTTTAACCGAGTTTTTGTTTTATTTATTTTTTTTTTATCATACGTGCCAGAATAGATTTGTTAAATAAAACGACTCCGGCGCCATCTAGTGGGAAATACTTCATTCTCTATTTTGGAAGGACTTATCCAAAGAATAAACTGTCAGAAATTGGCAGTAGTACTTTTTGAAACAAATCCGTCCCCGATCTTAGCGCCACCTAGCGGATTTTTTTTTTTTTTTTCAAAGAAAATTTCATTGTAGTAATACCTTTTCCAAATTTCAGCGAATTGAATGCCATTTTTGAAAATAGAGCGACCCACACGACATCTATCCGAACTTGTTTTCCTTTATATTGCATTGTCATGGTGACCTGAGCTATGCTGAAAACTTCAAGACCCAAAAATCCGCACCACAGACACCACCAAAGCGACCTTATAAAAACATTTTTAAAGTATTAAAGGTTCAACGCTGGGTTAATGATACGCCTCAACCGAACAACATTGCAAGTAGTTACGCACAAATGGGTATAAAATACGGATACATGGTGATTTCCAATAGACCAAACACTGTACAGATTCAGGCGTCACACACACAAACACACAAATCAGTTATGCTGAACTGACGCATCGCATTGTCTAGTTGACACTAGCGTTGATTCGTCACACTCGTTAACAAATTGTTTAGATGAATTATGTGGGAAAATGTGAATACACCAACAAATATTTTTATACGAATGTAAATGATTATGCAGATAAAAATGTATTTATGTTAAATTATAAACAATTAATTTTAGCTTAAAAGGGCAGCGTCGCTAGAGTATCATACATACTACTTACGTAAGTATTTAACGGTTGTCAATTGCTTTTCATCGCATTGTTACATGAACTTGAATGGACTTTACGAATAGTTATTGACTTTCAATGTGCAATGTTATAAGATAGATGGCTATTGTGCTTTCTAAGAAAAGAATGGCGTTGGGATTTATTATAATAGAAATCAAGTTAAACTAAATCAAATTAAATAAATTTAATTAATATTGAATTAATTTAATTAATATAAAATTTAACGAAATTCATTTAATTAATATTTAATTTTAATAAATTTTTTTTTTAAGTTTAACTAGCAGCTTATACTAAATTCCAAAAGAACTATATTAAGGCTTCAAAACTTACATCACTTTAATATTTCGTCCATATATTAACAATATGTAACTAATCTCCACCTTTGAATTTTTTATAAGGACAACAGGATCCTTTACAAAGATATTGAAAACAAAAGCTTTACTAGAAAAGGGCATTAGAATTTCAAAAGAGTTTTAGTAGATTGCGAAATAATTTGCTTTCAATCAAAAATAATTTTCCACATCTGGAAAATTTGCAATTATAGTGCACTTTTTATAGCTCCTACACGGCGTATGAGTAACATTTAATTATACAAGTAAATAAGAAAAGTTCAGTTAAATTGTATTCATGATTTGGTTGACATCTCCGAAATAGATTGAGATATCGAAATAAAATGATTGATTCTAAGACTATTCACTTGGGGGTAACCACCTGGGGAGGTTTACAGGCAAGACATGCCAATATGGGTATCAAGTGAAAGGTATTTTCAGCGCAATGCCAACTAAAATATTTTCAAGTAGGGTTGCCACCTAGGGTTGCCACCTTACCGCAGTATATCCGGTACTATCTCGAGAACCGCTTGACCGATTGAAATGAAATTTGGCATAGAGATAGTATAATTGATTCTAAGATCATCCACCTGGGGGTTGCCACTTGGGGGTTTAGAGGGTAACCGCCTTTCTCAATTTTTTTTTAATTATGGATCCAGATATGCCAATATGGGTATATTTTCAAGTAGGAATGCCACCTAGGGTTGCCACCTCACCGCAGTATATTTGTATATCCGGTTCCATCTCGAGAACAGCTTGACTGATTTGGATGAAATTTGGCTTTTAGATAGTATGATTGACTCTAAGGCGATCCACTTGGGGGTGTACGGGGTTGCCACCTATCTCAATTATTTTTCAATTATAGAGCTAGATATACGAATATGGGTATCAAATGAAAGGTATTTTCGCCAACATACCAACTAAAATATTTTGCAAGTGGGGTTGTCCCCCAGGGTTACCATTTTACAGCATTGTATTTGCATTGTATATATTTGGCATCATATTTGGATTATTTCAGGATCACTTTGGGATAATTTTGGGGCTATTTTGAGATCATTTTGGGTTCAATTTTAGATTAATTTGGGTCAATTTCGGGGCCATTTTGGAGTCATTTTGGGATCATTTTTGGATCATTTTAAGATCATTTTGAGATCATTTTTGGGTAATTTTGGTATCTATTTTGGATCATTTTGGGAACGTTTGAAAAAATTTTTGGGGTCGTTTCGAGATTATTTTAGGGTCATTCTGGGATCATTTTTGGATAATTTTAGGGTAATTTTCGGATCATTTTGGGTACATTTAAGGGTGCTTTTGTGGTCATTTTGGAATCATTTTGGGGCCATTTTGGAATCATTTTTGGATCATTTTAGGGTAGTTTTGTGATCATTTTTGAGACGTTTTGGGTTGAATTTCGGATCATTTTGGGATTGTTTTAGGGTCATTTTGGGACCATTTTGGGTAAGTAAAGTTAGCGCTAAATTTATAGCACCGAGCAAGCTCGTTCACCCACGTACTATGAATAAAACGAGTACATAAACATTTTTTTGCGCAAAACGTAGTGGAATGCAGTACGATTTTTCTAATAACTTCAACTGCAAGTCAGGTTACCGTGGATCGAATTGCATACAACTTTGTCAGGATAGTTTTTGATACACAATAGTCAAAATAAGGAGATATGCGTTTTAAAAAAAATCTATGATTTTTTGGGACGGTCTAACGTACATACACAAGTTTCCAAAATTATAAATAGTTTTGAACTGAATCAAAGTAAATGTTGTCTTCATTACGAAAACAAAACACGCTACAATTTTATGTTGCTCTGTTAAAATTTAATAAAGTCGTGTTTATGAACATTTTGGTTCTTTTGATAGATTAGACTCATTTATTTAAACAAATCTTTTTTTTTTAAATCTTAATGATTAATTAAATAATACCGGATAATTTAACTTCATAAACAATTTTTGTGAGAATAATATTTTTTATATCTTTTTCATATTACAATAACATTCAAAAAGCAAACGCGCTTAATTAAGCTCTTAGTTTTGGTATCAATACCTAAATGTCTACCCGCCTGAACTATTTAATTCTTTCGTATGCGGAAGGAAATCAGGTGTAAACAGCGCACAATTTTCATGGCAAACAAAACCAATGAACTAAATTAGAAGTAAAAATAATTAGTTATGCTTTGGCAAAATGAAGCAAGAGCAGTTGAACTTCCTTTTTTTAGACAACTAAAGTATGTTTTAATATTTTTTTTTTTTTTGTTCAAATATATAGCAAAGTTTAAACTCTTTTCGTGTGAATACAAAAAGCGTATCAAATGAATTATTGTATTGCGAATATGATACTTTTGTCTTTGAGTTTGACTTATCTAGGCGTGGCTTTTTGCACAACAGGTGGTTATCTAGAGTTAATTCTTCAAATGATTTCAACTGCTTTTAATATACTATGAGTAAAAGGCACCCTGTTGATCTCACTAAGTACACTTCATTAATTTAATTTTATGAATATTTGGCTTTGAATGAAGTTTGTTCATTTTTTTAGTATCTTGGGATTTTCTCAAGGTTGAATTTTTTTATCAGCCAAAATAAAAACTACGTATTTTGCTTATGCTGAAAATAAAAAGCGATGATTCTGGAATGCATTTCCGAAAATATTTTCAAAAGCACATTTACATAGATTTGAAGAGGTCTGAGTTAAATCTCTATATTTTTCAAGTTGGGCATACTATCCAGTTTCGTATTTGGTCAGATAATAGCAGTATTAGTAACCGAGGAAACTCGCGTCGAAATCTAAAAAAAAAAGGTGTGAGTACCAAGTCCTCGTGAAGTTTGATGTATAAACTTAATTAAATTAGTATTTGCGAAGTCTTTGAACTGGTTACATTTTATTATATTTTTTGGTGTTTTTTCAATGTCCTAGATCTTATTTATTTTCTTCTGATATCTCTTTACTAAAATAACTCCTATAAGCCAAATATGTATCATAGGACCGTGGTATATAACTCAAATACGGGTCATAAAGGACTCATAGACGAGTCATAAATGGCTCATAAACGAGCCATAAATGCCTCATACACGAGCCATAAATGGCTCCCACACGTTCCATAGATGACTTATAGACGAGTCACAAATCACTAAGAGATGAGTAATAAATGACTAATAGATGAGTCATATATGATTCAGACACGAGTCCTAAATGACGCATAGACTTGTCATAAATGACTCAAGGGGAGAGTCATAAGTAACGCAAAGGCGAGCCCTTTGCTTTCCTTTCGTTTCGATCCCTTTCCTTTCCTTTCCTTTCCTTTCCTTTCCTTCCTTTCCTTCCTTTCCTTTCCTTTCCTTTCCTTTCCTTTCCTTTCCTTTCCTTTCTTTCCTTTCCTTTCCTTTCCTTCCTTTCCTTTCCTTTCCTTTCCTTTCCTTTCCTTTCCTTTCCTTTCCTTTCCTTTCCTTTCCTTTCTTTCCTTTCTTTTCCCTTTCTTTCCTTTCCTTTCCTTTCCTTTCCTTTCCTTTCCTTTCCTTTCCTTTCCTTTCCCTTCCTTCCTTTCCTTTCCTTTCCTTTCCTTTCCTTTCATTTCCTTTTCCTTTCCTTTCCTTTCCTTTCCTTTCCTTTCCTTTCCTTTCCTTTCCTTTCCTTTCCTTTCCTTTCCTTTCCTTTCCTTTCCTTTCCTTTCCTTTCCTTTCCTTTCCTTTCCTTTCCTTTCCTTTCCTTTCCTTTCTTTCCTTTCCTTTCCTTTCCTTTCCTTTCCTTTCTTTCCTTTCCTTTCCTTTCCTTTCCTTTCCTTTCCTTTCCTTTCCTTTCCTTTCCTTTCCTTCCTTTCCTTTCCTTTCCCTTCCTTTACTTTCCTTTCCACCAGTGTTTACGCTTCAAAAATTATCTTCAGCCCATATAGGAGAGACAACATCTGTTTATTTTTAAGTTGAGTCCTATTCCGAACTAGCTCTACGTAATGTTATACGCCCTTATTAGAATATAAGATAAATTATCAAACTTTACTAAATATGGAATATGTTAAAGCCATACCAAATTAATGAGTACAATAAATATTCAAATCAATCATCACTAAAATTCTTAAATGGGAATATGTCTGCTCGTTTTAGAAACTTGTTAATTTTGTATTTCAGTGTTCTAAAAATGAAACACACCTTAAAAAGTTAAGAAATGAAAGTTTATGCTAACCAGTGTGGTTAGTGATATGTGAAGCAGAATGTGTATAAATATGAAGATTAGCTTTGTCTCAGCTGTGTCTAAGGTGTTAAATCACACATTCAATTAAGTTATCCGTTTCGGAGATATCAACCAAAACATGAATACAATTTACCTGAACTTTTCTTACTTGAATAACTAAATGTTACTCATACGCCGTGTATGACCTAAAAAAAATCCACTAAAATAATTGTAAAGTTTCAAGATATACACAATTATGTTTGTTAGAAAACATATTGTTACGCAATCGACTAAAACTCTTTTGTAATTCCAATGTCCTTTTCTAGTGAATACGTTTTTTCAATAGCTTTGTAAATGATCCTGTTGTCCTTATAAAACTTCTAAAAAAATATTAAAATCGTGTAAGCCTTAGTGTAGTTTTCTCGAACTGAGTATAAAGAGTATAAGAGCAATGAAATTTCGCATACATGTTACTTGGGCTAAAATGCATCGAAACACCGTAGGGGACATCTCACTTTTTTATAAATTGCCCTTGTTCCTTTTATATTAAAATTTTATTTAAATCAAGCTTGAAAGACATTTAATTTTTTTTTTTATATACAGAAAAAAACAGAACAATTTATATTCATAAACATGTTTGAAGCTTCAATAAAAAGCCGGTATTATTTTCAAATAATACAGACATTGACATAAGTTTAGTATATGCAAATATTAATAAATAAAATTTGTAGCTACGTGCGTGTTTAACAATTTTTATGCTCCGCTTCCCATTTCCATTAGCCAAAAATACTTTGGAATATATTTTCAAATTCACACCTTCTCGGCTCGCTACTTTTGAGTGAGTAGGCAATTGAGAAGTTATAACTTCTTTCCATAAAATTGTTCTTATCCCTATACTAAGGTAGGACTCGGAATCAGCGCTAGTATCCAAAAAATATCAAATGGATCTTGGCGCACTTATAGAGCTCACCTCGCAGCTTCAGATGGGTATTCGGTCCAGCCAAACTTAGATTCCCTCACTTGTTTTCAAGTAATAGGAGACATCAGCATCTCTTTTATTCCATGCTGTGGTTTCACCAATTCGTCAAAATAGCTAACAAAGACTTTATTACATTTATTTTATGAGAGTCAGACAGCCACACTATTAACATAAATTAATCGTCAACCATATAGGTCACCCACACTTCTAATTTACTATACGTCAATGCTTTTACAATTTAGCAAGTAGATAATATTTAAAAGTGAAAAAATATTGCGCTGATGGATTAAGGTTTCAACAAACAGGTTTCCTAACTGAAAGAACAAAAAGAAAATTTTCTCCAAAATAAATAATCTTAGAATTAATGCCTGAACCCATTTACATCACAAAAGACCGCAAAAGCGAACGCCA
>CAXKVI010000004.1:102298133-102308133 GCA_964058755.1 Campiglossa producta
AAATAATGCCCATCCCTGTTTAGCAAGTGTATAAAAGAAATTTAAGACGTACTAATTTTTTTTTTTTTTTAATTTCACTAGAAGTAAAGGATTTTTGTTGAGTTATGATTTTTTGTATTTAAATTTTTTGAAAGCATTTGGATAATAACTTTTAGTTAAAAATGATTCATATATTCTCATTATACTCTTTCTACTGATATAGTTTTTACGTTAATATTCCTTCAATAACTCGAGATTCGGCAAATTCATCTTTTAAAAACTTCCAAAGAAATTTTTTTAAAATTTTCGTTGTGCCAAAAACATGAATGTGTTGCACTCAATAACAGACACCATGGCGTATACGTAATAATTTTACTACACATTAATGTTTCTGGCAAAGCTAAAACTTTTTAAAATTTTAAAATTCAGTTTTTAAAAATTTTTTGTTGCACCAGAAACATGAATGTGTAACAAAATTGTTACGTATACGCTATGGTGTCTGTGGTTCAGTGCAATACATTCTTGTTACTGGCTCAACGAAAATTTTTAAAAATTAGAAATTCAATTTTCAAACATTTTTGTTGCGCTAGAAACATGAATGTGTAGCTCACTCTTTTTTCTGGCGCAATTTTCAGAGACTGACCTATTGCATTCATAAAAATGGCATTGCAAATTTCCGGGGGTTCCTTGTACTTTGGAAGCCCAAGATTTTCGTGAATCCTAAAGGAACGAGGGGTTAATCACGTGAGCCTATTAACTCAAATCTGGAAAATTGGCACATTTATGCCTCTGACAAGTGAGCGAAGATATGTAGTAATGAAATCGTATGAAATCATTAATATTAATTCATCTTGTTTATGGTATAACTTAATTTTTTTTCTACTAATATTTAATATTTTTTTTTAAGAATTTTTCTTAAATATTTTTTATAGAAAAATAATCATATTCACAGCTGTCAAGGTTAGAAAATTATTAAAGGGATAGATTCCACAAACTTGACAATTTGACATGGAATGGCCCTTTTATACATACATATTCGTTTTTTTTTTAATAAGAGATATATTTCTAAATGTAAAAAAATTTTGGATTTATGAAAGTACAAATCGATGAAAGTGAGAAAAAAAGAAATTAAATTATTAAAAAAATATCGATTTTCAAAATTTAATTTTTTTAACGCAAAGAGGTTAACTTTTCATTCAAATATTCCTTAAACTTTATAATAATGCTCTAAATCAGAATTTGTTTTAAAAACGCCCTATTTCAGCTGAAAAAGCTTTAAATTTTTAGTCAGGATATGGCGTTTTGGAAACTTATTCGGAGGTAGGGCGTTTTTGAAAAATATTTTGAATACATTCTCAGATGTTTGCTTTTTTCACCCCTAATACATTACTGTTGGTCATTTTAGAGATCAAGTGAACTTCTTAATGGAACGGCACTGCTTTTATAATATGGAGTTCCTCTTTACTTTGTGAAAGAAATTCAAATTTCAAGTCGCTGAAATTTTCAACCTAATTTGAATTTATTTCGCAAAAGAAATGTGGATTTTGGGGATGTTGGATTCGGAGATTTTGATTTTGAGGATTTTGATTTTGAAGATTTATGACTTTTTACATTTTATTAAAAAACAGGATTTTTAATTAACCCTTAGAAGGTATTTGGGTAAAATTTGTCACTTTTTAAGTTTTTTATTGAAAAGTGTGCGGTTAACATTTTCCATATATTATACACACATATTATGTTCAGTTTGTAATATTTTTAGTTATAAACTTTTTTCAAATTTATTCTTAAGGTCATATTTGACCCATGGTAAACAAATTATCACTTTCTGCACACAGAAAAATTTTCATGTCAAGGCAACACTTTTTAACTTTGTACCGCCGACCCACCTATGCCAGTGGCACACCCCCTAAGACCCCACCTGTGGGGGTCCTAATACAAAAATGTCAAAACATCAATTTTGGCACTTAACGTGAAAAAATCAGCTAAATGACTATCTCTTTTTTCGTTTTGGAGTTCATTTTTCTCTTAAGAACTTTAAAAACATAGCCATTTCACTGATCTTTTCATAAAAAGTGCCAAAAATGGTTATTTTTTTAAATGTTGTTTTAGGGGGTGTGCCACTGGCAGGCCTTTAAATTTTTCAAACTTTGGCGCTCAACCCAGCAAAAAACTGATAATCGCTGCTAAGTGTAATGTCTTCTAAAATTCGTTGCCTTATAATGTCTTAAAATAATTTCACTTCTTTATCCTATTACTGGTAATGCAGTAAAATATCAGAAAATGGTTGTGAGAAAAATCATTCTATCTAGAATGAGTCAAAATAATTTCCCTTCTTTTTTAGCCTGTTGCTGGAGCAAAATATCGCCAAATCGCTCTCAGGGTAATGCATTCCAGAAGGCATTGATTAAAATGTCTTAAAGTGACTTAGATAATAGAGATGCGCAAAGACAATGACGAATGAAGACAAGTTTGCATCGATAAGTCAACTGTAAAATCAGTGGGTAGACCTATTGCCAAAACTGCGATATAACTTTGAGCATTATATTTTTATATTCCCAACACTCCTCTTAAATTTGTTAAAGCACATACCCTCCACAGCTGACAAAATTGTTCTAACTCTGGTCCAGTGACTATTTAAGCAAAGTTAAGTTAGTAATCTCTCGTCTAGCCTATAACACCAGTCTGCGTTGCCATGCAAGACTCTGAGCACAACTTATACTTCTAAAACAATTTGTAATCAGAAAAGAATTTTTGACACTCCAATCCCACTTGTTCCAAGCAAAACCTACACAAATTGTTTACTTACGCAATAAAATACAAAATCAAATTATACGCATAATTTATTTAAGAAGCAATAAAGCAGTAAACGCAAACAAAACTTGCCCCTAACTGTGTCATCATCATCTGTGATAATTCAAAGTGGGCGTGGGTACATGCTGATCTTCAAAAGCAAAATTTATATATACATTTCATTTGGACAGCAGTTAACACGTTCAACGCAAATTTGCGACTAATTGTAAGCAAACATATGTACATACCTACTTGCATATGTGTATAAAAAAATAATTATAGTTTTAACAAGTACCCGCGCTATTAATCGTATGTAAGAACGAAAGACTTAGGCGACAAACTCGTTACAGATTCAATGCTCAATGGAGCATGTTGTATAACGTTAGTGTTGACAATTCTTAAATCCACACCGCGACAAGCATTTACACACATTAGAGTGTGTGTGTGTGTGTGTACATGCATGTGAATGTTTCGAATACAACAAACCATTTTTTTAAATTGCTTCTTCTTGTTTTGCAGCTTTTTACAGCTTCTGTCAATGTACGCTAATTTATTGATGATTTTTTGTTGTTGTTTGCTTTTTTTCATAATACAAGCTTGTTATTGCGATTATCGAAGTTAGCATATTCATACAAACATATTTATAGTCAAATAACACACTCTTACATACATAGTATACATATAAAAAATTTCAGTAAGTAATAATAGCTGGAGTATTAACTTTTTCTTCATCACTTAAGAATTTTTAATTAACAAGATTTCAATTAATAAAATGTGGTTTTCTTTGTTGTTGCCTTTTCACTTATTTTCGCTTAAAGTCAAGGTCGTCTTGTTGACCGGCGGTTCGCTGCTTACTTTGACATAACTACGGCGCTCGTAACAGTGCCTTTAATGAGCCGAGGAAATAAAAAGTCGTCTGCTTGTGTGGGAATAAGAAGGGGAGATAATTTAGCAAAAATTTATTTAATCAGCATATTTTATTTTTTATTTACTTATTTATTATAGAAAAATAATAGCAACAAAAAATTTGCAATGTTTATTTATTTTTACTGTTAATTAAGTTGAGGTTAGCTCTTACTCATTTGTAGCTGTATTTTTTTATTCGAATTCTATTGCAGTTTATTTTTATTCTCCCATTTAATCAAATTCAAAGCACATACAGACGTCTACTGGAATTTTAGGTGACACACAGTGATAGCTTCAGATGTGGAATTTGAAAATGCCTTAAATGCATTCAAATTATTCCATTGGCGGTTAAATAGAAAAATGAGTAAGAAAGAGTATAAGACCAGAGAGCTTTTTGATGAAAATTCATAGCAAAACCAATTTCAGTCCCTATTTCAAAATCAAAATATGCCTCCACAATTCTAACTGTTTCATCCAAAAATAATAGGGCAAAGAATACCTAGTTTGAGATAATTTAGGGGTTATTTTTAGAGCATTTTGGGACCGTTTTCGAAACATTTTCGAATCGTTTTGGGTTTAGTATGGGACCTTTTCGAGTCATTTGGGATCCAAATATGATCCCAAAATTAACAAAATTAAAATGACCCCAAAATAACTTTAAATTGATCTCAAAACGACCCCAAAAAGACCCTTAAATGTTCCCAGAATGAGCCGAAATTTAACCCAAAACGACCCAAAAATGATCCTAAAATGATCCAAAAACGATCCCAAAATGGCCCAAAATGATTCCAAAATGACCCCAAAAAGACCCTTAAATGTATCCAAAATTATCCAAAAATAATACCAAAATAATTCTTAAATAATCCCAAAACGAAACAAAAAGACCTTCAAATGTTCCCAAAATGATCAAAATTAACCAAAAATTATCCCAAAATGATCTCAAAATGACTTCAAAATGATCCGAAAATTACCCTACAATTGTCCTAAATTAATCCAAAATTGAACCTAAAATGATCTCCAAATAGCCCCAAAATTATTCCTAAATGATCTCAAAATAATCCTAAAATAATCCAAATATGATCCCAAAAATATACAATACAAATACAATACGGTAAAATGGTAACCCTGGGCGGCTACCCTACTTGAAAATATTTTAGTTGGTATGTCGGCGAAAATACATTTCATTTGATACCCATATTGGCATATCTCGCTCCATATTTTGAAATAGGTGGCAACCCTGTACACCCCCCAAGTGGCAATCCCCAAGTGTAGAGTCAATCATACTATCTATATGCCAAATTTTATCCAAATCGTTTAAGCTTTTCCCGAGATAGTATCGGATATACAAGTATACTGCGGTAAGGTGGCAACCCTACTTGAAAATATTTTAGTGGGCATCTCGCTGAAAATACCTATCATTTGATACCCATTTTGGCATAATTTGCTAAAAAATTAAAAAAAAAAAAAAATGAGATAGGTGGCAGCTCTGTAAACCGCCCCAGGTGGCAACCCCCAAGAGGATAGTCTTAGAATCAACTATACTATCTTTATTCAAAATTCAGCCAAATCGGTCAAACGGTTCCCGAGAGAGTCTGGATATACAAATATACTACTTTAGCTCGTTTAAAGTTATAAGATATCAAACGAATGGTCTAACGAGTGCTCTCATAAGCAATGTGATTAATTTAAAATATCTCTGCTAGTTTCAGAGATGTTTTCTAAAATGTGACACGGAAAAACATCTGACGGCTCTACTAGTAAACAATCACTAGCGTTGTACCTCAAGATCCCACAAGCGGACTATTTTGGAACGATTTTGCCGCAGTTTGAAGGACATCGCTGCAGCAAAAGCAACTAGTTGAAAACTACTTTACAACTAGTTGGTGCACCGGGCCCAACTAGTTAGTGATTTGTCTTTTTTCCATATAAGCAACTGGTATTTTTTACGTGTTGATGTCCTACGAAATGTCAATTGTCAGATTTCGACCAGAACATACCAGCATCTAGAATTATACTAGTTGTAAAATACCAGTACCATACTAGTTCAATCTGGACTAGTATGATTTTCAAAAAATTAACTAGTCCCCATACTAGTCCAAAAAGCATTGAACCTGGATTAGTATGATTTCAACCAGAATTTTCATGACTTACCCTTTATTTTATCATTTGCCTTTATTTTCATGTTTATTCTTAAGAAAGCAGCGACTATTTGTATTTACCGTATCACGAAAAAGCATCTGTGAATTATAAGAGAAAAAAAGAAGCAAACGAAACGAATGAATTTAGTATTTTTGAACTGGTATGATTTCATGCAGAAAAATTTAGTTGTATACTAGTATGGAATGGATATTTCCTGACTAGTATGGGTTCACCCAGAAAATTCTAGTTGTTTACTAGTATTTTTCTGACTAATTTGAGGTTTCGCTGCAGGGATTTTGTGGTTATTTTGGAACAAGTTTGAGAACATTTTGGAACCGTTTTGGAATTATTTTAGAACTAATTTCGCGGCATTTTGGGACGGTTTTAAAATCTTTCTGGGATCATTTTGGGATTACTTTGAGGTTATTCTGCTATCATTTTAAGGCCAGTTATTTGGGGATCGTTTTTGAGTTTCAGTTTGAGACACTTTCGCGTTATTTTTGGTGGAATTTGAGATAATTTTTGAATCATTTTAATATTATTTTGAGGGCATTTTGGGACCGTTTTAGAATCAATCTGTGACCATTTTGGGAGTATTTTGAGGTGATTTTGCATTCATATCAGGGTCAGTTAGTTTTTCGCATCATTTTGGACTCAGTTTGAGATCCTTTTGAGTAATTTTTTGTGTATTTTGGTCCTAAAAGGATCCAAAAATATTTTTATATAAGTTGTCTTAAAAACTCACTGCTTTATGATACATATATCAAAACTTCGATAGTCGCAACTTGTTTAGAAATACGGCGCCCCGTTCTCCTCACCGACACAACGAAACTCTTAAAAAAGTATTTTTTCTCAGGCTCACGCTTCCAACTTTGGAATATGCTTTTCTGCACGCTCAAAACGAGAATATAAAAATTAATATTTTTTGGGACACAAATCAATAAATTTCAACTTTTTTAGTATCTTCTCAATAATTTTTCCACTGATTTGTGCATCATTGAAATATTTAAGACAAAATAACATTAAAAATTCGATATGTCAATGCTAACCACTTACATCAAACAGCAAAAAAAAAAACAAGCATTAATATTACTTTAAAATATATATATGTATATACAAAATTTATATTAAAAAAAATCAACCTAAAAACCAGATCTGACTTAAAAAAAATCGCATCAACAAAACTTAGTTAAGCCATGAAATTTAGCGTGAACGGAAATGCCGAGGAAAGACGAAGCGACTTCTGCTAAAATAAAATAGAGCCAAAGAAACAAAAAAAAAAAAAAAAAACATTCACGTTTGCTACTGCATTTGTACTACCAAGCAAATATATAAATGCAGATGTAAGCTGCATTATTTGCTTCGGTTTGCTTGCGTGTAATGAAAATAGATATTTGATGATGCGTTTAATCGTAGCATAATTATGCCGTTAGTGCGAGTAATGACACTCGATGGCTAAAAGAAAAACCTGAAACAGCAAAGCAGTAGGCAGCGTCTCATAACATTTATGTTTAAACAGATATTGCTAATAAAACCGCATGTATTTATGTATGTGTCTGTATTTATTTATGTACTACAAAAAACATTGTATTTTTTGGTAAAGAACTAATTTTTTTTTTATGTTCAACAGTGATTAATTCATTCGTAATTTTTCATAAAAATATTTTTTTTTTTCTTGTAGCATTTGCAGCCACTCCTTTTCATAATTGAACTTATTTTATGCTTCAATTTTTATTGGCGCCCTTGACATGTGCCTAAGCGCTATACATGAGCAGTAGATATGAGTAATGACTAGTTGAATTCATTATGTTTTAATGCGTGGCAGGGATCGTAAAGGTTAAAACTTTTTTTTTTTTTTTTTGAGAACTGAAAAATAAATATTTTTTCTTTAATTTTTTTATTTTTTTATATTTAATTTTACTTCTTTTATTCTAATATACTTTATTTTTTTATATTTCTTTATTTCACTCTATTTATTTGTATTAACTTTTAACTAACTTTTTATATTTCGTATCATTTATTTTATTTTTTTTTTGTATCTTTTTTTATTTTGTTTTGTTTCATTTTATTTTATTTTATTTTATTTTATTTTATTTTATTTTACTTTTTTATTTTATTTTAATTTATTTTATTTTATTTTATTTTAATTTATTTTATTTTATTGAATTTTTTTTATTTTATTTTATTTTTTTATTTTATTTTTTTTTTATTTTATTTTTTTTATTTTATTTTTTTTTTTTAGAAATCATCTTTTCTTACAATCCGAAAATCGGTTCACTAATACCGCCGGTATTTCAGCAATAAACTAAGAGTCAACATGCCACAACTAGCAATGTAAGTTGTTGGTATACACACTAAAAACTATTTTATTTTATTCTGCTTTGATTTGATTTGATTTTATTTTTTCATTTTACTTTATTTTATATTTATTTTTTTGTTTATTTTTTTTTTATTTTTTTTTTTTTTTGTTTTATTTTTTTTTCTTACTTTACTTTATTTTATTTTATATTATTATTTTTTATTTTCTATTCTATTTTATTTTTTTTTATTTTATTTTATTTTATTTTATTTTTTATTTTTTTTTGTTTTATTATTTAGTTTTATTTTTTTCTCTTTTTTTCTTTTTTTGTGTTTTTTTTTTCATTTTTTTTTCTCATTTTTTTAGGCCAAACTACTAAATATTTTATTTTATTTATTTTTTATTTTTTTTGTTCTATTTTATTTTTTTTTTTCTTTATTTTATTTTTTTTATTTTTTATTTGATTTTATTTATTTATTTTACTTTATTTTATATTATTTTGCTTTATTTAATTTAATTTTTTAATTTTATTTTCTTTTATTTTACTTATTATATTTAATTTTTTTCAAAATCAAGTTAAACCGAAATAAATTAAATTTAATTAAGTTTTTAAGTTTTTTTTTTATTTTTTTTTAATTTTTTCAAATATTATTTTGTTTAGCAAAACTTCATGATTCATAATTGTGACAAAAAAATCTAAAAAAAAATTATAAACTTCAATTATTTATTAATGTACATTCTAGGCAAAAGCTATTTGAATGTATGTATGTATTTTAATTAGCATTTCTATTTACATAAAAGGTATAATCTCATACAAAAAATTTAACTACCAATTAACTACGTTGCTATGACGCTCGCCTACACAGCTCATTAGCTGACTCACACACAAATAAATGTAGCGAAAATTCGGTGGCACAAGTCACGTTCAAGCAGACACAAACACACACGCACCATTTGACAGGGCTTGTCAACGCTTGGCTAACATTTTATTTTTTCCGCAATAAAAGTCATTATCAATAAAAATCAGTTCATAAGACAAGACCGACCCGACAAGAATCATGTTGGTACGCATAATGATTTCTAATCCCACACAAACAACAACAACAAAAACTAACAATAAGAAGTAAACTGTTATATGTTAACATTGTGTGAATTCCCAGATTAATCTTTATATGAACAAGTCAGCCATACAACTACCTGCTGCGAAACACCGTAGCAACACAAGGCGGCAGGATGAAGCAAATCAAACGCATGCGCACAATATCCATTGCTAAGCAACTTGCAGAAGACTCCGCATGGCAATGAAAGCACGCACAAAAAAAACAACCAAGTGTAATCTGAAAGCAAACCTAAAAACAAACTTGAGCGAAAATAAGCCATCACACTTTTTTTTTTGTCGTCTACGATTTGAGGTCTTTGGCCTTATACAGCAAAACATAGCTAAATATTTGTATGTTTTACAAAAAATAAATAATCCTAGCGCTTTTATTCGCAAATAATTTGTTGATTGTTTCTGCTTTCCAATTTGCATTTCTTTATGGGAATTTGTCTTGTTACATATTTTTATTTGTTTAATACTCATTAAATTGTTGTCTATTGAGTTGTTAAATTTTTTTTTTGCACGTCATTTAATAGGTACTCATATAACTATTCATTTACATATGTACAATTTTATATTGACTTTCATTAGCAATAACAGCGGTGCCGTTCACGCTACTCAAATACGTATGCCGAAGACCACAGGCATATGTGTGTCATGTTTATATGTTGTATCGGCAGCCCTCCCGCAGTTTTGGGGCGTAAAAAATGTAGCAAAAGAAATTTAAATTCAGATCGCCTACTGCTAAGAACAAACAGAACTGAAAGTAGAAATAAATAATAAGAAAT
>CAXKVI010000004.1:102320633-102333133 GCA_964058755.1 Campiglossa producta
CCTGTAAACCACCCCAAGTGGCAACACCAAAGTGTAAAATCTTAGAATTAAGCGTACTATCTCTATGCGAAAGTTCATCGAAATCGGTCAAGCTAGTCTCGAGATAGTACCGGATATACAAATATTCTGCGATAAAGTGGCAACCCTAGGTGGCAACTCTACTTGGAAATATTTTAGTTGGTGTGTCGCCGAAAATATCTTTCATTCGGATACCCATTATATCTCGCTCCGTAATTTAAAAAAATTGAGATAGGTGGCAACCCTGTAAACCGCCCCAAGTGATTAGTCTTAGAATCAATCATACTATCTATATGCCAAATTTCCGAGATAGTACCAAATATACAAATTAGTGATTGTGGGCTGACATTGCTTTCAGTTTCTACGTCAATTCCGGCGAAATAGACACAACCCATAACATATACTTAGCTTACGTAAAAAACATGCACTAAAAGAACACGGAAGTATTCGGCACTAAACATAGGGTGGTAACAAATTAAAATTACTAAGTAATATTTATAATTTTAGAAATGCTTAAAGCAACTTTGACACAATAACTAGCCGCTTAGCCAGAAGCTATGTAAATTTAGCTTTTTTTTTTTTTTGCTGAAGTAACAGATTTCATAGGTACCTTGCTCTGTTTTTTTACTTGAATATTTTTAGCAATCACAAAGTTTTAAACACTTTCAATATTGTTCCAAGGTCAAATCAGTCTAAAACACGCCCAACAAATTTAATTACAACTAAACATTTCAATATGTGTGAACTACACAACAAGTCGATTTGGTTTATGTTTATGGGAATGTGAGTTAAGTATTATGTTTACTAGAATAAGTGCTTCCAAATACAATACTAAGTTCGCAAAAAGTCCATTAAGGCTTCGAAAAATACATAATTTTAATATTGTGGCCATATATAAAGGACTGTGTAGCAAATCTCTAACTTTGAATTTGTATAAGGACAACAGGATCCTTTATCAGTATATTGAAAAAACGTATCCACGATAAAAGGACATTCGAAAAATGCATAATTTTGATATTGTGGCCATATATAAAGGACTGTGTAACAAATCCCTAGCTTTGCATATTTATAAGGACAACAGGATCCTTTATCAGTATATTGAAAAAACGTATTCTCGATAAAAGCTCATTCGAAAAACATATAATTTTAATATTGTGACCATATGTAAAGGACTGTGTAACAACTCTCTAGCATTGCATTTTTATAAGGACAACAGGATCCTTTATCAATATATTGAAAAAACGTATTCTCGATAAAAGCGCATTCGAAAAATACATAATTTTAATATTGTGGCCATATATAAAGGACTGTGTAACAAATCTCTAACTTTGCATTTTTATAAGGACAACAGGATCCTTTGAAAAAACGTATTCAATAGAAAAGGACATTAAAGTTGCCAAAGTTGGTTAGTAGATTGCATAACAATATGTTTTCCAGAAAAAATACCTGTGTATAACTGGAAATTTTGCAATTATGGTGCACTTTTTAGAGGACATACACGGCGTATGAGTAACATTTAGTTATTCCAAGAAGAAAATTTCAGATAAATTTTATTCATATTTTGGTTGATAACTCCGAAACTGATTGAGATATCGAAATATAAACATATGAAAGCATACATACATAATAACTAAATGTAATAAATAAAAAAACGATCACCTAAATGTACAACTAAAGCTCAAATGATCACAGTTTGAATGCATGCAAGGCCAAATATAACAAAAAAAAAAATAACAAAAAAATCTAAAGGTAAACTCATTTAAATGCTTTCAATTTTGAATGCAATGACTCAGCAGGAGGGCATGAACTTTGGCTAAAAAACAGAACCAAAAAAAAAAAACAAATCCATAAATTTGATTGCAATTGCATTACTTGCATTTAATTTTCATAGAGTCTGCGGCAGCGTATGATGAATAATGAATAAAAGCAAAGTAATCGAATTACAAGTAAGGGAGTTAAAAAGCTAGAGCGAAACAAAACAAAACGAGTAATCTATGACACTGCTGAAAAATATTTGGCGGATATATTTTTTTTCTTTTTTTCTAAGATAATTTTTCATGGCATAAAGATCTATGACAGGTACTTAATTCAAACGACATATGTACGAGTATGTATGTGTGTGTGTGTGTGTGTGTGTGTGTTATATCTTGCAATTAATGCCACCACTGCTGCAATATATTTTTATTGCTCATTTTCGACTACCACCGCTAGCCACGCCAACCGCGACAAAAAAGCAAGCAAAAAGTGCATAAAACACGTAAATAAAAAAAAATTAGAAAAAAATTGAAAATTTATAAAAAAAATTACAAACAAACAAAATTTCGTCATCTTTGCATGCTAGCGGCGGCAGCAACACCTGAGTAAAAATGTAAACTAAAAATTGGATTAAAAAAGGAAACTGCAAGAAAATTTTTGCAAAGACAAGAAAAAGCAAAATAATTGCAACACTTGCTCATGCCGCATAGATATAAACATACGCTTGCGCTTATATAGAGTGTTTGTATATAAATCTGTTGAAAACAATGGACTACTCTAGATGTATGGCATAGTCTAAATTATGTATGTATGTATATATGACATACATTGTATGTATAGGCAAATTTTTTTATATTTAATTACAGCTCCATGCAAAATATAGAAGCACAAGATTTGAAGAATTAAAACAAAAGCAACATCTAAGTTGAAAAAATTTGTTTAGCAATTCTAAATAATAAATACTAAATTATAAGTACCTGGTTGACCCGTGCCGATTTTCCATTAAGGCTTCGAAAAACCTATAATTGTAATATTGTGACCATATGTAAAGGACTGTGTAACAAATCCCTAACTTTGCATTTTTATAAGGACAACAGGATCCTTTATCAATATATTAAAAAAAAACCGTATTCACGAGAAAAGGACATTGAAGTTGCAAAAGTAGCTTAGTAGTTTGCGTAATACCTGTGTATATCTGGAACATTTAGTTATTGAAATAAGAAAAGTTCAGAAAAATTTTATTCATATTTTTTTTTTTGATAACTCCGAAACTGATTGAGATATTGAAATATGTATGTAAGCTCTGTGTTTTCGAATTTGAAAATAGTCCTACTTACAAACCCAAGCAGAAAATCTTAAAATGAAGCATACTATACACATAAAAAATTTCATTCAAATCGGTCAATATAGAGAAATGAAAAAATGTAGTTAGGTGGCAACCCTAGGTGCCAACTCACCTTAACGACATCATGGTTGGTATGCGGCTAAAGTACCTTTCATTTGATACCTAACTCAATATTTAAAAAAGAAAATGAGATAGATGCAACCCTTTAAACCGCCCCATGTGGCAACACCTAAGTGGCAAGTATGAGAATCAAGCATACTATCTCTACGCTAAATTTCATCGAAATCGGTTAAGCGACCCAAAACGACCCCAATATGATACCAAAAGATTTCCAAATTTACCCCAAATTGATCCCAAAATGACCCCAAAAGCACCCCAAAAATTATGCCAAAATGATCCTAAAATTACCTCGAAATGATCCTAAAATTTTGTTAAACTGACCCCAAAATTATCGAAAGATATATCCAACTGATCCCAAAATGACTCAAAAAGGATTCCAAAATGACCCCAAAATTATCCAAAAATAATCCCAAAATTACCCCAAATGACCCAAAAATGTACAAATAAATACAATACGGTAATATGGCAACTCTCGTCAGCAACCCTACTTGAAAATATTTTAGTTGGTATGTCGCCAAAAATACCTTTCATTTGAAACCCATATTCGCATATCTTGCTCAGTACTTAAAAACTATTGAGATAGATGGCAACCCTATAAACCGCCCCAAGTGGCAACACCCAAGTGAAAAGTCTTGGAACCAACCATACTATTCCTTTGCCAAATTTTTTTTTTTCTCGAGATATACAAATAAACAAATATAATGCGGTTAGGTGCAGGTGGTAACCCTACTAGAAAATATTTCAGTTGGTATGTCTCCGAAAATACCTGATACCTTGATACCCATATTGGCATATTTTGCTTAATATTAAAAAAAAAAAAGTTTAGATAGGTGGCAACCCTGTAAACCGCCCCAAGTAATAGCGGATTGTAGAAAAAGAATTTAATCTTTAATAAAATCTTTTTTTTTTAATTCACCTTCGTTTTCGGTGATTTCAATTATCTTGACTACCGTGCCATCTAGCGGAATTAGTATTTCTGCCAATTGTCTTGTAATCTTATCCAGAAGTAAGTATGTGCGTAGTTTCAAGTCCTTAGATCAGAATATATGTCTCAAAAGTCTATCGCAAGATTCACAATTTCAGTCGAATTTTCGAAATAGCTCCATCCTTGCGCCACCTAGCGAAATTGTATTGCATTGTTACTGAGATATGCAAACAAGATTCTTTAGCTTATCGCGAAATTAATCACAATTCAACCGCAAGATTCCTCCAGTTTTTAGCGATTTTCATTTATTTCGTCTAGCGAGCCATCTAGCGGAATTTTTATTTCTGCAGTTTCGAACGAACTTTTCAAAGGCTCGATCTATGCGCCACCTACTGAAATTACTTTGATTAAGTATTACCGGGTTCTGAAACATGTTTCAAGTTCGTAATCTCAAGCTTACGAAGAAGCTACTCAAATAAACATCGCAAGACTTCCACCGTTTCTCAGCGATTTTCAGCAATTTTCAATTAATTCAATCAGCTCGCCACCTAGCGGAATTTTGATATCTATCAATGAATTTTAAATTATCTCGATCGGTGCGCCATCTTGCGGAATTTCGCGTTCAGCGAATTGTATTATCTTCTATTGCTTACCGAGAATTAACTTAAATATGAATCACAATTTTAAATAACTTTTTCGTATTTCTCGTTCCTTGCGCCACCTAGCGGATTTTTTTCCTTGCTCGAATTGCATTGTCTCGGAGTGTTGAGTTAAACAAAAAGACTTGCAAAATTCAGAATTTTCGTATGAAAATGAGCGTACAAACCGGAAAAAGTAGTAATACAAAATTTTACTAAACCAGTATTTTTTCTACAGTACTTAAAAATATGTAGAAAAAATTAACTGGGGCTCTCGAAATTAGACTTTTTTTGACTGGAAGTTTCTGAGGTAGAAATTTGTTTAAATTAGGAAATTTTCTCTCAAATATTCCATGAAAATAAATTTTTTATTTGTATCGTGTTTCCATTTTTTTGAATATTTTTGTATTTTTTTTTTTTTGTAAAAGGCTGCTGTGTAATCAGATATATTCGCCACGGTATGCACATTTAAATCTAACGCTATGCAAGATTATATCACAATAACAACATTGTAGCACAAAAAAATTGTAGCAATACTTACACGTTGAAACCTATATATACATTAGGGTGTGTCGAATTTTTTACATGTGGTTATTTGGGTCATTTCAAGCATTTTGGTCAAGAAACTATAGTTCTAAAATGTATTTCCAGCCAACGATTCTCGGAAAATATATATTTTTTTTTTTTTTCAAAAGTGAATCACCTCACACAAAAAACATTTTTTTCCTCGCAATATGTGAATATATTGCTCTTTGGGGGTGAAACATTAATTTTCGCAATTAATTTATTTTCAGTCTTCCTTTTGAAGACCACTAGAGAGCACTTTCATACTTTTCTGAAAGCATTTTTCCCAAAAATAGCAAGATTTTATTGAAAATCCACCAAATTTGGTTTCTTATAATGCAATTTAAATTTTTTTTTTTTTGAACGGCCTTTTCGAAAATTGGCAACATTGTTGAAAAAATTCACAAAATTTTACTTTTTTAAGATGTTTCACATTTTAGGCTATTTAAAATTACTTTATAAAAAATCCAAATTTGGTGGATTTTCAATACAATGTTGCCAATTTTCGGAAAAAGGTGTTCAAATCCCACATAAAGTACAGAAGCGCCACCTGGTGGCTTTAAAAAGATATAAATAAGTGCCAAAAATATATTCCTCGACCCCAAATCCGAAATCACGAAATCCCCATTTCCTTTAGTTTTCAAAACAACTTTTTGAAAATAAGATAGAGAGAAAAAAATAGCTGGGTCCAAATTAATTTTAGAATTATGGTTTTCTAGGCAAAATGGTGGAAATACCATAAAAATCTTAGTCACGTTGAGCCTGTGTAGTTTTTTTTTGTTCCTATAAAAAATCGACCCGTCCTAATACTATGCGAAGCAATGCAAAACTAAAAAGTTTTAACACAGAAAAAAAATGTTTGATTAAAGCAACAAGTGCACATCAGAAGCAAAGCAAAGAAGGAGAAAACAAAAGCTCAACAGCAGCGATTCAATTAATGCAACAAAGTACACAACAACAACAACAGAAGTGCACTCGTCGGACGACCTCATTTGGGCGAGTAGTTGACACTCGGCATTAGCAACAACGCAGCCAACTTAACAGCACAGTGACTTTTGATGCCGAGTTGCAAGTGCACAAATTGACACACATACATACATAAGTAATTAAAATTGATATTACAACAAGCGTATAATTTGTCAAAACCTGATCTTATGACAGAACTCAATTTTTTTTTTTCTATTTTTTTTTTTTTTTTAATCGAAAATTAAGTTGTCTATTACAGCATCTTGCGCAAGTGTGCAAAGAATGTTGTTGGTTTAAAGAATAATTTTAAAAAATTATTAATCCAAGAAATTATTCTTCATTTTTTTCAACAATTTTTATTCTTGGGGTAATATTTTTCCGTACAAAGAATTGTAATTAAACAAAAAAAAAATCAAAAATTATAAAAAACAAAAGTGTGCTAAAAACGATCTGAATTATAAACCAGTAAGGTGAACTTATCCACATTCCATATTAATTTAGCTTATTGTCATAATTAAGAACAAAATTATACACAAAGCAAGCTTTCATGACTTGAATCGATCATATATACACAAAAAAATAAAAATAAAAAACAATAACTTAAAATACATGAAATCAAAGCTTAAATGGATTAAACTTGTTTCAGTTTATTGCTTAATTGTAATTTCAACTGACAGTTAATATATAAAACCAATTCAGGTTACTCAAAAAAATGGCTGATACACATGGCAACAAGCGTGTTTAAGTCAAATAAAAAAGTTCATAAGTTCGATAAATTTATAATTAGAAACACATAAGGGCAATTCCATGCCAAAACGTCACATGGTTGAAATAAAACTCTTTCCGAATTTTGATACTTAGAGAAAATTGACAAAGATTTACACAACGATGGATACCATGACGCGTTTCGGACTTTCCAGGGTCCACATCAGATGGCTTTTCGGACACAGAACTACTGTGGTAAAAGCAATTGCTTATAACAAATCAGCTACGATGCCCTGTAGTATTTCTAAGTCAACTTTCCTATAAGCGTGCCAATTTCATACCTTTAGACATAAGGCCGCGACATATTTTCCATATGATACTCGGAATATGAGTATAATATTAGGCGTGCATATTTATGCAGAAGCACACTGAGGTTTTCTATTTGCATTCCTTCACACCACTTTTTTGTGTATTGTTGGTTTGCTCTACCTATGGTGTGTACTTATGTATCAATTATGAATGTTTCTTATTGGAGCTTAGAAATACTACAGGGCATCGTAGCTGATTTGTTATAAGCAATTGCTTTAACCGCTTCGGTGCAGACACAGTAGTTCTGTGTCCGAAAAGCCATCTGATGTGGAGCCTGGAAACTCCGAAACGCGTCATGGTATCCATCGCTGTGTAAATCTTTGTCAATTTTCTCTAAGTATCAAAATTCATAAAAATTTCGTAACATCAAAAATTAGAATACCCTAGTACTAGTAAAAAGTACAGCAGGTATAAACAATTTTCGAGCTAAGCTCCAATAAGAAACATAGAAAACTCTTTCTATTGTAATACTGAAAAATTTTCAATTTTTAAATCCCAATTTTTCATAAATAACAAAAAAAATTTGAATATTGGCCGAAACTTTTTTTGAGCATTTTTGTTGACCTTAGACCAGTCGAAATTTTTTTATCAAACTATCCTTTTTGAGTTTTTTGTCAAGAACAAGTTGAGAAATGCTACATAGAATATCAACTACGATGATTGCATTTTCGATCTTGTTGAAGGATCTTGTCCAAACGCTTTGTGTTTGGTGTAATGGTTAGGTTAGGTTCAAGTGGCTGCCGCAGAGGCACACATAGGCCAGTACCAAAAGGCCCGTTGTGATACCACCACCACTAGGAAAGTCAGTTCCGGGACCCAGCCATGTGGAAAATTCCTGTGTTTCGGGATTCTCCACATGGCAAAATCCCGAACTGACGAACCAATGGTTACACACTGCGGTTTAGAAATTCCTAATCTCCTCTCCTTGGTTCGATGACCAGTAAAGTTGATGACAAATTTCTAAGCAACAATACAAAGCTTTTTGACAAGATCCTTCAACAAGATCGAAATTGCAATCATCGTAGTTGGTATTGTATGTAGCATTTTCAACTTGTTTTCGCCAAAAACTCAACAAGAAAAATTTGGCAAAAATAATTCGACTGGTCAAAAGTCGAGAAAAATTCTCAAAGTTCGTAAATATAATGACCAATAATAACAATAACTAAAATCAAATATGTTTTACTTTTTATTCGAGTTAAAAGCTGTATTGAAAACTAGCCGACCGGTTTCTTCGGCTTGTTTTGGGTTGTTGAACTCATTTCTGCCACTGTTTCTATATTTTTAGGGCCACCAGATGGCGCTTCCTTACTTCTTTTGAAGTTTTTTCAGAAAATCCACCAAATTTGGATTGCTTATAATTTTTTTGTGGATTTCCGCAACAATGTTGTCTGAATAAAGTACAAATCTAAACAGTACCAAAGCGACCTCTAGCGTCCTCTGGCGGCCTCAAGGAAAAAGTTAAAGCCCAAAAATAATTTTCAGTCCCAAAAATAATTTTCAGTCCCAAAAAAACGCCATATTCACATTTTGCCCAGAGAAAAAAAGATTTTCTGTTTAAAAGCTCGAAATTTATTTGAGACCTAAGGTACACTTGGGTAGTTCATGAACTAATTAGTTCATTGAACTAGATCATGGTAGTGATCACGGGAACTAGTTCAAAATTTCAAATGAACTATTTGAACATGGAAAATTTTCGTCAAATTTATAAAATTTATTGAGAATGACAAAATACCGAAAAACCAAAACTAATGTAAAGTCCCTGTCGACCATCTCTAGCCATGGTGAAAACAAAATCACAAATTAGTGCTGTGCAATACCAAAAATGACTGTGGCTTAGAGTAGGCATCGAAATAACTACGCATATTTCGACATAATTCATGATTTTCGACACAAATTAGCAACTCCAACATGGGTAGAAAAAGACCTCGCCGAACAAAATACCCACTTTTTTGCCCTGTTTTTTGGTAAGCGCGACCCAGTAATTTGCAAAGACTTTATCCGCCGCTGGTTAGCAGGGTTTGTACTACCGTATATAAGGTGGTATTGATTTTTTCAACTGCAAAAACACGTTGAAAAGTGAAGCAGGAGGCCAAAAGGCATCCTTTTAATAATCATAGGTTATATACATATGTAAATATACGTGATTTATAACGTGTGTTATTTAATGCTCTACAATCTCACCTATGCAATAATTTGCTCTTTAACATAACCATTCATACAATAGTGTCGTTCATTTAATTTTTCATATCTAGCATAATACTTACCGAGTGTCAGTACGTCAAAGTTGCGACGCCAGTTAACTTGGCAAAAACTAAAATTTTATGTTTTTTCATTGACATTTGTTTAAGTGGTAAATAAAGAAAATTATACCACAATAATAAAGTTGCAAGTTGTTGTTAAAAATAACGCGAGTCTGTTTTTGTTTATGCTTTGGATTAGTTAAGACAATTTGCTCGCTGTACCGCATATTTATAGTTATGTTTGTATGTAATGATACCTTTTGTTCTAAGCGAACTTTCAAGGCCGTTTGAATGGTAAATAAAAGAAAAAAGGTAGTAAAAACTGACAATGCCAAGCCCATTTGAAAGATAAATGAACAACTTGCGAGGTAAACGTTTTGACAACACAAATTACAACTCACTTTGGTGCACAAGGTATCAAGATATTATTATAAAAATAACAAAAACTTTGAGGTTGGATAGTGCACGTTAGTACAATTAGCCGTTTCAAGTGCAATATGTCAATTGGAGATTTTGAGGAGTGTAAGATAAGGAAGAATAAGAATAGAATAAAATGAAATAAAATTAAATTAAATTAAAAGAATTTAAAAAAAATAATAATATATAAAAAAATAAAATAATATAAAATAAAATCAAATAAAGTAAAGCAAAATATAAAAAAATAAATAAAACAAAATAAAATGAAATAAAATAGGATAAAATAAAATAAAGTAAAATAAAGTAAAATAAAATAAAATAAAATAAAATAAAATAAAATAAAATAAAATAAAATAAAATAAAATAAAATAAAATAAAATAAAATAAAATAAAATAAAATAAAATAAAATAAAATAAAATAAAATAAAATAAAATAAAATAAAATAAAATAAAATAAAATAAAATAAAATAAAATAAAATAAAATAAAATAAAATAAAATAAAATAAAATAACTAAAATTATAATAAAATAAAACAAAATAAATTAAAATAAATTAAAATAAAAAAAAATAAAATAAAAAAAAAATAAAATAAAATAAAATAAAATAAAATTAAAAAAATAAAAAAAAAAAATAAAATAAAATAAAATAAAATAAAATAAAATAAAATAAAATAAAATAAAATAAAATAAATAAAAATAAAATAAAATAAAATAAAATAAAATAATATAAAATTAAATTAAATTAAATTAAAAAAATAAAATAAAATAAACCTTCAAGCTGGGTAGTGGCCTAAGGTGCTAGACCTTCTAGCATACAAGTCACTACAGTGTTGTGAGTTCGACTCTCACAATGCCGGGAAGAAAAGTCCTTGAAGAGATGTAACTCCAGTATCATCGAAACATATGTCGGCTTGTCTGGTTCCTGCAGCGCGTAGGTAAAAATTTTTCTCAGAAAAACACATTTTCATACAATCCCGAAAATTGCTTGTAAATACCGTCGTGACGTTTATTCATGGAAGGTATATAGCTTCCGGCGGCCGCCGTGGTGTAGCGGTTAAGTGTTCGGCCTTCTACACCAAGTCGTGGCGGTTCGATGCCCGGCAAAAGTAACATCAAAAATTATTTAGAAAAAGAATTTTTCTAAAACGGGGTCGCCCCTCGGCAGTAGTTTGGCAAACTCTCCGGGTGTATTTCTGCCATGAGAAGCTTCTCAGCAAAAAATTCATTTGCTTTGCAAGTGCCGTTCGGAGTCGCCAAAAAACTGTAGGTCCCGCCAACTTGTAGGAAAAACTCAAAAGGCAACACACCACAAGTTGGAAAGAGAAGCTCGGCTAAAAATCTCGTTAGAGGTTATGATGATAACCTGTAGGTATATCGCCGCCATTAGTTTTTTTTTTTTTTTTTATATAGCTTCGGCACAGCCGAAGACAGCTTTCCTTACTTGTTTTATTTTAGTGTTAATTCTATTAATTTTTTTTCTACTTCGAGTTGGCGTAAGCGGATCAGCGTTGGTCTAATCCTAAAAAGTCAAATGTATGTATGACTATACGTACATATATGTATGTGTAAGTTCGAGTGCATAAGCATTAGGGTAGGTAACATTATCTTTCTAATAGCATAAAGATTTAACTCAACATTTTGAGGGGACCCACTTGTTTTTAAACTCTCATAAATATAAATAAATTTCAATGAAGTTCTCTTCTTCTTAAATTTGAAAAATAAAACAAAAAATTTCTTTGATATTGTTTTTCGTTGGAGGGAGGTTTTGTTGGAAAAGTTTTTATTTTAAAATTTGGTGAAGCTTTAAACCCAATTTTTTCAACCCACCTTAATAAGAAATATATAAAATATCATGTGGGCATTTGTATATCCTTCTCAACTGCATTACAATAGAATGTATGCACATTCGTTTTTTTTGAAAGCATGGCGTCTACTTGACTTGTAAATAATACCGTCAACAACCTACAATGACATACAGCCAGAAATATATGTATGCCTTTGTTTGTTTTTGTTTTTAATAAAATTAAGGTTAAAGGTTTTTCAGGCAAAGTAACTAAATACAAGTTTGTAATTGTAGCCAAATCCGTTTTATGCTAAAAAAAAATCAAAACTGGTTCTTAAAACTGAAAACTACGCTCACAAGCTTGTGCTGTAAGCATGCGCAAGACCTGGCGCATGACTATAGTTTTTCTTTTTCTATAGATTTTTATAGATTTTTTGATATTGTCGTGTGCCAAAAATCGATATTAATTACCATATGATTCATAATTTATTAACTGTGCTATATTTGTATGAGTGTTTGTGTTTGTATTTTACAATTGCTTGAGTGACTTTTTTTGTTAATTGAATTAATTAGGATTTTTACAGGTCCATTGTAGTTATGTAGCCGTATATGGAATTGTACTACAACTTACTTTGTTTGTAAATTAATTGTAAAT
>CAXKVI010000004.1:102338133-102340633 GCA_964058755.1 Campiglossa producta
GGCGCACTTTATCTTTCTTTAATATATTTTTGATGATATTCAAGTTACATATGTTTAAGGTGCCTATAATATTTACTCGAAAGCGTTGCCGCATTGAAAAACATGTCCTATGAAGAGGCTAATTGTACCCTTTTGGTCGTTGCGCCTATAAGTATGCTACACAAAATAAAATTTACATATTTCAACTATGCCCAGAACCTACTTGTTGGGATCAATTATAGCGATTTAGTTCAGTCGCGAATCTTTCTATTGAGAGATAAGTCGCAAGATTTCTAGCAGCTACAACAGCTTTTTAACACTTTCTACAACATCCTTTGGTTGTTTCAACGAGTTTTCTAAATTTTTTTATATTATTTACCCCCGCCTGGTGGCAATGACTCAAACCCACTTATAAAAATCCATTATTCTTACACTCAAGTATATTAAGAATCCATCAACACTTACGACAACAATGTATTTATTTTTAAAATCAAGCAGACATAAATATTTGCAAGGCTACTATTTATAAACAAAGAAAAACAACAACATGAAGGTGGCCAAATCAACGCATAATTCATCATCACCTATAAATCTAGTAAATGCTGCGTTTTCACGCATCCATAAATATGTTACATACATACTTAAAAAATATCCATTTACTCTTACTTGCGAATTGTATATCAGTCATAAAATTAAAGTGCAAAATTAAAGTGTTTCAAGCTGCCACAACAAATTTTGTAAAAAAAAAAACATGTGTTATTTAAATTAAAGTTGAGGCCACTTTTAATCAACTAATTGACATGAGTCAGCAGCTGACAGTGACAACAATAACAATAGCATACAACACCAACCATCCATCCAACCGTCCAAGAACACTGCTCTGTTACATTTCAACAAAGTTGTCAGGCATGACGTTGGAAAATATTTAATCTGCGCATGCGTTACTCCTTTTTAGTGTTAATTTCACATCATCAGCGCCCATCATCAACCTAGCCAAGTTATCCTTGCAACACTGTCAGTCACAACAGATCATAAAAAGGCACGAAAAAAAAGTTGAAAGAATCGGGAGCTCCCACAGTTATAGCAATGCAATCAAAATAATATACTCACGATCGCATATGAAGATCCATTATTATGTTTGTATGTTAGCGCATAGCGGTTGAAATGAAAATGAAATTAAGATGCGAGAAAAATAAAAAAAACTTAAAAAAAATGTGTAAAAAATGCTTTAAAAGCGAAAGGAAGGTACTGGTATGTTTGTATGTCAATGAGATAAAAGTGAATTGGCATTTAACCACAGCATGACCTTGCCACAGCGAATAGCCGCATGCGCACTTGCTTCATATTTGTTGGCAGACGCAGCTATGTAGTTATGACTAAATATTTTACATATGTGAATTTGCATGGCTATATTATGATTTATAGACATGCAATCATATGTAGATATAAAAGTGGATATGTGTGATGCATATGAATGTGAGTAGCAATGCTGCTATACTAAATCTAACATTGATCTTTTGTTGTTAAACACTTTATTAATCGATATTTCACGTTAGGGCAACTAAAAGCAAAAACAAAAACACTTAAAAATATTTTGCTACCATTTCCTATGCTAATTTTTGTTGTAAAAACATAAACACCAAAGAATATACATATATATTTTTTTGGCATTGAAAACTCGCCAGCATGGGAATTTTGTAGAGTTCAAGAATTTCCGGACCCGTTAAACAATTTTAATGAATATCTCCTTTTTCATTTCCTTACACTTTAGTTAATTTTATATTATTTTATTAGTTTTTTTAAATTTTTTTTTTTTTTATTTTTTTATTTATTTTGTTTTATTTTATTTTATTTTAGTAAATTTTTATTTTATTTTATTTCATTTTATTTTATTTTATTTATTTTGTTTTATTTTATTTTATTTTAATAAAAATTTATTTTACTTCATTTAGTTTCATTTTAATTTTTTTATTAAATTTAATTTTATTTTATTTGATTTGAACTTAAATTTCATTATTTTTTTTGTTAATTTTTTTTATTTTATTTTTTTTTTTTTTTGTTTTATTTTCATCTAATTTTTTTTTAGTTATGTTTTAGTTTTTTAATTTTTTAGTACTTTTTTATTTATTTTTTATTTTATTTTCTTTTTTATTTTATTCTATTTTATTTTGTTTAGTTACTTATATTTCATTTTATTTTTTTATTGTTTTTTTTTTTGTTATTTCATTTCATTTCGCTTCATTTTAATGTAGCTATTAAACTTTATTTTCTTTACTTGTAGATTGCAAGAATTTCCGGAGTCGTTTTTCGTCTTCTTTTTCAGATCCTTTCGTTTTAATTTATTTTATTTTATTTTTTATATTTTTTTTTATTTTTTATTCTTTTATTTTTTTTTTATTTTTTTTTTTCTTTTATTTTATTTTAGTAAATTTTTATTTCATTTTTTATTTCATTTCGTTTCATTTTAATTTATTTATTAAATTGAATTTTATTTTATTTTGATTTCATTATTTTTCATTAT